>PISX010001743.1:0-34142 GCA_004024625.1 Mellivora capensis | reverse complement strand
TTAAAACAGCATGAAAAGCATTCTACTGACAAGGAAATACGTTCTTGGAACACTGTTGATAAAATATTTTATGAAACAGTGTATATATAGTATCACTGAATTTTTTTCAACATGAATAATCTGCATAGAAAGATATGGAAGGAAATACACTGAAATCATAACAATGGGTTGGGTTTTGATCTGGATCTATGTACTTTGTCCTTTTGTTTATTCTCTGATATTTCTGTAACAAACACATTGGCTTGCAGATTTCAGAATGTTCTCTATTTAGAAAATTAAGCCAGATACAGATGATATATTATATCCCTGTGGGTCTTGGGGGCAGCACCCTGTAGTTAAAGCGTGTTAATCCTTCTATACTTAAATATTTACATTCTTACTATGAAGAATCAATAGAAATCATACCTGCCTCATGTTAAATCAGGTCAGATTGTGCCGCCAAGTCCATAAAAACTCTTTTTGTTTTTAGAGCTTTATGGATTTCTGCATTGCAAATAATAGTTATTGTCCATAAAGACAGAAACAATACAAAAAATTCCTTGGGGGAAAACTTGTCAGTCCTTAGTGATACAATGTTACAAAATGAAATGGCAACATAACCCGGCTTCATATTCACAGCTGGGTAAGTTGTAAAATGGATATGGAAACTGATTGGAGAAAAGACAGAAGATAACAGTTGTGCAAGAGCAAAGATAGAAATAGGGCGCATTTCATTTCATTTCATTTCCATTGAGTATTACTGGTGCTTCGCCAAGCCAAAGGCTAAGCATCTACAGAAACTTCCAGAAGCGTGTCTTGATGTAGCCACTTACTCATTCCACGGTTATTTTGGGAGCACCTACAACATGTCAGGCTCTGTTTTAGGCACCACGGTTATTTTGGAAGCACCTACAATGTGTCGGGCTCTGTTTTAGGCTCTGCAGAACAGCTGGCAACACAACCAAGTCACTGCTTTCGTGGAGCTTGCGTTTTAGTGGAAGAAGGAGAGACCATATCTAAAGCAGTAGACAAGGGCGCCTGGGTGGCTCAGTGGGTTAAAGCCTCTGCTTTCAGCTCAGGTCATGATCCCAGGGTCCTGGGATCGAGCCTCACATCGGGCTCTCTGCTCCGCGGAGAGCCTGCTTCCTCCTCTCTCTCCCTGCCTACTTGTGATCTCTGTCAAATAAATAAATAAAATCTTAAAAATAAATAAATAAATAAATAAAGCAGTGGACAAGTCAATAGATACTGTCTAAGGCAGAGAAATCAAGAATAGCAATGGCAGCTTATTATCTGGAGATTTTGAAAGTAACCACAAGAAGAAAAAACTAGACAAAAGTAATCCTTAGGGAACAAAATTGCACATGGAGGGGAGCAGGAGACTTTATCGTTATTTTTTTTTCTTTTTTAAAGATTTATTCATTTATTTTAGAGAGAAAGGGGAGAGGGTATCGTTATTTTGATAAACTCTTTGCACCACTTGATTTTTTATTTTGGCATCCATTGACTATTTTATTTATTTTTTAAGGATTTTATTTATTTATTTGACAGAGAGAGAGAGTCAAGCAGAGAGAGAGGGGGAAGTAGGCTTCCTGCTGAGCAGAGAGACTGATGCAGGGCTTGACCCCAGGCCCCTGGTATCATGATCTGAGCTGAAGGCAGAGGCTTAACCCACTGAGTCACTCAGGCGCGCCATTTTTTTTTTAAAGATTTTATTGATTTATTTGATAGAGAGAAAGAGAGAGAGAGAGCGAGAGAGGGAACACAAGCAGGGGGAGTGAGAGAGGGAGAAGCAGGCTTCCTGATGATCAAGGAGCCCAATGAGGGGCTCGAACCTAGGACCCTGGGATCATGAACTGAGCCAAAGGCAGCTGCCTAACGACCAAGCCACCCAGGCGCTCCCCCATTGACTACTTTAAAGAAAATCAAACACTTAATTAAAACTAAATTTTCATTTATAATAAAAGAAAATCATCTCAAAAGTACTGAGTACCTATGATGTGCCAGACAAGGTACAACATGAACAAACCAGTTCCTGTGCTGGTGAAGTCTAGCGGGGCAGTCAAACATAATAATCCTAATTTCGATGGCTAATACCCAGATGAGGTTTTCTATGACCTGATGTAAGACAAAGCCCGAAGAAATAGGTATAATTTAAATCCTCATTGTTGTGATTTACCTGGTTTACACATTAGGAATCTGAGATGGGTGACAAGTTCAAGGTTGCTCAGCTAGCAAGTGGTAAAACGGGGACTTGGACCCCGATAGTGCGGCTCCAAGAGCTGAGACACTCTAGTCCCAATAATCAGATTATTAAATAACCACAGGGACAAATGTGTAAAAACTGCGATGGGTACACAGAAGGAGAGAACACAGCTCTCTGGGCTGCACAACCCGACTTTTTCCTTGGGGAAAGAGGTCCGGATAAATAGGGCAGAGAGAAGGAGTGCCGGGGAGTTGGGATTGCACTGGCGAAGCAAGCCCAAGGAGGACAGCCACGAGCCGTGGACCCTATTAAGGACTGTGGCTTTATCACAAGGGCTGGTGCCCTTGATGGGTCCAGAGCCAGGGGCCAGGGTGGTAAATGCAGAGCAGGTAGGGAGGGAGGCAAGAGCCCCAACAGGCAGAGCCGTGGTCCAGGCAAACCATAAGATACTGTTTTATTTTTAATATCCTGGGGGACAAAATGGAAAGCACCCAGAAAGCACATCCCTGGCATATGAAGTCAGGAGAGCGCTGGTGTGAGTTGTCAGTGGAATGAGCTGCTCTTTTCATAAAACGCCATCTTTACTTGGAGGAACAGCTGACAAGTGATGCTTATCCAGACAGAGGGAGTTGGCAGGCGCATTCTCAGAGCCGATCCAAATGATTCTGTCATTTCAAAGGAAAACAACCGACATTGTTTGTTGCCAATGATGAAATTCTAACTTTCAAACCACAATTAAAATTTTGGAAAACTTTTATGCGCCAACAGGAACTTGACAGCTTCTCAATGCTGAAAACTTTTCTGATGAGGATATTTCTGTGGGAGTTATTTATAAATGTGATTTTTTTTTTTTTGAAGTGGTTGTATGATGAAATGTGACAGCATTTGGGAGATCTGCAAAACTCAGGGAACCGATATTTCCCAAATGCCCAATTCATAATGTTATACAGCCACATTTGGGCAAATGGTCCACGGAAATTACACGATTAGCCAAGGGATTGTAATAAAAAGGTCAATGGTTTGGTTTCTGATTCCATATGGCATCTATGCTTTTAAAAATTACTACTTGTTAAGTTTCGGGAGAGTATCAATGAAAGATATACACAACTTCCTGAAAAGACTAGTAACATTTTTCCATTTTTTATTTATTTTTACTTTTTTTAAAGATTTTATTTATTTGTCAGAGAGAGAGAGAGAGAGAGCACAAGCAGGGGGAGCAGCAGACACAGGGAGAGCAGGCTCCCTGCTGGGCAAGGAGCCCCATGTGGGACTCGATCCCACCACCCTGGGATCCTGACCTGAGGCAGACACTTAACAAACTGAACCACCCAGGCATCCCCATTTTTCGCTTTTTTCAAACTACATATTTATGTGAGGCGAGATTTTCATCACATATTTCAACAAAAAACATATAGCAACAAGTCCGAAAGTAAAAATAGATATGCAAAAGGCATCCTGCTGTCTTCTATTAAGTCGGCCATTAAGGAAACTTGCAAAATAAAGCAATCCCTGCTATTCTTTTCACTAAATTGTTTTGGTAAATATAGTATTTTCATAAAAATAGGTATTAATACTAACATAGAAGGGGTTATTTCCAAATAAGGTCACATTCTGAGGTCCTGAGATTAGAACTTCACCCTGTGGAAACAGGGAGTGGGTGAGAGGGACACAATTCAGTCCGTAATAAAGGGGAGGCAATGAAGTCAGGCCCCAGAGTGGGAGAGCCCAAAGGTTTGAAGGCAGGACAGAGGAGATGGACCAGAAACAGAGACCGAGGAGGACAGTCAGAAGAGAAGTCAAGAGAAGAAAGTGTCTCGAGAATCATGGAGTGCTCACTATCTGTCCTCTGGAGGTTACTGGTGACCTTGATGGACCTCCTGCAGGGGCAAAATTTAAAGAAGCAACTAGGGAATTGGGAAGTCAGTGGCTGGTGACGAATGCCAGATACTCTCAAACTCTCTTGAGATCTCAGGCTATGAAAGGGAAGGAGGGAGCGGGACAGTAACTGAGAAGAAAACTGGCATCATGGGAAGACTTCACTTATTTTCTCAAGGAAGAGACAGTTGATAGTCCAAGATAATTCTGTTAGGTCCAGCGGCCCAGCACATCTGGAAACCGGCATCTTCTACCTTTCCTTACCCATTAGGTGCCTGTGAGACAATCACTTTGAATCATACAAAGATGGCTTTTACATTTCCCTGCAAGCCAGTCGTTTTCCTGTTGGTCATTGAGCCTCGTTTTTATGAGTCTTCAAAATTCTCAACCCAATACTTTAAAGGAAATTGACACCTTTGGCATCGGGTCTTGAGAAAAACAAACTTCTTAGAACAGATTCAGTTCCCTCTATTATCAAATGTTTTTGACACTTAGGCTTTAGTGCCAATGATCCCATTCTTTAGACAAGGCTGGGGCGCAGTGCCCTTTGGGGCCTCTTTATACTTGTCTATGCAGGTCTCTGGCGAGGCACTTCTGTGCCCCGAGGACTTTCTACAAAATGGCTCTTGAGGTGAAAGCTCCACTTACACACTTCCAAATGGACATTCTTTTGAACAAAGGGCCTCCTTTGTTCCCACGTCCCAATACAGGGGATTACAAAGGTACTGTGCTCAACCACAGGTTCAGCGGTACAAGATCACCTTACAGGAGATCGTCATAATTTAAAAAACCAAAAGGGATAAGTGGAGAGAAAGCTAAAACACTCCCAAGGAATTTAATCCAAAAATAACAATCTAGCTGCAAAAGTAACAACCCGTTTTTCCAAAAACAGTGTCTAATTTTTCTGAACTGAATTCCGGCCAGATCACCTTCATTCATATAATGGATTGTATCATCCACCCACCTGGCACACGTCGCCGTCTGCCAGATGCTGACCCCCCACCATCCACAATCCTTCCCCATATGCATTCATAGAGGGAAAGTTCTAGAGACAGAGGGGATGATTTGAGGCTGCTAAAGAGAGAGGGAATGACATTCAACGTACACACACACATGCAGAAAGATGCTATTTGTTGGCAGTAATGTCCAAGAGCTCGTGTCACTGCAGCACACTGAGGTCAGTGTGATGCGTGCTCAAACCAGAATCTTCTCCTCCACATACTTCCCCATCCCCTCCTGGCCGTGGACCTTCCCCAGGGAGTGTCATGGTGTACAATGGTGCCCTCCAACATCAGTTTGGCCCTCAGAGTTGTCCTACAACTCAACTCTACAACCCAAGATTACTCCCTAAAAAAGAAAGAGCCCCCTGACAGCCGCATTCTCCTCCCCTGCTCCATTTCATCTTACCTCCCTCCCCTCAGCAGGCGACCGCCTGACTCCTCAGGAGAAAACCCTCCATGGAACCCTCCAGCTTCCTTGTCCTCCACCTCCACATATCTTGGCCTCGTCTCTCTGCGTCTCCTTTCACCAGAGCAGAGCTACTTTACACTCCGCTCCTTTCTGTCTTCACTTGCCAAGTCACAGACCGACTGGCAGTGAGATGTAGGAAAACAAAATTTCTTCATGAAGAGAACAGAATGCCTCAAAGTTTGTCACCAATGCATTTTACCTTTCAGACCTCCCCATTTTGCACTCGGGAGCACTTCCCCACTTAGTTCCCTTTTCCATAATAATATTTACTCCAAACTCCCCTGGAGAGGCTCTTTTCCACATGATGGCTACCTCCACTTTCTTCTCCATTAGAGTCACAGAATTGTACCTCTGGAGGAAAATGTAGAGATCATCGAGTCCAATCCCCTTGCTGTAGGGATGAGGAAATAACCCAGGGGGTGAAAGGATTTGCCTAAGGTCCGCCGGCGAATTAGTGGCTGGAAGCAGAATACGGGCTCTAGACTCTCAGAGTCTCTTCACAGCATCGAAGCTGGTTTCCTGTTTGTCTTTCACAGGACATAACATCCCTTTGCATTAGGCAATACGGGTAGCAAAACCCCTTGTAGGGATAACCTAGCCCATCTGGAGGGTCCTGGGGACCCCAGACAAAAATTTTCTCACAAAGGATTGAGGGCAACATTTCCCTGGATTTTCCCCCATGTGTCTCTCTCCCAGAGAGCCCCCACCACCTCTCTTGGGTACCATCATCACCAAGGTTACGTGACCTCCCCCAAGGTCACACAGAGGAAGACAACACGAACATGGAATCCGGGACTCCTGACTCACAGCTGGTTGTCCCGGCCATGGGCAGCCCAGACAAATGACAGAGAGTGAAGGAAAGCTCCAGAAGCAGCCAGAAGCACACAGCCAGAGGGAAGAAGCTGGAGGCTGGGAAGAAGGGCCAAAAGTGTCTGACTCAGCTCTCTGATCCTTTTAGTTTCATGTGGACAAACTGGAAAAGAAAAATGGGCTGAGTGTTTATCACAAACATGCAATTTATTTTCCAAAAACCTTAGCTTAAAATTACTCTTTGAGAACATACATCTCTGTTTACTAAACAAAAATGAAGCTGACCACAAGCACTGTTGGGCCAACAGAAATATTTTGTACAAACGGTAAGGCTGGGAATGAAGAAGCCAGCAATTGCCAATCGTTGAGTTTTAGAACTGGACAGGCCCTTCCCTCCCACTGTATTAACTTCACCTTAAAATGCTCTTACCCTGTTTGGTGCTAGTAACTCACTAACTTTTCCAACATGTAGAGCTATCCCACAGTGGAACTGGCTGCCTTAAAAATTAGAAAGAAACGGGAGCGCCTGCGTGGGCAGTCGGTGAAGTGTCCGACTCTTGGTTTCAGCTCAGGTCATGGTCTCAGTCAGGGTCATGAGATCGAGGGCCACATCGGGCTCAGCAAAGAGCCTGCTTGAGACTCGCTCGCTCTCTCTCTCTCTCCAAAATAAATAAATCTTTTTTAAAAAATTAGTAAGAAACCTGCTATGTGAGTCATTCCAGCAGAAGTCCAAGTAACAACCTCGAGAGGCAGGAGAGGTCAAATGCAGCCTTACCAAGCTCTCTAACATACTATTTTCTTTGTAGAAGAACATTCTTTTTTTTTTTTTTTAAAGATTTTATTTATTTATTTGTCAGAGAGAGAGAGCGAGTGAGCACAGGCAGACAGAGTGGCAGGCAGAGGCAGAAGGAGAAGCGGGCTCCCCGCCAAGCAAGGAGCCCGATGTGGGACTCGATCCCAGGACGCTGGGATCATGACCTGAGCCGAAGGCAGCCGTTTAACCAACTGAGCCACCCAGGCGTCCCTGTAGAAGAACATTCTTACTAGGTTAAGGATTGGGCCTGATGGCCTTGAGGTCCCTTTCCAACATTGAGATTCTTTTTTTTTTTTTCTCTGTCTTATTTGTAGTCTTCTTTATGTCCTGAACATTCTGGAGTGTGACCTTCTGTTGTATACCTTGGGCACCCCGAAAACAGAGGCTGTCTGTCAATAAGCAATTCTCCACACCACATGCAATTTGACATTTAATTAGTTGTGGGGGTTTTTTTGGTGGGGGGGGGGGTTGAGTGGTTCAGTCAGTTAAACATCTGACTCTTGATTTTGGCTCAGGCCATGATCTCAGGGTTGTGAGATCAAGCCCCACACTGGACTCCGTACTGGGCATACAGCCTGGTTAAGAATCTCTCTCTCTCCTTCTCTCTCTCTTTCTCTCTGTCCTTCTCCTTCTGCCTCTCCCTGCCTTTTTCTCTTTCTCTAAAACAAATAAATAAATAAATAGCACCTAAAAATTTTTTTTTTTATATAAAAGAAGATTCCCTGATATTGAAAATTTTCCCAGGGAAATTATCCCACCCAATAAGTACTGTTAAACGTAGTCTATCTGCTCTATTCTAACTATTTGCTTTCTTGTGAAATACTCAAGATTCATTTATTTATTTTAGAGAGAGAGAGCACAAGCAGGAGAAGCTGTGGGAGAGGGAGAGAACCTGAAGCAGACTCCGCACTGAGCATGGAACCTGACAAGAGGCTTGATCTCCCCACCCTGAGATCACGACCTGACTCAAAACCGCAACTCAAATGCTTGACTGGCTGTGCCACCAAGGTGCCCCTGAAATATTCTTTTTTTTAAAACGCATTAATTTTTTTAGAAATTGAAAAAAAAAAACAAAACAGGGGCGCCTGGGTGGCTCAGTCTGTTAAGCGTCTGCCTTCAACTCAGGTCATGATCCCAGGGTCCTAGGATCGAGCCTCCTGTCAGGCTCCCTGCTCAGCGGGGAGCCTGTTTCTCCCTCTGCCTCTGCCTACTGCTCCCTTTGTGCTCTTTCTCTGTCAAATAAATAAATAAACAAAATCTTTTTAAAAAAGACTTTAAGAGGTATTAATTTTATTTTATTGCCTGATTATAAGAGTAATAGGTATTCAAAAAAAGAGTAATATGTACTCATTGCAGAAAATCTGAAAGACCTATAAAAGTGTAAAGAAGAAAATAAAATTTGTTGCAAAGTGTTACTTCTAGATATGGCCACTGCCAACATCTTGATAGGATGCTTCCCAAGCTGCTTCTTTGCATATGCATGTGTATTACAAAACTGAAATCCTACTAAATATATAGTTTCACATCCTGTTTTTTGGGGTTTGTATTATACAGCAAGTGTTTTTCCAAGTAATTAAATATTAGTGTAAAACAGTGTTTTAAAAACTATCTTTTATCCCATTATAAGCTGCTTCTAAGCTCTCGTTTTCACAAATATTGTAATGTTGAGGTGGAGAATCTTGGATATGCATTTCTGTGCTCATCTCTAATTTCCTTGGGGAAAAATTTTCTGAAGAGCTGCACATAGAAGGAAAGGTGATCAAAATAAATTAACCCTTACAAAGTCAACAACTTAGCTATAAATATTTCAGTATTGGAGACTAGACACATTGTGGCAGATTGTTATTAGCCCCCGACTGAAGCAACCAAACCAAAACAAAACAAAAAAAAACATGACTCATCCTAAGTCTCAAGTTATTTCTACAAATAACTGTGTGTAATTGCAATTATGCACACAATAAAAATAACCAGGTACACAAGGAAACACAGCGATATGAATGAAAACCAACCAGGAGAAATAATGGACCATAAAAACAGATCAATGGGGGTGAACAAATATCAATGTTATCAAGCAGGTTTTTTAATTATGTTCACTCTGGTCATGAAAACGGAAAATGAGACCATATAACAAAAAGCTATTTAATAGTCTACAAAGTGGCAATTCTAGAACTAAAACTAAAATAACTGAAATTAAGAATCCTATGGATAATTATAAAAGTTGATTAGACACAGATGATAAGAGATTTAATAAAAGATAGGGCAGGGACGCCTGGGTGGCTCAGTTGGTTAAGCGGCTGCCTTCGGCTCAGGTCATGATCCCAGCGTCCTGGGATCAAGTCCCACATCGGGCTCCTTGCTCGGCAGGGAGCCTGCTTCTCCCTCTGCCTCTGCCTGCCACTCTGTCTGCCTGTGCTCACTCACTCTCTCTCCCTCTCTCTCTGACAAATAAATAAATAAAATCTTTAAAAAAAAAAAAAAGATAGGGCAGAAGAAAATATTCAGAATAAAGCCCACGAAAACCAAAGGATGGAGAATAAAGAAGAGGGTTAGAGTATTAGAGTCTACAGGGGAAAAGTCTAACCTGTGTGTAATTGGAGCACCAGACAGAGAGAGAAGAATGGGACAACAGTAGTATTTGATGGCTGACAACATCTCAATACTGATGAAAGACATCAAACTCCATATTCGATTGCCTACAAACCCCAAGCAAAACAGACAAAAAGAAACCCATACTTAACCAGATTGTAATAAAACTTCTGAAAACCAAAGGTAAAGCAAAAATGTTTCAAACAACCAGATTAAAGAGAGACAAATTACTTACAAGGGAACACAGTTAAACGGACAGTTCTCAAAAGAAACAGTGGAAGTTGAAAGAAATAGAATAGTATCTTTTATTTTTTTTTAATATTTTATTTATTTATCTGACAGACAGAGAGATCACAAGTAGGCAGAGAGGCAGGCAGAGGAGGGGGGGAAGGCAGGCTCCCTGCTGAGCAGAAAGCCCGATGCGGGGCTCAATCCCAGGACCCTGGGATCATGACCTGAGCTGAAGGCAGAGGCTTTAACCCACTGAGCCACCCAGGTGCCCCTGGAATGATATCTTTAAAGCACTGATAGAAAAAAAGCTAAAATCTTGCACTCAATGACAATAACTTTCAAGAATAAAGGAAGAAGAGAAACATATCCTAACAAACAACTACTGAGAGCCTTAATCACTCTGCCATGGGAATACCTGAAGATCCTCTTTAAGGAGAAGAATCGTAGCTGGAAGACAAGACTTGCAGAAAGGAATCCAGAACAATCAGGTGGCAAATACATGGATAAATTTAATGTAATTAATGTAATGATGAGTTACCAGGATAAAAAAATATATGTGTGCATAGTTAAAATACATAATTGTAATGATACAAAAATCAGGAGAAGACAAGTAGTATTAAAGTTCTAAGCTCTTCATATTGTTTGGGAAGATGGTAAAAGTATCAATATTAGACTTTGAAAAGACAAGGATGCCTGCAGTAATCTCTTTTTTTTTTTTAAGATTTTATTTATTTATTTGACAGACAGATCACAAGTAGGCAGAGGCAGGCAGAGAGAGAGGAGGAAGCAGGCTCCCCGCTGAGCAGAGAGCCTGATGCGGGGCTCGATCCCAGGACCCTGGGATCATGACCTGAGCCGAAGGCAGAGGCTTTAACCCACTGAGCCACCCAGGCATCCCACCTGCAGTAATCTCTTTAAAAAAAAAAAAAAAAAAAAGCAACAACAATAAAAACCGCAATCCAAAAGTGGTGAGAAAAAAGGAAAAGGGGATGTCAGATGGGAAAACCAGAGAGCACTCAGTCAGAAGGCGGTTCAAACCTAAACTAATCGCTATCAATACATCTCATGTACACAGGTTAAATGGCCAAATTAAAGACAAAGATTCTAAGGCCAGGTTTTTTTGTTTTGTTTTGTTTTTTTATTGCTTCCATAGTTTGGCTATTGTAAATAATCTAAGCCCAGGTTTGTTTGTTTTTTAAATCCTACACTATGTTTTTGTGAGGTATACATCCAAAACAGTAAGAATTTAGAAAAGTTGAAAGAAATGATAGGAAAAGGCCCACCACACGAAACAAAGTAAAAGAAGGGCGGTTTAGCTGTAGTAACGTCAAAGGGAACTTGATGGCACAAAGTACCCCTAGAGATAGAGAGGGAAACTACAAAGTGATTTTTTTTTTAAGAAGGTTCAATTCACCAGGGTGTCAATTAGGCATGAGGCCTAATGACAGCCTCAACTATCTAATGCTAAAATAGACAAAACTACAAAGAAAAGAGAGAAATCCATAGTCATCTGTCTCAGTATTTGACAGGATAAGCAGACCAGATTTTTAAAAACAGGAAGGATACGGGAGACGTAAGCCACACAATTAGCACTAATGGACTTACACGGAACACTGAACCCCACAACTGCGTGACACATTCTTTTCCAGCACTGCCAAATGTTTTCCCCAAATGGCCATATGATGCGTCTTAATGAATAACAAAACATAGAAATCCTCAAAGTATGTTCACAGATTGCAGTGCAATCTAAGAAGATGGGAGAGAATGAGATCCAGGGCCCACATGGAAGATGGCCTTTGCCAAGAAGAAATATCCTCCATTTGTTAACCTCACTTCTGTCTGGTACCACCCCCAACCCCTCTTGCAATAGTTGAATGAATTATCCTGGGAACGGTTCAAAAATGCTTCCAAATGGTGGGCTCAAGACCTTGTTCACTTTGTTACTTTGGTCATCCCTATGGAGTGATCTCGGGATTGAACTCCATTTTTCTTTCTCACGCTCTCCAAATTATAGACCCATAACTGAGCAGCAGTGGGCGTGGTTAATTTCCCCCACAAACCAGATCCTGCTCAGGTAAAGCTACATGTCTCAGTCCATGCGCAATCGCCCACTGCCATTATCTTGTGCAAACAGAGCTTGACAAAGCCCGCTGCTGAAAGAGCCATGGGCCCACCTCTGGTCAGAAGTTAGGGCATAGCAGGCATAATTGTGGTTAGGGCCATGCTTCTCTTCAGGATGGGTTCATTGGAAATGAAAGCCCCAAGTTTAAAGCCATTGGTCTCTTCCCAGGGATGGAAGGGACAGGAAAGGGGCCTATCAGAATCATAAGGGAAGTTTCCTTCACATAAAGTATCCCACCTATAGGAGAACACTCCAGCCCACAGAATACTGGTTTTCAGTCTTTTACCAAAGAAAACACTGTGCCCCCCTCCTTTTTTTTTTTCAAATGCAATTTTATCAGAGAAAATATAAAACTGGAAGCAGTGAAGGCCATGAAACTCCCCCCATCTTAGCCAGTCCCATCCCAAACACCACTATGGAGGCTGGCCACATTTTAGCCTGGACTTTTTTTGAAAGGTAACCAAACACTTAAGTCAACCATTAAAAAAAAATAATCTTGAGGAAGTTCCCAGAGAATGTCTAGCTTTGAGCAGCACAACTTCCCGGTACACTCTCCAAAGCAAACCTAATGTAAAATGTATGAGAGAGTTACTAGGTGAGGTAACCATCTGCACAGAGTTGTTAAGTATAGACCCGTTTAAAAAAAAAAAAAAAAAAAGCTCATAATGGTGATATTTGTAAGAATATTTGCTATGCAGCCCAGCCTTTGGGAATTAACGCGGTATAAGACACCAATCAAGCCCATATTATCCTATTTTAGGATAAGAAAATCCTCTCATCTGTTAAGAGAATGTTTGTCTTTCCATTGACTTGCAAACTCCTAATCTAAAACAGTCCTGGGTCAAACCACAGTGAATTAAAAAGAAAGAGACAGGGGACAGATTATTGTCCTTGCTCTCTCTACCGCTACTCCCAGAATCGCTTTCCCTGGCATGATTCGATAGGACGCCGTCAGCTTAGATCAGTGGGTGCTACTCAAACCGCCACCAACAACGACCCTAGGCAGGGCTGTTTCAAATCTTTCCACGTCCCAGGCTGTCATCATTTCAGAGGGACAAGCACATCGAACGTATTAAGATGCACCCAACACCCTACGTCCATTTCTGCTTAAATGTTGAAAGCAAATTGTATGACTTTGCTTTTGAAGTCATCTTTTCCTTCTGAATGCACGGTCTGTTGTTCATATTTTGGAGCCGAGAACCTCTTTTCAGGTGTCCCGCATTTTCGAGACCCTCGAAAAAGTTGTTGAACCTCAGGCACTGCTGTCATCTCTAGCATCCTCGGGATAAATCAGCCCTAGTCTCTGAGGCTTTTCGCGGGGTTTACTGTGAAGGAAATGTCGAGAATTGCGTCCGTCCCATTAAGTCATGTCATCTCTGTGGAGGACCCAAGGAGAAAAATGCCTCTCATTCTGGTATCAAGAGTGGTTGTACTCACTCTGTTGTTTTTCACCTTGGGAGCCCATGAGTCATGCAGGCGACCTGCAGGCAGATGACCCTATCCTCTTCCCACGGGTCAATGCAAAGCTTAGAAAACATGTGTGCCATTTTGAGCTCTAAAGTCACTCAGAGATCCCTCTTCTATTTCCTCCCCTAGCTTTTCCTTTGCCTCATTTCTTCCCATTCATTTTAAATTTATTTTATCTGGCTTAATTAATTGTAGGGAAGCTTCCTTCAACCCTTTTTGGACCCACGCAGGATATAAATAAATCAACACATCGATTTCATCATTTTTTCCAGAGAACTACCTCAGTCCCACATTTTCTACTTAAGATCCTTCTGTTCAAATAAGAGTTAACATTTACTGAGTGTTTACTACCACTGGCTCACAGCACTGTGGGGAAACCTGTCACGTGGGTCACTTCATTCAGGCGTCATAACAAGCCACGAGATGGATCTTAGTTCTTGTCAGATAAAGAACCTGAGGTATAGAGTAACTTGCCAGGGCCACTCAGCCAAGAAAAGCTGGGCTGGAATTCCACCCCAGGCTGACTCCATGGCCACCCACCTGCCCCAGCTGGAACCTGGGGAAGCCACTCCCTGGGTTCCCTTCTGTTGATTCACCCAGATAAATGCCTCTTAATTCTGCTCCCTTTTCTCTATCTTCAGTCCAGCTTTTAATTTCAGGGCTCTTTGGATTTCTGGCTGGGATTTTTTTTTTTTTTTTTTAAAGTACGCTTTATGCTCAACGTGGGGCTAGAACGCTCAACGCCAAGATCAACAGCAGCATGGTCTACCAGCTGAGCCAGCCAGGTGCCCTGTCTGGCTGGGATTTTTGCAAGAGTGTCTTAGAGCAACAGTGTCGTAGAGGAACTCTCTCAATCCAGGCCTGCCCTCTGTGGATCTATCTTCCATGTTTCTGAAATATAAAGTTGTCCACCTGTACAAGTTCCCTATAAGGTGCCCCAGTGGTAAAATAGAGGCCAGTCTGCTTTGTCTGGCATCCGGGACCATTTACGATCTGTTCTTAGTCAAACCAGAACATCCTCAGCTCACTCCATGCTCCCAAGACGGTGACTACTCCCCGGACAAGAGGCATGCGTTCATGCCTCACGGGTCTTGCATACATACTGTACCCTTTTCCCATGCCTGGCGGACCACACAGATTTCAAGGTTCAGGTCAGAATGCCTTCCTTATTATGAAATGTTCACTGAACCCCCTAGTCCCCAACCCTCCTCCATGGTTTTCTTGTTCTTCGTCAAGACTTCCTTGCCACACTTATTTTATTGTGTTGTCATTATTCCTTTCTCTCTCTCTCTCTCTCACCGGGCCCTGAGCTCCTTGAGGACAAGGGCTGTGGTGCCTGAGCCACTTCAGAAGCCCCTCCCATAGCGAACGCCCGACACACAGCAGCTGCTCGGTAACTGAACATTCCACCAAGCAGTAGGTCTAACGTGGATGTGTGCGCCGTCCCCTGCAGGTTAACCTTCTTAAAGCACTTCTGCTCCCAACCCTCCAACCCGAGACTACAGGGCCACCACTCATTTGTACTTTTGGGCAAATTAGAAAAAAATGCCTCCTCTGGGTTGATGTACTCCTGTAAGACACCCTTACCCCGAGATGATACGTGGCTTACACGTCTTTCTGCAGAGCTTCGAATGAGCCAGACTTTATCCCTCACTCTCTTGACCAGGCCAGCTCTTGGGCATGAAGACAGTGCTCTTAGCTATACATGGTTGGGCCTGCAGGCCCCCAGACAATCCTCTTTCCCCTGTGTGGGCTGTTCCATTAGCTCCCACCTGTGTATGCAAACTTCAATACCCAGCCCAAATGTCACTTCTCCCGTGAATGCTTCCCCTGTACCTCTCAGGCAGATTGAACCACTCTCCCGTGTATTCCCACAGCTGTAGGAGACACCCGTGTTTGAGTCTTACCATATTGCACAACACATCTTTCTTTATGGCTGGTCTCACTGCTGGACCATGAGTAGGATCAAGAGTAGGATCACGTTAGGCATCGGTGGGTCCTAAATGCCTACAACGACGCCTTTCATATAAATGGGGGGTGTTCAATAAATGTTACTCTTTGGTTCAAAATCTTCACAAAGACTTTCTTTTGCCTCCTGGTTGTTTCAAACCTCCTAGCCTGGCACACCAGTCTCAGTCTCACGGCTCGCTGGTCACTTCCCTTTCTCCCACTCCTCAGGTCCTGTCCCGTTATCTGTGCTGCAGTGGACTCACGGTAGACTCCCGAGCACCCCTTACCTCTGGCCCTTTACTCTTCTGTCCCTCCCACCTATAGTGCCCTCCTCTTCTCTTTGTCTGTGAAAATTCTATTCACTCTTCAACGTGCAACTCCAACACCATGTTGGTCTTGAAGCATCCCATCTGCAATGTAGCTTCTTGCTGCCAAGAACCCAAAGCACTCTGTCCTTCCCCAGTCATGCCCAAAACATTGCTCTGTGTTTGGATGACATGTGTCTGTAATGAAAGGACTTCGAGGGCGGCCATTCCCAGACTCTAGCATAGTGCAGTACACATAGTAGTTGTCAGTAAATACTGGACTAGAGAGAATCAAGGATCCAGGGCTACACTGGGCAGATGAAAGCGGCAGCCAATTCAACCTCAAGGAGCTGGCAGGGCACAAAACTCCGCTCCAGTCCCCTCTTTTATCAGCAGGGATAACCAATGAACTCAAGGCAGAATTGCATAAATTACCCCTCCCTTCCTCCCCCAGCCAACATAGCTCAGCTTCCCTCCTGAAGAGGTAAGGGCAAGGAGTGACAGCTGGTTTCTTTTGCTCCACCCCTTCTCTCTTCCCCCAAACACAAGCAAAAATTCACCTCTGACAGCACTGCTTTCAAGCTCCCGCAGGACACGGTCCACACGGGACACATGACACACAGCCCTCAGCGCACCTCTGCAGGGATAGTGCGGACAGACGCCTCACTCTCCCTCTCCCTCTTCAGCATGAAGCGCCTCACCTCTGCACCCTGGGCTGCCCTGGCCCTCGGCCTGGTCTTTGCCTCCTTCCACTTGGCTTGCTTGGCAGGTAGAACTGTGGGCTTTATTCTTGGCCACGCTGGGGAGGGGGAGGGAGAAAAGGAGGAGGAGAGGGAAGGAGGGAGGAGGGAGGAAGAGGGAGGGAGGAGGAAGAGGGAAGGAGGAGGATTCTTTGGCTAGGGTTGGTCCCGCACAAAGCAAAGAGCAAACAGTTCTCACCTGAAGGATTAGACAGGAGGTGGTGGGTTGCCGTGGGGGGTGTCCGACATTTACCTGAGCCCCTGATCAAATGCTGGGCATCTCAGCTTGGACAGGATTAACCACCTCAAGTGGACTTTGCCACAAAGAAAGAGGAAAAAGCAATGTACCCACAGTCTCTCTCATCCAAGGACCGGTCTGGCCTAAAGTGACATTTTATTGGTTTGCTGCATTTCAATGGTTCCTTCCCGGTGCCCCTGGCTATTATGGTTTGCAATTCCCGCTTTGTAATCCTGATCCTCCCCTAAGGTCCTCAGTCTCTCCCTTGACCCTGTGCTTCCTTTGCAACTTTCTCAAAATCCTAAGACAGGAACGCTGCCAAACGCTGTCTGCAATGCTCCCACCTCCCCAAGCACAGGAGATGTTGAGTTGTTGCCCTGTCTGTTCCCAGACGAGAGGGCTCGGTAGCAGCCCCTGGCTTGCTCTCTCAGGCTGGGCTCTGCACCCCATGCAGGGAGATCTCTCTCACATTCTCATGCTCCTGGCTGTGGCCTATGGCTTTGATCTCTGCTCTGCAGCTCCTGCCCTATCCTTGACAAGAGTTCCCTCTCTCAAAACCAACCCACGATGACCCCTCAGAGCTCTATCTGTCTCCCTTATCCTCACCACCTCTCCTTTGCAGGTTCAGAGCATGAGCTCTAGCCACTCAGCCTCAGCTCAAGTCTGGCTTCCACAACTTATGAGCTGTGCAACCTTGAGCAAGTCACTTAACGTCTCTGCGCCCTAGTTTTCTCATTCATACCGTGAGGATAATCATAGCACTTATATATATAGGGTTGTCCTAAAGATGAAATGAGACTACTGCATATAAAGAACTTTTAGTAAATCAGCACAGGGTAAACAATGAATGTTAGCATGTTTATTTTATTTTCCAATACCGCTTCCCAAATAAATGTTTCATTTCTTTTGTTTGTTTACCCTCATAGTGACTTGCTCATAATAGGCTCTCAAAAAACTTGACAAATTTAACTGTACTTAATTGTTGGGTGTTTCCAGCACCCAGTACTTTGCAAGTGACCCCAAGTGGGACTAGTCACTGACTGGCTGTGCTTATGAGGGAGGAAGATGAGGTTTAAATTCTTAGAAATTATTAACTAGACTATTCAGTTTGAATCATACAAAATCACTGATATTGAAAAAAATTTTGACCTATCGAAATGGCAATTTCGAATGCTTTCACATAATACCAGCGACTGATTAAATAGGTTTTTTCCATCCACTTGCTCTAGACAGGGACGACTCCCATTCGAGGGCAGAGGGGAGATGAAAGTCAAGGCCAAGGAAGTTAAGGGAAATTAAATGTGGAGGAATCAATTTCTCCAAAACAAATAAAGACCAGGTTCTAAGCCATTTAGTTGTAAATAATTTACAGTAACAATCAGATTTTGTCAAGGTAATTACTATACTTCAGGCAGGACATTGGAATGGCCTGGGTGGGCGGGTGGCATAAAATTAGTCTGAGCAGCAATTTCATGGCTTTGGCTAAACAAGGAGTTTCTTCCTGACTTGTCCTGCGGCATGACAACAAGCTCCTTTGAAGGACACGCTGCCCTAGAAGGACACGCTGCTCTAGAGTCAGTGGGGCCTTGAGAGTTTCCAAAGTACTTTTTTTTTTTCATCTTCAAGGAAGCTGAACAGCACCAGCATAATCATCAGAAGTCAATAATCAAAGTCAGATTTCAACATTCAGTCATTCAAAAATTTTTTTAAAGATTTTATTTATTTATTTGACAGAGATCACAAGTAGGCAGAGAGGCAGGCAGAGAGAGAGGAGGAAGCAGGCTCTCTGCTGAGCAGAGGGCCTGATGCAGGGCTCCATCCCAGGACCCTGGGATCATGACCTGAGCTGCAGGCAGAGGCTTTAACCCACTGAGCCTCCCAGGCACCCCTAGTCATTCAAATTTTTGAAGGGAATTGGAGATCATTACGAGAAGACATTCCAGCTTGTTAAGTGATCGTTCTCATATAGATGAAAGAAACCATTTCTACACGTAGCTCTTTGCATGGGAAATAGCTAAAATAGAGTGTTAGGAAAGCTATTTGCAGCAAGCCGTTGGCCACTGAAGGGTGAGATATGAAGGAGATGAGCTGTGAAGCCCTGAATCCATGAGACATGCAGATAAACCGTCTCTGAATGACAATAGCGAAAGGCAAAGGGGACTGTATTTCTTTGTTGCCATAACAACATACCACAGACTCGGTGGCTTAGACAACAGAAATTTCTTTTTTGACAGCTGTGATGGCTCCAGGTGTCCGCCCTAACCTCACCCAGTCTCTTCTCTGCAGGTGCACGCCTGGCGTCTCTTTCTCTTCTCCCAGGATGCCAGTCCTACAGGATGGGGACCCACCCATATGACTCCACTTAACCTTGATTTAACCTCCTTAAAGGCCCTTTCTCCATATACAGTCACTACTATGGGTTAGGACTTCAGTGAACTTGGACGAGACAGCTCAGTCCAGAACAGAGTGAGCTTTGCTGCATGAAGTCTTAAAGTACCTAGACCGGGACTTCTATAATACTTTTGCAGTATCACTGTGAATTCACAAAAAAGATTTCAAATGCTATGACTGGGGATGGATTTTCCTACTGCCCAAGACCCTCTTTTGTCTTTTCTTCCAGAAGCGGGGAAGAGCAACAACTCAACCTTGACCACCCAGCACCCAGATCCCGGAAGCCTGGAGCAGTGCCCCAGTAAGCTTCTCCCTGCTACTGGCCTCACCCCAGAGCTGGCCTTGAATCTGGGAGGGAAATTGAAGCTTGCTTGCTTTCTCTTGATGGGGGTCTGGTGGCATAGTGCCTGCCTGGCCTTCCTGTGCCCTGGTGTGGTTTGTTCATGGTCCCCAGAACTTCCTGCATAGCACATTGAAAAAGCTATGTCAGCCTTGGCCTTGATGTAGGCTCACAATCTTTGGTACAGATGGCTTTCATGACCCATCCACAGCAGAGCAACCACGGACACATGAGAAACTTAGAAGGCGGAAAACCCTAAAAATCCACCAGTCCAACTTCTGCCCAGTGCAGGAGCTTTGTTTTGACACACTTTGCATATTTCTGTCCATCCTCTTCTTGATTACTCCCAATGGCAAGGAGCTCAGTACTTCCTAAAGCAGGGAGCATTGTTACCCTAGTGTCCAATTCATAGACAGTGTTGTTTTATTCTACGTCTGGCTCCCTTTCTGCTGCCCTCCCTGGATGACCAAATGGGTTTACCTCCGGGCATTTCCAAAGGAGGGGAACAGGTAGATAATTGGTAGAGATTAAGTTCACGGCTTTGGATCCCTTCAGACTTGGGCTTGAGTCCTGTTCTGCCTTCTGGGGACCTCTGGCTAGTTACTGGCTCGGCTCCTTCATGGGAATAGGAGCTGTCCCTTGCCCCGGTGAGGAATGAATGAGGGAACCTGTGGGAAGCACCTGACACGGTGTGCGGCGTCCTTTAGTGAACGCTAGCTCTCCTATGACCCCTTGCTTGTTCTTACAAACCTCGGAGGGGGAGCTGGGTGGGCTGGTGCCATGCGCCCTGCTGTTCCTGCTCTCCCTCCCCCACCCCCAGACGTGGACTTCTGCCCCCAGGCGGCTCGGTGCTGCCACACCGGCGTGGACGAGTACGGCTGGATTGCGGCGGCCGTGGGCTGGAGCCTGTGGTTCCTCACCCTCATCCTGCTCTGCGTGGACAAACTGATGAAGCTCACGCCGGACGAGCCCAAGGATTTGCAAGCATGAGGCTTAGACCCTGAGCCCCGAGAGCGAGAACGTCGGTCGCCACTCAACTGCGGGTCACCGCGCGGGAGGGGGAGGGAGGGGTGCGGCTCCAGGTGTTGTCACCTCCGCGCTGCTGCGGTGACTTCCACAAGAGAAGGAAGAAGGAAAGGGGGATGGGAGGAAGAAAGGCCAGTGCTGCCCCCCACCGACATCCACAAGGCGTTCGTGCCTGCGGAGCGTGGACCTTCTCTGTCTGGATCCCCTCGCCTCTCCCCCGTGCCCCCGCCCGCGGGCCGAGCGACGTGACTTTGACTTTTGCCCGCACGTTCTTCGGAGCTAAGCTCAGAACCTTCTCACCCCAAACAGGCCACTGTGTTCCATCTCTCGGTTCATTCAAGGGCATCCCTGGCATTCTGAAATGTAGGACTCGCCTTTGACCGGCCCAGCGTCCTCCCCTCGCCCCACCCCCTCGTGCATTGCTTCTCCAGCTCTTGTTCTTTCTTCAACATTGTCCTCCACGGCGGTCCTGCCCCACCGTCCCCGCCGGCAGCCCAGCTCTGGCCTTCTTACATGGCCCCTGCCTTGCCTCGGGCCTTTTCAGTTGTCCTCACCGTGGTCTGGTACGTCCTCCCCACAGGATCCTCCCCACGGGGTGCTCCCCACGGGGTCCTCCCCAGGGCAGCTGTCAGTGCGGTGCTGTGGGCCCCTGCAGACGACCTTCTGTGAAGCCTCACCCCCGAACCTCTCACAGGGCTGGCCTTCCACTCTCCTTCCCAGGTCTGTCTCCCTGTGCCTCCGGGACCAGGCCTCCAGGGACCCTGTCCTTGTCCCAACATCTCCCACTTCCTGATGCTAGGCCCTCCGTCTCCAGATGGAAGCCCAGGCCGCAAAGTCCAGCCCAAATGCCTTCCCTCGTAGCCTTGGGGGGCCCAGAGCTGGTGTTCTTGGGGGCGTGTGCTCTGTCCTGAAGTGTAGTCCTCATGAATATACAGTCAGGGGATACTTTGTCCTGTTCCTGGGAAAAGTTCCTCCTAATGTTTGTCCCACCAATGAATGATGAATGAATGAATGAATGAATGAACGAACATACCAATGAGCAGGTCCTGGCCTGAGATGAATTTATGACACTCATTTTGGTTAGAGAACTTCACTTTTCTAGAAAGGGTTGAAATAATCCATCTCCACAGAAGCCAGCTGGTTTGCTTCCCGCTTATGGTGCACAAGGATGTTGCTGGTCTCTGGGAACATGGGAGAGGGGGTTGTGGGTCAGAGGAGAGGAGAGCGGGTTCATCAGAAGGAAGAAAGAACAAAATGACTCTTCTTATTACGAGACACAGCGGCCCTGTGTGGCGACACATGTATTTAGACCGAACAACCAAATAATTATGCACAAGAAAGTGAGGGACCCCTGAAGAAGCATTTCCTAGGTTCTTTCAGAAAATCTAGGTAGATTTCCCCGACGGTGGGGACTGAAGGAATTTTGCCTGGCTTAGTCTGCTCTTTTCTGATTCTCTGTGGTTTAGTCAATAAAATGGATGGATTTACTGTGCCCCCGCACTAAGTGATCACGTAAACAAGTGTCTGGGTGACGCCCCGTGCGATGTTACGAACACACACAAGCAGGTTCTGCTTTTTTTGCTGTTTGAGAAGAGTTTCCACAGGATGTGATGGTTGAAATCCTTAGAGATGGAAAGAGTCAGTAAGGACCCCCTGGGATTTAACATCTGCAAGCATTTTTTAAATAAAACAGTGTGACCTCGTGGTGAGAACACGACCTCCGAAAAGCAACAGAGAGAAGGGAAATGGAGGTTGATGGCTGGCCAATGTGAAACAAAAATGAGTCACTTCACCTTGGGGAATGTCAGCTTCCTAAGTAGAGAATGTAGGAATTGGACACAGCCATGGTTACAAACTCGGTTGCCAAAGCCAGGAGAGCTAGCTGGGGGTGCCGTGCGGGAGGGGTGGGCGTGAGGCTGGTCCTTGCCACCACAGCAGCATGGCTCTTACCTCCTCTAGATACCAGACCACCCCGATAATTTCATTTGTTCCTTTATTATTATTATTATTATTTAGAGAGAGAGTGTGAGTGGGGGAGGGGCAGAGGGAGAGAGAATCTCAAGTGGACTCCCCACTGAGCGTGGGGCCCCACGCGGGACTCGATCTCACCACCCTGAGATCATGACGTGAGCTGAAATCAACAGTCGGACCCTTAACCAACTGAGCCACCCAGGCGCTCCCCTCTTTTGCTACCATAGAAGCAGAAAGCCGGAACATCCCCTCGGGTCTGGGCGACGTGAAGGTTCTTAGACTACACTGAGGTGAGTAATACGTAGCTGCTGTCACTGTCACATTCAAATGCAGGTGTGTGTGAATCACCTCCCTTTCCTCTGTACCAGAGCAAGGACAGACCAAATCCAAATAATCGCTCTGTTCTCTGAGACTAGACAGAAAGACAAGCTACGTAATTTGATGGCTATTCTTTCCGGATGCTTCATCTCAGCTCTTCCCTCCGCATGGGATCTCCTTACTCTATCCAAGCGAAGACTTGTCAATAAATTAAAAAGGAAAACCTGAAGGGGAAAACCAAGTACCAGCTTCCGGGGACCTAAGAACTCCCTGGTATAAAGCCCCAGGCAGGACCCACCTAACAGTAGATGTGCTTTTCATCTAAGATTTTTGCTTTTAGTAGATGGTGTTGCCCCCACAGGCTTGTCACAGGCTGGGTGACGCAGAATCCACACTGCTTGGGGCACTTCTGTACCAAAGTGGCCTGCGTAGAAACAGAATATTAAACATTAAGGTGTGGCACAATTATCTGCTTGAAAATCTATTCCTTTTTATAGATGCATGATACCCACGGACAAAGAAATAAATTTTTTTTTTTAATTAAAAATAAAATGTTAGGAGTGCCTGGGTGGCTCAGTCGGTTAAACATCTGCATTCAGCTCAGGTCATGATCCCAGGGTCCTGGGATCGAGCCCCACATCGGACTCCCCGCTCAGCAGGAGCCTGCTTCTTCCTCTGCCCCTCCCCCTGCTTGCGCTCCCTCCCCCCACCCTCTCTCTCTCTCTCTGTCAAATAAATAAATAAAATCTTCTATAAAATAAAATAGTAACCTGAGGAGTTTTGAAGGGGCGGGGGGGTGGGAGGTTGGGGGAGCCTGGTGGTGGGTATTAGGGAGGGCACATATTGCATGGAGCACTGGGTGTGGTGTAAAACTATGAATTCTGTTACGCTGAAAAGAAATAAAAA
This sequence comes from Mellivora capensis, assembly GCA_004024625.1. NCBI lineage: Eukaryota > Metazoa > Chordata > Mammalia > Carnivora > Mustelidae > Mellivora > Mellivora capensis. The sequence goes on along the minus strand of PISX010001743.1, from coordinate 10,397 downwards.
AAATAAAGGTTTTAAAAAAAATAGTATACCATGCAAGAGTCATCAACAACAAGTCTTAGGCTACCTTTTCCATAAAAATATATGTAAATAGGGGCGCCTGGGTGGCTCAGTCCTTAAGCCTCTGCCTTCAGCTCAGGTCATGACCCCAGGGTCCTAGGATCGAGCCCCACATCGGGCTCCCTGCTCAGTGGGAAGCCTGCTTCTTCCTCTCCTACTCCCCCTACTTGTGTTCCCTCTCTCCCTGTGTCTCTCTCTGTCAAATAAACAAATAAATCTTTAAAAATATATGTATGTAAGTATACTTTTAAACTTAGAGAAATAATAATCTAGAAATGTTTTTGATGAAGAGCAACTTTCTCTGCCTGAACCCTGGCACCTGTATTAAGATCACGTATACAGAATATGGTGTGATTGCGTTGGTGTTCATTGGCGTGTGGTAGGAGGGCCTTACAGACAGCCTCTGTCTGGCATCTCCTTCCAGCCTTACCTGGAATCTAGACAGGTATCCTTCCTTCACACTTGCTTCCAGAATAATCTTTCTAATACCTAAATAAGGGATCAAGGCACTCCCCTGCCTGAAATCCTCCTGTGACTCCTGACAGCAGACAGAGTAAATCCATACTCTTAGGATGACCCCTAAGGCCTTCTGGGATTAGATCCCCAGGTATTTCTTTAGCTTAACGTTTACATACCCTTCATGCAAACCCAGTTGTGAATTATTTCAGTTACTAAACATGCCAGGACTTTTCTATCCTCCCCCTCTTTGTTCTTGCCATTCACAGGGCCTGGAACATACTCTCCCCAGGAGGCAGATTTCTCATGAGCCAAGGGAGGCTTGCACTCACTTGCATGCTCCCCTGCCCCAGGCTCACTACCTAATTTTGATTTCTAATTCTGTATTTTTTTTAAGAGGGCCTTTTTAATTGTATACATGTGAGACCCCGTAAACCTGAACCTTGCCCTTCTGCTCCCCCGTCCCTCTTCTGAGTGGACTCATTTAGGTTACTAGAAGCAGTCTTTCCAGTCCGACTGACCCTCGTCCCTGGATAGATGGACACCTGCACCTCTTCAAGGGCCTGTGCTCCCCTTCAGGGCAGCACAATGACAAAGTGCTTGACCGAACTCTAGCCAGGCTCCTCTTGGTCCCTCTTCTCAACTAGGCCTCAACCCTGGCCTAGAAAAACCACAGAATCTCAACAAAAACCATTTTGTCTGCCTTCTCTCCACATATTCAAAGACTTGAACGAACACTAATATAGCTTCTAACAACTCAAGGCCACATCCCCAGGATGACCCTACTCCCACCCCCTTAAAGCACTTGCCTGAGAGTGCTCAAGGCTGACAAAGGGATCGACCCTTTGTTCTAACTGGTGCCGGACAGTAGGCATCTGACCACCTTTTCTTAGAGCATTTACTAAAAGGGACTTACAAGCATAAATTCTTCCTCTGTCCCTTTGAGATATATGTACCTATTTCTACATCGGCGTATCTACCTATATATCTATCCATCTATCCATCTATATATCTGTTATGACCAGGATCTGGAAGCTATTCCTTTAAAACGTAATCCTCAGGAAGGACGGGACCCTAACTTTGATGACTGACAGCTGGCAGACACAGCTGGCCTAATCATCAGCGTTTGCACTGACCAACTTTTTGCCTTTCTCACTTCCCTGACTCTACTGAGCCCCAGCTCTCCCCACTCCCTACTCCCTCTTTCCTCTGTAACACACCCAGTCACTCTGTACAAATCAAAGTTGAGTTCATGCTAGACCCTCTTTCCCTACTTCCCTACTATAATAGTATATAACGATTAAAATCTGTCCTTAACCACATCGGTGTGCGGCTTTTTTTTTTTTTAATCTCTGACAATGGCGCATGTTGGAGTATAATATCCACCTAGTCTTTCTCATGGGTCTCTGGGAGGACCCATGTGTCTTTAACCTCAGATTCCCTCCACCTTCCCAAGGCCCAGATGTGCAGCACAAACTCAGTAAACATTTGATGAATTAGTGATTCAGACAAGACCCAAGAATGTGACCTGCGCCAACAGCCACAGTAAAGAGGTAGAACTGTGAAGACAGAGGAGGCTGCTCTTGGGAAAATTTGGTGTCTCAAGGTTGGAAAAAAATTTTAATTATTTTTCCATAAGTTTATAATAAACATATATTTAAGTCATTTGTGGAAATGAGTAATGGGCAGTCTACCCACCAATTCTGTGAGGAGAGAAAATGGACAAGGACCAGACTGTGTATAAAAATAGAAATTTGACCCACAATCTGCAGCAACCAGCCCAAGAAGCCGAACCACTACCTGTGTAGGAAGGTAGTCCTGGACGCCAGCTAGTCTAGGAGGTCACACCACCATGTGTAGTACCCAAGCCAGGAAGGCAAACAGCTTCCATAACAATTAGCCCAAACCACCAAAGATTTGGTGAATAACAGACAGCTTCAGTTAATTAATTTTCAGCCCTTCTTCCAAGTCCGGACCATCCAGGGACAGTGAAATGCATACCCTTAACCAAGCACACAGGATGCCCCATCCCAGTCAGCTCGCCTGCAGCTGGCCCCTGCCAACAGCCACAATCAGGGCACAGGGAAGATCGGGGGGCCTTCCCCTCGTCGGCTGTGAAGCTTTCCCACTTTCCTGCCTGCCTCCCAGTGACTGGTAGTCTGTAAGGGATGGAGGCGGACTCCCTGGCAAGAGTAGACTCTGAATGAATAGCTTTGGCTTCCCATTTGGGTGGCCCTCCTTCATTTCCAGGGTGACTTTTTGTTCAACTCTTTGTTGAAACGCCTGTCCTGTTCTTTACACCTTGAAGGAGATCTTTTTACCTGGGAAGTTCCTGTTACCCCATCAAAGGAAGGAAACTACCAAGAGGGAGAATTATGGGCTGAACTCTGCCCCTGCAAATGCTGATGTTGGAAGTCCCCAGGACCTCAGAATGTGATCTTCTTCAGAAGTAGGGTGCTTGGGATGCCTGGGTGGCTCAGCTGGTTGGACGACTGCCTTCGGCTCAGGTCATGATCCCGGAGACCCGGGATCGAGTCCCGCATCAGGCTCCCAGCTCCACGGGGAGTTTGCTTCTCCCTCTGACCTTCTCCTTGCTCATGCTCTCTCACTGCCTCTCTCTCAAATAAATAAATAAAATCTTTAAAAAAAAAAAAAAAGAAGTAGGTGCTTGCTTGTATAATTACTTAAGATAAGTCACACTGAAATGCGGGGGCCACTAATCTAGTCTGTTTTTTATATAAAGGGGAGATTTGGACCCAGACCTGCCCACCAGTAGAAGAGTATGTGCTGAAGGCAGAGATCGGGGTGACACGTCTACAAGCCAAGGGGTCCCAAAGATCACTAGTGACCCAGCGGACACCAGGGGAGAGGTCTGGAATGGGCCTCAGCGCTCAGAGAGGGCCAGCCCTACTGACGTGCTGATCCCAGATTTCTAGCCTCTGAGCAGTGAGACCTTCCATCTCTCTCCCTGTGTCTGTCTTAGCCACCCAGTTTGTAGCACTTGTTACAGCAACCCTAGCAAACTAATACAGAGCATGAGTGGTTGAAAAGAGCAGCCTCAACTTGAAACAAAGTGCAGCCTGTTTTCAAGTGCCTGTAATATACAGACCACAGACATGTGAGCAACGAAATAGGTACGCAGGAGGCAGTGCCCAGGGAGTGTCCAGCTACGGGAGTGTTCAGTGATTCCCCGTGCACAAGACACCCGGGCAGCCTGCCTGCCCCTCCCGGTGTCCCATCACACCACGTATGACCTGCCCACGAACAGGGCAAGAGGGTGGAGACTCTCCTTGGGAATTGCTACTTGAGGTGATGGATGCCAGCCCCAGGCTCACACACATCCCCTGCGTCCTGCCAAGTCACAATTCCATCCGGACTTATCTGTGTGAGAGCTGGGAACTGGGGAATGAAGCAATGTGGGCTTCTCATACTGGTCCTGGGGCAGCAGGAATCCCCTTTTGGCAAACCCTTCTAATAAGCCCATGCTGTACACACAGCCGTGCACACACTCGCAGAGGGCACTCACCAGCACCTTGTCCCAGCCCCGCTCTGGGGGCCGCAAGCTTGCTTCCCTCCGCCACCTGCCACCACCCGGCCCCCCCGCCCCCCCCCACTGCTGAGCCTGTGTCCTCACCTGTCTCTGGATGGCAGAGAAAAGGAACATGGAGTGTTTGAGAAGCCAACACGGGGCACCCTGGAGTCCAGGGTGCACCTGATCAGGAGGGCGATGGGGTCACCAAGGCCGCTGCCCACTGGGATCTGGAAAGCCCTTCTAGGGTAGCTCAGGTTGTTCATATGCAATTACTCCATTTTTCTTGAAGAATGGGCACCTTTTATCATTTGCATAGAGGTGTCTAGGAGCCATCAAAACCTACAAGTGGGGGAAAAATGACACATAAGATGTCACACATGGTTTCCATTACAGGCTTGTCTGGTATGAATTCTCCAAAACTTTGTCTTGTACAAAAACCCCAAAACAAAACTTTGTATTGTTATGAGCGATAGATTAAGTACAGAGAATACTCAATTATACTTCCGAGATGCTCAGATAAAATATTCTTTTGGAAACTGATTCACAAGCTACGAAGCCATGAAAAGACATGGTGGAAACCTAAATGTGTATTACTACGGGAAAGGAGCTCCATACCATAGGAGTCCAACCACATGACATTCTGGAAAAGGCGAAACTATGGAGACAGTGAAAAGATTAGCGGGGAGACAAGAATGAATGGGAGGAGTCTATTTTTTGAAAAACCAATTTACAAGAATCTGGGAGAATCTTATTGCTCAAGAGAAGGTGATAATGTATGCCTCAAGTTAAATACACTTGAGTTTAAAATATTCAACATAGGACTACTAATGGACGGACGCCTTCTGTATCTTATGCATTAGCACCAAACTTTAATACCAAAATTGGCTCACCAAGTCCATTCTTAGGATCACTGAATAGATTAAAATGGTAAGTGCCCATTTATTCTTAAGACAACTGTACTCATTTATTTATGGATTTGGGGTAAATGTATGCTATATTCCCAGTGTTAGACCCAGCCTTCCTCAAAAGTTTAATTCATCCATCACCTACATTTTCCTCCACTTTTCTGTGTGCCTGTGTGGGGAGGTAGCTCGGACTCTATCATCAGCAGCCAGTAACATTCATGGGACTCCTCAGTCACCTTTATCCCCCGCCCAGGCCTCTCTCTGTCTCCAACTCCCATTCCATAAGACAACCATAGGGGTCCCTCTCTGTGCTTTTATGGATTGGGAAATATTATTTTAAATTCAGTTGTTTTGAATTTACATAAACTAGATTTCATCCTGCCTCTTTGCTCACACAAGAGTAATGTTTTTGAGATCTTTGACCCTACGTCCCTATGTCCAGAGCCTCTAGCTGCCCGCACAGGGTTCTGCATAAGCTATCACGGTTCACTCCTCCCTTCTCTGGGAGATGCACTCCTAGCTGGGCTCAAGCCCCACTTCCGCCCTGCACCACCATGAAAATCCTTACCGTCTCCCTTCATGGGCCTGTGAATGTACTTCCTTGGGAAATATTGCCAGATACAGTAATGCTGGGTCACAGGAGAAATATATTCTTAATTTAAGTAGTACGGGATAACTTGCTTTTTAAATTGGCATATAGATATTTCATTCAATTGTCCCAGGAATTGAAATTGACTTTTTATTATTTCTTTCTATCTGCCGGTTCAGGATAGACATCAATCATGCCCATATGTTTTACGCAAAGATAACACACACAGCATTCCCACTATTAGATATTAGATTATATATTATTAGATTATAGATTAGATTATAGATTAGATTATATAATATTAGATATTAGATATTAGATAACTATTAGATATTGAATTCAACTTACTGAATTCAATTTCATTTTGACTCTGAAGACAGAATTGCTATTGATTTGTATTAGAGTGAACATTTTTCTTTTTACATGAAATTTTTAAAGGTTGGCTGTAAATATAATTCTAGGCCAGTGTGCATTTTGCCTGATTAAAAATAAAATTTGTGGCCCCATTACCAGATTCCTGGCTCCAATGCAGTCTTTTCACCTTCAGATATGCCAGGATCATGCCAGGTTTAGGGAAATGTGAAGGAACTGTTTTTGTTCAAAAGAGTAATTTGGCAGTTGACTTTCTGGGAACTATGCGTGAGACCACAGGGTGTTTCTGTCAGAATGAATGAAAATGTACACACTACTGGTCAGTTCTATAAGTCCACCCTAGCAATGAGAACAAACAATAGAGCAGATCCTAAGACCCAGGTTTTGTGTTAAGATGCTGAGAAAACTTTCAGACGTCATGACCTGTGAGGTTTATACAGAGGATATTTTGGTCCATTGTTATTCTTCTTTAAGGCTTTTTATTTATTCATTTGAGAGAGAGAGAACACGAGAGCATGAGCAGGGGTAGGGTCAGAGGGAGAAGGAGAAGCAGACTCCACACTGAGCAGAGAGCCAGATGTGGGGCTCGATTCCAGCACCCCAGGATCATGATCTGAACTGAAGCCAGACGCTTAACCAACTGAGCCACCCAGGTGCCCTTTTCCATTGTTATTCTATAAAATGCTAGAATGTCGATGCCAGAGGGCCAGGCATTTTTGTAATTTAAAAAAATTACTTTTAGTATTTTAAAGTAATTTAAAATACTGACTGCCCCAGTCAGAAGAGTATGTGACTCTTGATCTCAGGATCATGAGTTCAAGTCCCATACTGGGTGTAGAGATGACTTAAAATAAATAGGCTTTAAAAAAATAAAATAAGGGGTGCCTGGGTGGCTCAGTGGGTTAAAGCCTCTGCCTTCGGCTCAGGTCATGATCCCAGGGTCCTGGGATCGAGCCCCGAATCGGGCTCTCTGCTCAGCGGGGAGCCTGCTTCCTCCTCCCTCTCTGCTTTTCTGCCTACTTGTGACCTCTGCCTGTCAAATAAAATCTTAAAAAAAAAAATTTTTTTTAATAAATCAATGAATAAAATAAGATAATTTCCACAGACTTGCTACACCATTGCAAGTGTTAAATTTTTCAGAAGACAATTCCGTGTCTTAGTATCTCTAATTTGCTTTCAGAGAAAGCAGCTTTCCAAGCCATCCTGGATAAAGCCACACGGGAGACAACCAGCTCAACAGGAACAAACAAACCTCTCACCTCCAGCTTCCCAAGGGTAATTCCCTTAGAAGAACCCTAAGGTGTGTGGGGTGGGGTGGTGGCAAGGAGCCAGGTGGACAATATCTATGGGGCGGAAGGAATTTGCATGTAAGGCAAATCAGATCTCCATGATGGTCCAAAGGTAACAACATTAATTTTTTTTTATCCAGAGATGTTTAAGTTAGCATTTAATGTGATTTACATAAATTACCTTTATGTGCATCTATGGGTTTCAATGAAACCCAAGGAGATAATATAAGTTGCCCAAAGTCACATTAGTCTAAACAGCTCAGCTTGGATTAAAAACAAACAAACAAAAATCCGATCCTCTCCAGGTCTGGAGTTCTTTAAACCCTCATCACCAAGACTGCCTTGGATACTGGATGATATAGTGAGTCACAAAATCAGAGTTAGAAGGGACCTTAGAGACCAGTGGGCTCCATTTCTCTCCTCCTCCCCTTCTCTCCTTCCTCACCCCCTCCCTCCCCCCTTCCCTCCCTCCATTCCCCTTCACTCTCTCTTCCCCGCCCCCCCCACCTCTTTCTCTCATACACACTCACACACACGCTTTTTAAGAAGGATGTATTCTTGCTCAGTGACTTCCAGTAAATGATGTTCATCACATTATAAGAGACACCCTTAAAGTCCATATGTAATGAAAATGTCCACAATTTATGACCTATTGCTGATAATTTGTCTCACTAAAAAATAATTCAGGGACGCCTGGGTGGCTCAGTTGGTTAAGTGGCTGCCTTCGGCTCAGGTCATGATCCCAGCGTCCTGGGATCGAGTCCCACATCGGGCTCCTTGCTCGGCAGGGAGCCTGCTTCTCCCTCTGCCTCTGCCTGCCACTCTGCCTGCTTGTGCTGGCTCTATCTCTCTCCCTCTCTGACAAATAAATAAATTTTTTTAAAAATGTAAAAAAAATAATAATTCAAAGGCAAATGAAGGTAGAAAATAGTCTGGAAAATAGTTACTTCTAATATTTTGCTATTCTACATAATGTAACATATTAGAAAAAGACCACTAACAAAAAACAGGGCTAAGGTAAGATAATATTACTATGGGTTATTAGAGAGATATAAAATGATAACCATGAGAACTATATGGAAACCTTTTTTTGGTCAAATTATAAAATATTTAAAATATAAATATACAGTGCCTGGGTGGCTCAGCCGTTTAGGCATCTGCCTTCAGCTCAGCTAATGATCCCGGGGTCCTGGGATTGAACCCTGCATTGGGCTCCCTGCTGGGCAGAGTCTGCTTCTCTCTCTCCCTCCTCCTGCTCATTCTCTCTCTCTCTCAAATAAATAAAATCATACACACACACACACACACACACACGTATATGTATATGTATATGTATATGTATATAGTTTTATTTTCTCAACACTGGTAAGAGGACAGAAACACGTGTTCTCAAAGTAGACATTAGGGATATAAGTTGGCCCAGGAATTCCAAAAAATAATATAGAAGTCTCTTTAACTCTACTCAGACCATTCACCTCAGTTATTTCACTTCCCAGAAATTTATTCTAAGGAAGTAATCTGAAAGTCAGACAACTTAAATACAAAGGTATTTAGCCCACCATCATTTATAACAGCAAAGCATTAGAAACAACCAAACATTAACATTAGGGAGATGGATAAGTTATGGTAGATCCACAGAAGGACTATTATGCAGAAAAAAAATACCTAGCCCTTTCCACCATGGGAGGATACAGAGAAGTCTGCAACCTGGAAGACAGAGACCCCTCACCCTACCAAGCTCACCCTGATTTCCAACTTCCTCCTCCAAAACTAATTATGTGCTTCCTATTTAGCCAAGAATGATGAACAAGGGACGCCTGGGTGGCTCAGTTGGTTAAGCGGCTGCCTTCGGCTCAGGTCATGATCCCGGCGTCCTGGGATCGAGTCCCACATCAGGCTCCTTGATCGGCAGGGAGCCTGCTTCTCCCTCTGCCTCTGCCTGCCACTCTGTCTGCCCGTGCCGCTCTCTCACTCTCTCTGACAAATAAATAAATAAAAAATCTTAAAAAAAAAAAAAAAAAAAAAGAATGATGAACAAATCAGCAATTTCTTTGCTGAAATGTTAAAAGAAATGGGAATGCCAACTACAAAATTTTTAAAAGAAACAAGTGTAATCAAGTTGCCAAAGGAAAAAGTGATTTCAGTAAAGAAATGAACTCAGGGGCACCTGGGTGGCTCAGTGGGTTAAGCCGCTGCCTTCAGCTCAGGTCATGATCTCAGGGTCCTGGGATTGAGCCCCGCATCGCATCGGGCTCTCTGCTCAGCAGGGAGCCTGCTTCCCCGTCTCTCTCTGTCTACTTGTGATCTCTGTCTGTTAAATAAATAAATAAAATCTTAAAAAAAAAAAAAAAGGAAAGAAAGAAATGAACTCAGATACATGGAAGCTATAAGATAAACAAATGACAAATTACACAAGAATCTGGACAAAATATGTCTCTATAGACATAAAATGATGGACAAAAATGAATATTTAATGACACAAGAGAATGTTTATGACCATGCTAAAGAAGGAAAACAGGAAAAAATATTGTATATATAATATATCCCTCTACTGGGTATAAGAAGAGGCATAGGAAAAAGCCTGGAAGGAATTTCACTGAAATGTTGAGGGCTGTCTGAATATATTGCATAGTAAATTTGAACAACATGATGAGGGAATGTGTATGTCTGGGTGGCACGTTTGTAATATGTATTTAATTGTGAATTAGATATACCAGGTCTTGCAGTTTTTTAGTCCAACATGTAAAGAGCTTGGTACTCTGCTATAAAGTCCTTACACTACCTGTGAAGCAGTACAGTGTTATTTGCAAAAGGACTTGGATTAATCATTAATGTATATTGCAAAGTCTAGGGCAACTGCTTAAAAAAACAAAAACTTAATATGCTAAGAGAGGAGAGAAATGGAGTGATATAAAATGCTAATAAAACTAGAGGAGGCAGAAAAAAAAAAAAACAAAAAACTAGAGGAGGCAGAAAAAGAGTAGAAGACCAAAACACAAAACAAAACAAAAACCCAAAAACAAAGAACAAGGTCTACAGATGATAACAGTTAAAAATAGACCAATAATCACTTCAAATGTGAATGGTCTAAATACCCAAATAAAAGACAAAGACTATCAAATTGGATTAAAAAAACAAGGCCCACCTATTAATGCCTCTGCCTTGGGCTCTGGTAGTGATCTCAGGGTCCTGAGATC
>PISX010001742.1:0-176951 GCA_004024625.1 Mellivora capensis | reverse complement strand
GAGGGATTGATTAGTGGAAGCAGCAAGGCCACACCACTACAAATTTTACACACGTGAAAATATTAATAGGAAATGTTATGAATAATTTTATGCCAACAAATCTGACACATTAGATGAAATGTACAAATTCACTGGAAATTACAAACTGCCAGAGCGCACTCAGGGAGAGATAGAGAGCCTGAATATTCCTATTAAATGATGTGAACTTGTCATTAAAAACCTTTCCACAAAGAGAACATCATCCCCAGAGGACTTCACTGAGAATTCTACAAAACATTTAGTTGGAGGCACCTGGCTGGCTCAGTCGGTGGAGTGTGTGACTCTTAATCTCAGGGTGGTGAGTTCGAGCCCCACACTGGGTGTAGAGATGACTAAGAAAACATCTAGGGACGAAATAAATCCCATTCTCCACAAATACTACCAGAAAAGGGAAGAGAAGGGAATGCCTCCCAACTCATTCCGTGAAGCCAGCAACAATATAAACAATATAAATATATATCATGATCAACTAGGATCAACAGGGATGCAAGGGTTGGTTTAACATTTGAAAATCAATTAATGTAACTTACCATATATTTTTAATATTATATTTACTTACTTATTTGAGAGAGAGAGAGCACGGGGGAAGGGGAAAAGGAAGAGAGAGAGAGAACCCGAAACACCGAGCCTGATTTGGGGCTCAATCTCATAACCCCGGGATCACAACCTGAGTTGAAACCAAGAGTTGGATTCTTAAACCAACGGAGCCAGCCGGGTGTCCCTGTAACTTAATGTATTAACAGAAAGAAAAATTGTAGAGATTATCTCAACAGAGGCAGAAAAAGCATTAGACAGAACCCAACACCTATTCCTAGTTTTAAAAAACTCTCAGCAAACTAGGCATAGAAAAGGCTTCTCCAAGCTGACGAGCCTTATGGGTGACATCATACTTAATGGCTAAAGACTAAGACTAAAGCTTTCCCTGAAACCAGGACTGGGCACTGGGTTTGCTCTTTTCACTGTGATTCAACATTATGCTGGAGTGAAGACTGGAAAGAAAGAAGTAAAATGGTCTTGATTTGTAAATGACACGGTCATCTATGTAGAAAATCTACGTGATCTGTAAAAGCAAAGCCACTAGAACTAATCGTCTTAGCGAGCTCAGCGAGATGCGAGGTCAATGTGAAGAAGAGGGTCACGTGAGTGTGTACAGCAAACAGGGCTCTCGTACACTGCCGGTGTGTACACCTGCCTTGGAAAATAGTTTAGCAGGTTTTTTCAGAGTGAAGCACACATCGAATCTGGTCCTATGATCTGGTCTTCCGCCGCTAGGTATTTACCCACCAAAAGAGGCGGCACGTGTCCACACAGATCTTTGTGCACAAATGTTCACGGCAGGGATGCCTGGGTGGCTCAGTTGGTTGGACGACTGCCTTCGGCTCAGGTCATGATCCCGGAAACCCGGGATCGAGTCCCGCATCAGGCTCCCAGCTCCACGGGGAGTCTGCTTCTCCCTCTGACCTTCTCCTCGCTCATGCTCTCTCACTGCCTCTCTCTCAAATAAATAAATAAATAAAATCTTTTTAAAAAAAAAACAAAAACAAAAACAAATGTTCACGGCAGCTTTATTTGTAAGAGCCCCAGACTGGAAACTACCCAAATGTCTGACAAGCGAGTGGGTCACCAGACAGATCCGCATCCATACAGTGCGTTAGCGACAGACACTCGCAATCTCCAAATAGTTAGACTAAGTGAAAGAAACACGAAAAGTCATAAGATTGCACATTGTGTGATGGCATCTGTGTAACATTCTAGGAAAGCCAGGGGAGCTGTAGTGACAGAAAACAGATCTGGGGCTGCTGGGGGCAGGACGGGGTCCCGGGGCAGGCAAGCTGTGGCAACTTCTGGGGGTCACTGATGTGCGTGATCTAGATTGTTCTCACGGATGTAAACATGTCAAAACTCATCAAGTTGTATCCTTTAAATAGTGCAGGTTATTGCACTCAATAAAGGTATTATTTTTAAAAAGACAAATGGGGTTGATGTGTCAGAAAGACAGAAGGGGCCTTAATGGAGGGTCTGGGGGAGCTGCTGAGTCGACAGGTGTCCAGGCACACAGACCCTCCCTTGGTGTCTGTTGAGTGAGTGCATGAACACCTGAGTTGGGGTTGTAGATCAATTTGGATTTTTCATGCACAAACCTTTTTGGTTGCACCTTCCCTCCTTTGACTTGTCATTTCAACTTGAGATCCTCATGGGAGCTTTCCCTTAAAAGAGCACAGGGCTGGCCTCATCCCAGGATCTGCTCTAGAACCATGGTCTGGAGGGATCTGGACCCACTTCTTCCTGCCTTTGAGGGACACTTGGGGTGCTCCCTCTGACTCTCGGCCACAGACACAGTAGGGTGGGCAGCCCCATGTGCAGCCCTCTTGAGAGGTGAGCTTAGAAGAGCAGCCCCCAGGGTAAGCCTTGGCCCCTTCCTAGGGTCAGCTGTCCCCACAGGTGCTGGCCTGCAGTCTGGCTCTGTGGCCGGCTCTCACAAGTGGGGCAAGCTCTGCGGGGGCTGACCAGCACTCTGAGACTGAGCCTTGATCCCTGAATCCCTGAGGGGATCTCCTGAGGCCCAGCCATCCTGACCAGGGCTGATCGTGGACGAGTGTCCCTGATGGAGAAGCCCACTCACCACTGTCACTGGCCCAGGGTGGTCCCAGTCGGGGTTCTCTGTAGCTCTCCCCAAAGGCAGCAGCCTGGATCGGGGGGCAGGCACTGGGCACGGGGCTGGCATCCACAGCCTCCTCCCACGTGGTGTCTGCTACACAAGCCCTCCCCCAGAGGGACAGACACTCCACAGGCTGGCCCCAGGGCCCCAGGAGGAGGGGCTCGGCCACGTGTGGAGGGCAGTGGGGCTTCAGGCCCTCCTGCTGCTGAGTTGGGGCGTCTGCACCTCACCCTGGCTTGGGCAGGGAGGGGCCACTTACAGCATCCTACGGGCAGCCCATCTCCACTGCCACCCCAGTGGAGACCCTTGACCAGGAGGGTGCAGGAAGATTTTTGGCCTGGTATCGGGGTGCTTGGGCTGCACCCCAGGGGGCTGGGCAGGTGGTGTTGCCCTGCACGGTGATTCAAAGTGTTGGCAAGGAGAGGGGCTTGCACGATCCCCGGCAGCGGCACTCGGGGCCTCTCTCAGTCTGGGAAGGGTCTGCATTCATGAGGTTCCATTATGCCAAGGGCTGAACTCCATCCACGTCGCCCCCTGCCCCAGCGGACCCAGTGCCCACTCCAGGCTGTGGGCAAGGGCACCAGGCCCAGGATGGCCTTCATCGGCAGCACATGCCCCCCCCCCCAACCCTGCTGGGGCCCTGAAAAGGGCCCGACTCCTTCCCTCCCTTCTCTAACCCCTCACTCTCCCTCCTTCACCAGGCCCACAGCCATCCCCCCCCCCCATTCTGGAGGCCAGGTCATGCCCAGGTGTTTGGTGGCACCTGGCTTCTCCACCTTTGGCTTCCACTTGGGTTTGGTCTATGCACGATCTAGAAGGAGTCCAAGGCAAGGCCAGAGGTCTATGGGGCACCCCTCTCTTCCTCTCTCACACCTGCGAAGGGTACCACCCGTGCCTGCTGGCCTGGCTGGCCTGGTCCCAGTAGGCACCTCCCTTGGGCTCTCTGGTCCCTGACCCCCTCTGTGACTATCCTGCATCAAAGCCAAGCCGGAGCATATGTGTCCTCCCTTCGAGGGCCCTGACCGGCAGGGCCATCAGCGCCCATGGTGGCCCCAGAACACAGACCTTCCTCAAGAGCTCCTGGCATCAGGTGACTCTGATCTGACCCTGTGGATGGGAAGTGGCGTCACCAGGACTCAAATTCCCCAGGGGGCGGTGCAGCAGTGGGTGGAGTGCAGGTGGTTGCAGGGGATGGTTGCTATGGCAACAGCGGAGCCTGTATAGACTGGAGACCTTTCCCTCTCCCGAGAAAGGGAAGAAAGGAAAGTGAGTTGAGGGCCTGTTGGGCCAGGGTCTCTCTGGCCACAGGGCGGGCACACAGTCCCACAAAAAGCTGGAGCAGCTGAAGTGTTCATTTGCTTAAAAAATGGCCACTTTCAAGGAGAGGGACACCCTGACACCTGAGAAGGCCTCGGGCAGGATGGGCAGGAGAACAGGGCCGCCAGGTCCTCTAGCTGGGGCCGTCACACCCCCCGTGTGACCACGTCTGTGCCCGGGTCACCCCTCTGCCTCCAGAACCCAACAGAGGTTGGACCCTGATACAGCTTCCAGGAAGAGGGAGCACACCTCAGTCCCTTCGTGGTGTGGGCCACGCAGCTGCTGGGCTGGGCAGCCTGAGCCCCCAGAGGGGCCTGACTCTGAGGTGCAGCTACTTCTCAACACACTGAGGGACCTGCACGCTCCCGGGACCCACAGCGGCCTGAGGCTCCCGGAAATGCCCTCCTGGCCTGGACTGGCTCATGAGTCAGAGTAAAGTTTCAAGAACACACAGGTGACACACGCATGGGTGTTTCCGAAGTGGGGGGCCCGAAGTGGGGGGCTCTGCAAACAAGAGGGCATGGTGGCCTGTTCTCGACACAACCCATCACCACAAGACTTCGGGGCCTCATGTCCAGGCCCAGAGCCTTTGATGGAGGAGAGAGGTTGCGTCCCCTGAAAAAAAGAACTCAGAATCCAGTTACTGTTAGTGTCCCCAAGTATGTAAGGGGGCCCTGTGGCCATTTTCAGGAGATTGCCCTCCAACCTCCGGGATTACTGGACGGCCCTGAACCGATGCTAATCCTTGGAAGCCATCAGTCGCCCCCAGGGCCTTGGAGAGGTCTGGCAGAGCCTGTGAGCCGAGGGCTTTGCAGACCCCTCCTGCCGGAGTTTCTGTAGTCCCCCGAAAGCAGGGAGCGGGGTGACACGTCCCACATCAGTTCCCTGTGCAGAGAGGGCCAGCACGGACCACCATGTTTCCAGGGAAGCCGCAGAGACCTGTTCCCGTATCAGACTCCGGGAAGCTGCCGGGGGCAGACTCAGGGTCCTTCTGTGCTGTCAGCAGGACAGGTGGTCACCTTGCCCCCTCTGGCCACGCCTGTCATAGCTGACAGTATGTTTCCCGCACAAAACCACACGGTGTGTCTCCTGACACGCAGCTGACCTGGCAAACGCCTCCTTCTCTACCCTCACTGAAGAGCAGAATCTGCAGCAGTGGCCTTCACGTGACGGGGACGTCAGCTTACTCTCACGGTTTGCCCTGATGGCACCCCCTTCTCCCAGGCTTAGTAGGGTCCCAGGGCTCTTGTTTCCTTGAGGACATTACGCTGACTGGACCGGGTGTGTGCAAGCTGATGAGTGCCTGGGGTGCCTTAGTCTAGCCCGTGTTGACCACAGGCTGGAAAATAAGCTGTCAAAGGCTAGAAGCTTCCAGGGAAGTTCTTGGGATCTGATGGAAACGTTGGGATGTCCTATAAAGTAACATCATGCCACCTGGGAGGACGGCCGGTCGGGCCCACGGTGCCTGGCGCAGCTGCAGCAGAGATGCCTCTGGGACGTGCCAGCAGGAGAAACATCTCTGGCCCAGGCTCCTGGCCTCCCAGAGTAGGGCTATTTCCTCCTCCATCCAAATCCCTCATCCACTCTACGACGGCTCTGGGCTGGCCGCTGAGCTCTTGATAAGCTCTAAGCTGACTGACCCAAGCGCCCAGCGAGAAGCACGTATGTGCAGTGTTCTGCCCTCAAGAGTGAATACTGGGGATGGGGTCCAGCTGCTGCAGGAAGTGAGCTGTACGAACACAGGGATCCAGCTCCCTTCTCCCCCAACCAACCCTGGCTTCACAAGGATGCTGAATGCTAGGAAATGAGAAGCGTGCAGACACAGCTTGGGGCAAATGTGTACATAGACCAGTGTCTCTCAGTGGCCCAAGGTGAGGGGATACCTAGCCCAAGCGTGGTTCTACCAAAGGTAGTATGCAGGAAGGTGACCAGCTGGCCTAACTCCTGAAGACCGGGATGGGAAGCTTGAGGCCAAGGTGTGCGGAGAAGCACGGAATGAGAGTACTATCCCACAGGAACACCTCCATGGACGTGTGGGGCATCCCCGACATCTGAGACCAGTAAACAGGCCTCCCTGCCATCCTGGTGACAACTCCTGGAGACCAGGTACAGAGAGGCCAGCAGCAGGGGCTGTGTGTGGGCCGATCACATAGACACCCCAACTCCCAGAAAGCCCAGCCACAAATCAGCAAAGACCAAAGCTAAGCCGTCCGCATGGTCAGAGAACGGGGATGCACCAGCAATCTGGTGACAAGCTGGTGGCGTGGACGTCACAAGCATGGCGGAGACAGTGCCTTAGCCCCTGGGGGCCTAGGGGTACAGCACAGATGCGTCTCTGTTGTCCTGACTCCCTGCTGACCATCCCAGAGCCACACTCGCCTCCAGAGGGGGACCCGTCCTCCCACCAGGACAACAGCTGTGCACCAGCGCCAGGAACTCATGGCCGAGGGGCAAACGGGGCGGGAGCTGCAGCTTTGCCAAATGCCAGAACACACTGGGCAGAGAGGGGAGCAGCCTCACGGCCTGAGGGACCTCTGGTCAGCGGGTTGGAAGGTCTTGGCATCCACGGAAAGACCTAGTCCACCACGGAACCCAGGCCCCCTCCCGGAAGCTGAAACAGCCCCTTCCACTGTCAGAGTCCCAACGACCACAGAACCAGCAGGTAGGGAAGAGGCTGCTTTACTGCTGGAATGATGGATCCCCCCCACTATGGAGAAATGGAGTCCGTACTTATTAGGAGCTGAACTGTAACCCCCCCGCCCCCGCAAATTCTTGTGTTGAAGTTCTAACTCCTAGTGCCTCCGCACAGGATTATATTTGGAGAAGGAGCCTTTAAGGTGAGGAAAATGAGGTCCTGAAAGTGGGCAGTACTCCCGCGGGACTAGCATCCTCAGGAGAGGGCAGCAGGACACAGAAGGTGGGAAGAAGGGTGCCATGGGTGAGCCCAAGCCCGGGAGAGAGGCCTTGGAAGGATCCAACTGAGCCCACACCTTGATCCCAGACTTCTGGCCTCTGGGCCTGGGAGAGAACACACTTCTGTAGCTGGAGCTTTGGGGTCGGTGGTTTGCTCTACTTTGTCATGACAGCCTGAGCTGGCTGAGACAGGGCTGCGTGACAGGGCAGAAGGAACACACCTGGGAGCCAGGGACCCACCCGGCACCCCCTCTGCCCTCTGTAAACTAATGGCGGTCAGCAGGGAACATAAGGGCTGGGCCCCCTGGCACTAAGCCCTATGGTACCCACACCGGCAAAGAGGAAAAGGAACAGGGGCTGACTATGGGGTTCAGATGAAGAGTGATCAAGGTGACTTTCTCCCACCTGCAATAAGGCACTTGGTGAGACCTGGCAGTCCTTGAGTTTTTCACATGGATGGGCAGATGGCAGTTTGGGGGAAGCCAGGGAGGGTGAATGGGCCTGGTCTTCCATCTGCCCTTTCAGACCCACATTGCCTCCCCCCGACCAAAGCCCAGGTAGCCCCAGAGGGCAGTAGAGGAAAGTGGGATCAGGGCCTCCACACCTCAACTCTTGCTCACAGGGCACCCCAGACTTGCTGCACCCCTGGGCTGAGGGTCTCTGCTCCTCACCAGGTGGCCTCTCCATACCTCTCTGTGTGGACCAGTGAGTGCTCCCTCACCTGCTCTGTGGCCCTGCGGTGGGAGGCAGGAGGCAGGGGGATCCTGGGTCCTGCACTTCCCCGTGCAGCATCCCTGCCCACTGGCACATCTCTTTGAACAGCCCCCAGTGTTCTTCATCTCAACATGCCATCTGTCTCCTTCTGGGCTCAGATATGGAACCAGGATGGCCCCAGGAGCAGGCACAGCTTGCAGCTGACATTGTGGGCCTTCTTTCCTGCTGGCCGTGGTTGGGACCAGACAACCTGAAAGCCCCACCCCACCTCCCACCAGGTGGAGTACAGGGGTCAGCCTGCCTGGGCCTCAAGGAGTGGGTCCTCATCTGGGCTCCAAGCTGACCCCAGCGGGCCCCCTCTCCCTCAGCAGAATGGGCATGGGACAGCAATGGAGCCCACTGCACCCAGCAATGAGGCCAAAGGCCCCAGGGAAATAGGACAGCCATCCTAATGGCAGCCGGACCTCAGTCTCCGCGTGCCCGGCCAGCGCCCTGTCCTAGCTCCCTCGGTGGGAGAACACTCTGAAAAGGAGGGACGTGGGGAAGGCCCTGCTCTAGCCAGGTTCCGAGTCCACCCTGGGCCCGGCCACAAAGGGTAACCCCAAGACTGACCAGTGGAAAGGCACTTTAAGAGGATGAGCAAGAGGACAGAAGAGGACAGATAGAGCCGATGGATGGGCCACTGGTGGTCCAACCCATCTCAGCTCCCGGCCCCCCAGGCTTCCAGGTCAGCACAGGTTCACAGTCACCAGGTGGGGAGGGCTTCATAGTGCAGGGACCTCCACATAGCGCACAGGGTTTGAGAAAGGGCCTGGTCGGGCCCAGTAGTCCATGGCTCGAACCCGGTAGAAGCCAGAGGTGATGGCGGTGTCTGAGGGCGCAAACACACCCGTGTGCTCTTGAGTGATAGCCCCCAGGACCCGCCCCAAACTCCCAGAGCTCCCTGGAGCCCACCCCACGGGACACTGTGCTGAGGCCCAGAAGTGGGGCAGCTGAGGCCAGGGCACAGGGCGGCAGGCACACCTGGGCTGAACACGAAGAGGTTGAAGGTCGACGGCTTGCTGCTGACAGGGGCGTACACCTCACCATCCGTGGAGAACTGGATCTCATAGGTCCACAGGCACCTGAGAGGACCAGTTAGGACCAAGGCTGGTGTCCTGGTGCAGTGGAGGATAGGGCAGACTCACAGCCCCTTCTCTGACCCCTCCCCGGGTCCCTGGCCCTCCTCCTGCAATGAGAACAGGCCACACTTGATGAAGAGAGAGGACTAGAGCCCAGATGCCACCTGCCGATGTCCCCTGCAGGGCCCCCACCCCAATCAAGCAGGGTGGGATGTCTCGGCCATTTCGGTGGCTGTGAGAAGAGCGGGAACAGTGGTATGATAGGCAGAGGTGGGGATGAGTTGGAGAACCAGAGTGGAGTGACCACGTGGGCACTGCAGCCCCAAGAGACTCGGCATAGACAGGGACAAGCAGCTCCTACAGGGTGGGGATTAAGGGAGTGGGAGTGAGTGCACTCACGCACTTGGAGCCCACGC
Source organism: Mellivora capensis (assembly GCA_004024625.1). Taxonomy (NCBI): domain Eukaryota; kingdom Metazoa; phylum Chordata; class Mammalia; order Carnivora; family Mustelidae; genus Mellivora; species Mellivora capensis. Next base: position 167,772 of record PISX010001742.1, on the reverse strand, counting down.
GCTCATCCGACCAGACCAAAAGCACCTGCCCACTGGTCAAGGGCAGAGCACGGAGCCGGGTCACCTGCAGGGAGAGAGGCTCCGTGACTGGGGGGTTGGAGGGGCCTGCGCGGCGGGGCAGGAAGCGGCTACTTGCCTGGCCTGGTGGCTTCTCAGGGCGCGCACACACGTGCACCAGCAGGAGCGAGGGCAGCTGGAGCTCCCGGTGAAGGGTCAGGCGGCCGCTGGCAGGGAAGAGTTGTGGCGCCACAGCCACCGGGTCCTGGGGACAGGAACTGGTGGTACTCTGGGCCTTGGGATCGCAACAGCCGCCCTGCCCCATCCTGCGCCCTGCCCGCGGACCTCAGCTGCGCGCATGCGCCGGAACTCCTCTGTGGAGGGGAACACCGGCTGGCCAAGGCGCTGCCACTCGCCATGTGGGCTGCAGAGCTCGTTGTCCAGGTACAGCATGACGTAGACAAGCCCTGCGGAGCCAGATGCTGGAGCCACGCCACGCCGGGCCCGCCCGCCAGAGCCACGCCCCCTCCCCCAGGACCTCAGCTCACCAGGGCCGGGGGGCACCCCGCGCAGGCGCAGGGTCAAGGCGACGCTGCGGTTGGCATGGGTGCGCGTGTCATCGCTCGCGTAGACCAGCACCGTGGCGCGCCAGGCGTCAAGGGGGCCAGCGGGGCTGTGGGCACTGGCTAGCACGCCCACCGTGTGATTGCTGTCCAGCACGGTCCCGTCTTGCGACACCTCAGCCCAGAGCTGCTCGCGGTCTACAGGGCCGGGGTGGGGTGGTCGCTAGGCAGAAGTCGCAGCCTCCCAGGGCTGCCCTCCAGGGCCTGGCTTCCCACCATTCATTGCCCGCCAGTAGGGGTCCAGCACCAGGAGGGCCACAGTGACCCACTGAGCTGGGGAAGTGGGGTGGTGAGGAGCAGGAAACTCCCCCATTCTCCCCCATCCCCAGCAGGGTGCATACATCCGTACTTCCCCTGCCTGAGGGCCTTTTCACAAGCCACTAGGGCCCTACGGAGGCCTGGGTCCTGGCCCCACCCAGAGTGCCCCCCACGGCCTCCTCTGTCCCCAGCCTGGGCTGGCGCCGGGTAAGGGAAGGGGGGATACCCAGCAGGGCCAGCAGGGCCATGGCGGTGAGCACCGGCTTGCGCAGGAGCTGCACATGCGGCGGCCGCGTGTTGTTGACCTGGAAGCGCGCGGTGAGCGTGCGCTGCGTGAAGTAGTGCGGGTGGTAACTCAAGAAGGCGTTGTCGTTGCTCAGGAGCTCATAGCGCATGGCCGAGCTGGTGTTGGCCAGCAGCAGGTTCTGGTGCTGCGCGATGACCTGCAGGCGTCCAAGTGGCAGCACTCTTCCAGGCGCCCAAACCCCCGTTCCCCTGAAAGAACGCGGCGCCGGGGATAGGCCCTGGGGGCGGGCCTACCTTCACCACCATGGCCGCGTAGGTCACGTCTGCCCTCCAAGGCTGCGGCAGGGACCAGCCCACCAGCGGGTCTGCCTCATCGTTGTAAATGGGGGTGTCAGCAAACTTGGGGAAGAGCTGTTTTATCTGTTGCACGGTGGCCTTCTCCTGCTCCAGGATGTAGATGGAGCTGCCCGCACCCTGCGGGAGTCGGCCTCAGAACCACCGGGCTGAAGAGCGGGTGGGGCTGCAGCTGGCCAGGCTCCAGATAGTGGAGGGGCCGGGGCGGTACTGTACCTTTTTGTGGAGGGAGATGTAGTCCAGCCGCACGCCCGACTCCCCCGTGAAGAAGTTGGTGCCGTTGTGACAGTGCCCCAGGAGGCCCCAGCAGAGCGGGGATCGCGGCCAGGGGTGGAAGGAGTCCCCAGGGCCGCCGAGGCGCAGAGCCGGGCTGGCAGCCCGCAGACCCTCCGAGCAAGCATCGTAGTAGTTCAGGAAGCCTGGGCCGGAGGGAACTCGAGTCCATCCCCTGGTGCCTGAGGGGCTGCTCCCGCCCCTTCTCCACTCACAGGACCTCAGAGCTGCCACCCACCTTGCATGGTCATGGACACGTTGTCAAAGTCGTGGTGGTCGGGCTCATTCCATGTCTCGAAATTCCATTTGGAAACGTGTGAGAGTCCATACCGACCTGCAGGGTGTCCCCACTGTCACACATGCTCCCCCCTGCCCTGCGTGGGGAATGCCAAGCCTATCCCAACTCACAGGGAAGTCTGCCTACAGCTGGACATTTGTCTGTGACAAGGCTATCCAAACCCATATGAGCCCACTCCACCTTGCCTGGCCTCCTTCCCCATCAGGAGACCCTGGCTCAGGGCTGGGTGGTCCGGGTAGTATAGGAGACCCTGCCTAGGAACATCCACCCTGTCCCTCCAGGACCTGTGCCCTGCCCACCAATGTATCTCCTGGCCATTTGAGAGACCAGCTCCTTCCACTCAAACACCTGCTTCTTGTCCTCGAAGTTGGTGAAGCGTTTGGAGGGGCTGCCCATCAGCTCAAAGCCTGCAACACAGAAGGTGGCTGTCTGGCCCGGGGCCCCAGCTGCCCGCACAGAGGCCAGTCCTCTGCATATAACTAGCGAGGACCCAGAAGGGTCAGGTCATGGGGAGGGGACAGGACTAGAGTGCCAAGGGCAGGGCTGCTGCTTACCTGGGAGGAGCTGGTTCTCCCTGAGAAGATCCAGGTACCGATCCAGATGGGTGAAGTTGTAGCTCAGACCTTGCCCAGCTGATCCCCTGTGAAAGGACAGTCAGGCCAGAGGACAGTGGGCCTCGGGCTGAAACTGTCACCATATTCAATCATGTTGAGAGCCTGCAAGCTGCCACACAGGTCTCAGATCCAGACTCCTCAGTCAGTCCCGCCCCTTGGAAAACACCAATGATGGCAGCCTAGCAGTCATTCACAGCCTAGTATGAACCAGTGTGCCTGTACTGGAAGCCTACCCCCAAGCCTTCAGGAGCTCAGAATAGCTTTGAGCTCAGGGGTGGCATTGGGCAGTCAGGCCTTTTGGGAAGGGTACAATAGAATGGAGTAGGGGAGAACAAGTCACCCTACAGACAGCTGACTATGGAGTGGGGAGCCATGGGACAGGGCAGGACCTGAGGGACGTCACACCCTGCTTCTTGGCACCTCCTGGAGGCCAGGGCTCCAGATTTGTCTCAAGAGTATTCCTCTTCCCTCCCACACTCAGAAAAGGGAGAAGGGCAGCCTCCCCACCCTACTTCATTCATCCCAGACTGTGGCCCAAATTCTTCCAGGTTCACATTCTGGGAGGAGACCGAAATCATCAGGCAACTATTTGAATCTTTAAGAGCACATCAGATCTACCATGAAGAGGAAGGGCCAAGGAGCAAAGGATTAGGCAGGGAGGGCCTCTCTGAGGTCACGTCTAAGACCTACCAAGTAGTGAGACAAAGCGAGCAATGAGAATGCTAGGGGAACAGCCGGGGCAGCATGTGCAATGGCCCTGAGGTCGGAGCAAGTTCATCGTGATCGAACAGCAGAAAACATGGTATGGACCTGGGGCACAATAGTGTGCAGGCTGTGACAGGGTCACAGAAGGCCTTGTTCCCAAGGTGAGGATGGGCCCCTGACTCAGAGTGAAATGGGGAGCCCTGTCAGAGATCCAGGGAGAAAAGTGCCATGACTTTGTTTTGAAAACTTTTTTTTTAAAGATTTTATTTTTTATTTGACAGACAGAGATCACAAGTAGGTAGAGAGGCAGGCAGAGAGAGAGGGGGACGCAGGTTCCCTGCTGAGCAGAGAGCCCGATGTAGGGCTCGATCCCAGGACCCTGAGATCATGACCTGAGCTGAAGGCAGAGGCTTTAACCCACTGAGCCACTCAGGCGCCCCTGAAAACTTTTTTTTCAACAGTTTTAGGTTTAGAGCAAACTGAGAGGGAGGCAGAGAGACTTCCCATTTTCCCTCTGCTTGCACGTGGGCTCAGCCTTCCCCGTGAGCCATGTCCGCACCAGAGTGGGATATCCCTTACAATGGGCCAGCCTCCACGGACACACCACCATCACCCAGGGTCCACAGATGACATCAGGGTGCCCCCAGGGGGGGCACATTCTGTGGGTCTGGACAAGGGCATCAGGACAGGTGCCCACCACCACAGTATCACCTAGAGTTGCTTCCCGGCCCCCACATGACCCGTTCTCCCCCTGTTCGCCCTCCTCCTCCCAGCCCCCGACAACCACAGATCTAACAACTGGCCCCATAGTTTTCCCTTTTGCCGTGATGTTTGGAAAGGTCCCCGGAGAGCGGTGCAGCACTAGTACTGGGTGGTGGCCACAAGGCAGCAGAAAGGAGCTGGAGCAGATGGGCTTACAAGGTAGAAGGGACAACCTGCGGGTGGGTGGGGCGGGTCTCACACAGCCCCTCACACTTCGCCTGAGCAGCTCAGCCAGTAGGGGTATGGGCAGTCTCTGAGGGTGGACCCGGCATTGGGGGCTGGGGGAGGAAACTGGTGGCCTTGCAGTCAGGCACAGACAAGGCGCCAGGGTGGAAGGAGTCGTGCAGGGGTACGTGGCCCAGGCTGAGGAGCATAGGCAGGTGGTCTGGCAGGCCTCTCAGGGCTCCCCCTGAGAACATGCCTGGTCCCTTCACGGTCTGTCCCAGGAAAGAAGGTGGCTGGGGACGGGAGGGCCTGCAGTGCGCCCTCTTGTGGCCATTGGGGAGGAGCGGGGTGAGATCACCTCGGAAAATCAGGCCCTGAACAGCCTTCATCTGTCGACCTCTCCATCCCACACCAGTCTGGCCCACAGTCCTCTCCCTGGGCACAGTGAGGACATGGATAAGTCAACACCTCTTCTCTATGTTCTTCTCTCCCCCACGCCTCGCTTTGTACAGGGTCAAGGCTGAGTCTGGGCCGGGCCTTCAAAGCCCACACTGGGACCAGGGCAAGCCACCACACACGTGGGCCTCCTGCTCCTCCCAGGCCCAGTACTCTGCTTTCCCTGGCTGGCCCTTCTGTGCAGGGCTGCGTCCTCCCACTCCTGAGGCACAGCAGGACAAGCCTGTGGGCAGTGGGGCTCACCTCCCTCACCTGTTCCCCTCCCATCCAAAGGTCATGACTGGCAGCAAAGAAAACTAACAAGCACTTGGGTAAAAATTAAATGTGCACAGCAGACGGTTCCAAAGTCCCACTGCTGTGGGGGGGTGGGGGGGGTGGGCAGAGGTGATGAGGTGACCAAAGGGAAAGTGAGGACATGTGCAGGGGCTCCAGGCTCTCCCTCTAGCCCCTGGAGGCAATGACCCCAGCCTGCACACACTGGGCGCCCAGCAGGTCTCAGACATGTGCTGCCATGCGTGGTGTCCTGGGCCAATGAGGTACCACCCAGGAACCCCAACACAGAGGCATCCCCAGCCTGTCACCCTGGGTGGGTAGGAGTGTCCGCTGGCCCAGCCAGCCCTCACAGCTAAGGATACCCTGCGGGCCAATACACCCGTCCCCAGGGCCAAAAAAACCCACCTCAGAATGACCCCCAGCTAAGGAACCCCAGGGAGCAGTCCTTGGGCTCCACTGTGGGTGTTTGGGTCCCCCCTCTGCCTGGCCCCTTCAGAGTGAGGAACTGAGACTTCAATCAGGGAGGGGGCTGAGCGGTGAGGTGAAGTGCACACAGGCCTGGGTCTCCACCGACCAGCCTGCATTCTGCAGCCCAGGTCCGCACCTGGACGGGAGGCCTCGGGCTCCTGGCACGTGGGCCACCGCTGCCGCGGCCGCACAAAGGGCTCATTCACGCGCGCAGGCGGAGGTCGGGCTGCACCGAGCACCCCTCCAACCACTGCGGGAGCCTAAGCGCCTGCGCAAGAGGACAGCGCGGCGACCCACCCGGTGAGTGCTCGGGGGAGAGCGGACCGGCCGCGGCCGCGCGTGCTATGCGGTAAGGGTCGCGCACTGAGGGGTACGTGGGCGAAGACATGGGGCGCACTCCCGGAGCAGGAGGGCGGGGCCGCGCGCGCTCAGAGCGGGAGCGGTGTAGGGGCGCGCGGCGGGCTGACGGACCCGCCCCCTTAGGGAGTCCGCACGCAGCCTCAGTCTGAGCGTGGGGCTAGGAGGGTGTCGGGCTCAGGGCCGGCTGGTGGGAGAGGCGGTGCCCTCCATCTTCCCAGCCAGCACTCGAGGAAACGCGGGTCTGGTCCTCGGGGCCCTGGAAGCAAAACGCGCCGCAGACCCGGCCCCCTTGCACTCAGGGTCGGGATGCAATGTCTCCTTTCCAAATAAGCGTACTTGACAATTTAAAACCGAGATTTAAAGACAAATACTAAGGAAATAACCATGTGGCTTAGGGCTGGGCAGACACCCCCAGAGGGGGGTTCCAGGAGGGCGAACCCCAAGGCCCCTGTCCGGGGGAAGTCTGCAGCTCCGTGGGCCGGCGGAGTGAGGGGGTGTGGGCCTCAGGAGCCCCTCTGACAAGCAAGCGCCCAGAACTAGGTACCTGTGTGCGGGGCCAGACCAAAGGTGCCCATCACCAGCCTCAATGCAGAGAAGCCGGGGAAGGGAACGTCGGGGGCAGCGGGAGGGGGCTCCTGCAAACCTCTCAAAGGTCAGATGTGACCTCAACTGCTACTCTTTCACCTGATTTAGACACCCAGCCCCCCCCCCCCCCCGCAGAATGTGAGCCCAATCCCTGCCAGCAGGGGGGGGAGGGCAGGCAAGGCTGGCTCCCTTCTGCAGCTGACAGGGTGGAGACTCTGGGTTGGCCCACTGCCCACTGAGCCCCTCCCGGAAGCAGCTTCACCTGCCCTGCATCTCACCCCTGGTGCTTTCCCACCCAGAGCCTCCAGAAACCCCTGCCCCTCCCCTTCTTAACTCAGGAAGGGCCCCTTCCCATGCTAGGTCCCCACCCCCAGGAACCCCTCTCTTCCAGCCGTACCCAGGCCCCGTCGCCCAGTGCGCACACGCTAACCCTGGCTGCCACTGCTCTGGGCGCCAAGGAGTCCTTTGGGTCACACAACCCCAAGGAGTTCTCTCACTGCCCCCCTGCTAGTACTGGGGCAGGAGATAAGGTAGATGCCCCCCTCAGAGCTACCCTCCCCTCTGCACCCCAAGGTGTGCCTGCTGACCCCAGGGAGGGGCCTGAGACTCTTCTGCTCCAGGCAAACAGCTCCCCACCGGAGGTCACGTTGGTCCTGGGCTGAACGTCCGGGGGTGGGGGGTGGGGGGGAGACCCTAGGTGTGTCCTGGGGGGACAGGAGAGCACTAGGGGCTATGGGGCCAGGGCAGCTCCGTGGGATGGGCCCCTTTGCACACCTAATCCTTCAAGATCCCAGCAATGGAATTTCACCTCAGTTATTCGGTATAAAGGTGGGGGACCTGAGATCGCAACAGTCCTTGTATGGTTTCTGGGACACGAGGGTAACCATCTAAAGCCATCACGTGCCTTCCCCCGAGCCCCGGCCCATGCCGGGCACCTGTCAGTCATGTAGGTGCTTAGACCACCCCACCCCCTCCCAGCAAGAGGGCACCCCTGGTGGGTAGCATATCTTGGTGCCTGCTGGCCCTCCAGCAATCCACACACATGCATGCACAAAAACCTCACATCCACCTTCCACACAAGGCATGGAACAGAGGCTGAGGATACAGCTGCCCAGGGCCACCCTGGCCAGCGCTCGGGCTCGGACTAGATCTGTCCCTCCGCACAACAGGAAGAGTGACCAGGGACAGGATGAAGAGCCCACCCCTCCCCCAGGGCCCCTCCCCCTCCTCGCCTACCCCTGGGTAGTTGTGGCGATGACAGTAAAAGGCCCCAGAGCTGAAGGGTCCCTTGCTGCCTATGTCCCGGGGGACTTTCGCCTCCCCCAAGGAGCCCAGCATCCAAGCACCCTGCCCTAGCCACTAGGCGCCCTCGCCCACCCTGTCCCGCAGCTGGGTTGGCGCGGGGAGGCTGGGAGCTTATCAGGAGGCCCCGCACAATTGTTTGTGAACCTCTGATTACAGTGCAAGTCCCTGGATTAGCCGACAGGTAAAACCGGTCTGGGGGAAAACCATGACTCAGCAATTTAGGGGGTAAATAATTTAACTGCAAGCCCAGCTGCCCAGGCAGTCAGATGGTCACTACGGAGCACTGCCCCCAGCGGGCACCACATCTGCCACGGCTGGGCTCCTGGCTCCAGCTTCGCGCCCGAACCCTGCTGCCCACACCCCTCCCCCCCACTGGCCAACAGAAGCCAGAGGGCTCTGGAGGCCCAGCTGGCCGGCTCACTCCAGCCCCAGAGGACCCACAGGCCAGCTGCCTCGCTACCCTCCAGTCCCCCAAGCCCGTGAGGGGCTCCTCAGGTAAGACCATCCAGGGCCCTGCTGCGGGACTGTGAAATCCCTGAGGCGACCAAAGAAGCCAGCTCCCTGGGGGAAGGGAAGGGCAGGACCAGTTGCCAGTCTCCCGCAGGCACAAGGCAGATACCACTGAAGCAGTCCCCTCCTACACACCGGGACTCTGGGGGCCATGTGCTGAGGTCTTCCCAGGAAGGAAACCCACTCATCGTCCCTCTGGAGTTCAGAGGGCTCTGGCTGCCGGCACTTCCCCCCATACCGTCCTCTACATCCCGGGGAGATGCCAGGCCCTATGTTGTGGGCCAGGGGTGGGAAGGCAAGAGCAGGCCAGGCCCTGGGAGGCCCACTGCCCTTGGGACACAAGGGACAGTCCCACACTTGTGTTCATGGTGCACCTGTGTGGTCTGAGACCCCGACCCACCTGAAGAGTATTATCACACCCTGGGCAAGGAGACCCCACAATTCTGGGGGATGAGGCAAAGGACAGAGATCAGTCACCCCAACCTCCCTACCTCCTGGCCCCCACTGAGATCACCCTCCCAAAGCCATCCCAGGAATTCTGGCACAGAGACTGGGGTGGCCAGCGCTGCTGGCCCAGCACAGATTTGGGGTCCCAAGATCTCCAAGGTTCAACAGGGCCTCGGGAGGTCTCCCTCCTCCAAGCCCATGGTACCAGGTGACGGAAGGGCTGCCAGAGGGGACCATGGTGGTTTGGATGGGTGACAGAGGAGCCACTGCCTGCCCGGGGAAGTGGACAGGGAGCAGGGAAGCTGGGTTTAGCCACACATAGGTCTGGGGCTCTGTGCTGCCCTCTGACCCCAGCAGTGACACCTGCTTCTGTTGCAGGTTCCCCTGAGGAGTGTGGAGGGCCAGGATGGAAGTGTCCGCTGAGGGCGCGCCACAGGGCACGGGGCCGGTGCTGGTGCGCCGGCGGTCCCCGGGGTCCCTGGGCCTGCGTGAGATGCTCAAAGCCAGGCTGTGGCACAGCTGCACGTGCAGCACGCAGAGGGCCTGGACGCTGGTGCAGGACCTGCTCCCCGCCACCCGCTGGCTGCGCCAGTACCACCCGCGGGAGGCCCTGGTGGGTGATGTTATGTCCGGGCTGGTCATTGGCATCATCCTGGTGCCCCAGGCCATCGCCTACTCGCTGTTGGCAGGGCTGCAGCCCATCTACAGCCTGTACACGTCCTTCTTCGCGAACCTCATCTATTTCCTCATGGGCACCTCACGCCACGTCTCCGTGGGCATCTTCAGCTTGCTCTGCCTCATGGTGGGCCAGGTGGTGGACCGTGAGCTCCTGCTGGCTGGCTTCGGGCCTTCCCAGGAGGGGCCCAGGCCTGGGGACAACAGCAGCACCATCAACGCCTCGGCTGCTGTGGTGGGGCTCAGGACGCAAGACTGTGACCAGGACTGCTACGCCATCCGCGTCGCCACTGCCCTTACGCTGGTGGCCGGCATCTACCAGGTGAGGGGCCACCCAGGTGGGGATTCTGCAGAGTGAGATGCGAGCCCCTCGGGTGCTTACAACCCACTCGGAGGGCCAAGCCCAGGGCAGTGTAGGGTCGGGGCCTCGGAGGACAGTGGGTTTAACCAGCAAGGACAGGACAGAGCCAGCAGAGGTGGGCACGGGATGGCACCCCAGGATAGGGGCACCCAAGGCTCTGAGGATGCCCAGGAACAGGGACCCTGTCCAGTGAGCTGCGGCCTAGACAGGAAGGGTCGGCTCGAGCTGCGGACTGGCCTGACTGGCTCACACAGCCCCCTGGGTTTCCTGTCCCCGATGGGACCCCGAGGGACTGCCTCACTTCCCACAGCTTCCCCATGCCCTCGGCAATTGTGGACCAGGTCTGTCCTGTCCACCCCCAATGTCACACCCTGCCAGGGACCCCAGGTCTCCCAGGACAGGGGCAGTGCCCCAAGTGGGAGAGGGGAAAGGAGCTGCTTGCTGCTGCCTGGAGCCCGCACACAGAAGAGGACCAGCAATGAGCACACGAGGCTGCATGTACTCCTCCAGCGTCTGCTATGCTCGTGTGCACATGCACGTGCGGGGGACTCCACACACAGTCCGCTTGGGAGACAGGCAGCGGTGGTGAAGGGGTAAGGGACTCTGGGCTTCCACCGCACTCACCCCACCCTATCCGCAGGTGCTCCTGGGCATGCTCCGGCTAGGCTTCGTATCCGCCTACCTGTCTCAGCCACTGCTTGATGGCTTTGCCATGGGGGCCTCAGTGACGATCCTAACCTCCCAGCTGAGGCACCTGCTAGGCGTGCGGATCCCACGGCACCAAGGGCCGGGCATGGTGGTCAGCACGTGGCTGAGCCTGGTACGCGGCGCTGGGCAGGCCAACCTGTGTGACGTGGTCACCAGTGCCACGTGCCTGGCCATGCTGCTGGCTGGCAAGGAGCTCTCTGAGCGCTGCCAGCGCCGCCTGAAGGTGCCGCTGCCCACAGAGCTAGTGGTCATCGTGGCGGCCACGATGGTGTCCCATTTTGGGCAGCTCCATGAACGCTTCGGCTCCAGCGTGGCCGGTGACATCCCTACGGGCTTCGTGGCCCCCCGGGTGCCAGACCCGGGGCTCATGTGGCGCGTGGTGCTGGACGCAGTGCCACTGGCCCTCGTGGGCTCCGCCTTCTCCATCTCTCTGGCTGAGATGTTTGCCCGGAGCCACGGCTACTCCGTGAGGGCCAACCAGGAGCTACTGGCCGTGGGCTGCTGCAACGTGCTGCCAGCCTTCTTCCACTGCTACGTCACCAGCGCCGCGCTGTCCAAGACCCTGGTGAAGACGGCCACTGGCTGCCGCACGCAGCTCTCCAGCGTGGTCAGTGCCGCCGTGGTGCTGCTGGTGCTGCTGGCGTTGGCGCCGCTCTTCCGGGACCTGCAGCGGTGCGTGCTGGCCTGCGTCATCGTTGTTAGCCTGCGTGGCGCCTTGCGCAAGGTCAGGGACGTCCCACAGCTGTGGCGGATCAGCCCGGCCGACGCGCTGGTCTGGGTGGCCACCGCGGCCACCTGTGCGCTGGTCAGCGTCGAGGTGGGGCTGCTGGCCGGCATCCTCCTGTCCCTGCTCAGCCTGGCTGGCCGCACCCAGCGCCCGCGCGCTGCCCTGCTCGCTCAGATTGGGGACTCTGGCTTCTACGAAGATGCAGCGGAGTTCGAGGGCCTGGTCCCTGAGCCTGGGGTGCAGATATTCCGCTTTGCGGGGCCGCTCTACTACGCTAACAAGGACTTCTTTCTGCGGTCCCTCTCCAGCCTCACGGGGCTGGACGCGGGGCGTGCAGCCACCAGGAAGAAGGAGCGGGGCCTGGAGGCCAGGGTCAGTGAGGGAGACCCTGTCGAGGGCGTGGACCTCGGCCCAGGGACCAGCATGGCAGCCCTGGTGTCCACGGCAGCCAGCTTCCACACCGTGGTCATCGACTGTGCACCCCTGCTCTTCCTGGATGCAGCTGGTGTGGCCACACTACGGGACCTGCGCCGAGACTATGCAGCCCTGGGCGTCACGCTGTTCCTGGCCTGCTGCAGCCCCTTGGTGCGGGACACCCTGAGGAGAGGCGGCTTCCTTGGGGAGGACCAGGGTGACCTGACTGAGGACGGGCAACTTTTCCACAGTGTGCATAGTGCTGTGCAGAGGGCCCGAGCCCGCCACAGGGTGCCAGCAGCTACGGACTCCGCCCTCTAGCAGAGACTCCGGTTCTGCCCCAGGAGCCCTCAGCAGATACGCGCACACCATTGGTCACCAACACCAGTTGCCACAACTCCTCCAAGACCGATGCTGTGCCCCTCTGCCCTGGAGGGAACACACAAAGGCCCCTGACACTTAAACATCCAAGAGCGACTCCCTTGAAACAAACTGCCCCAGTGCCACCCTGGGCCACGGGCTGAGCATCCGTGGTCCTGCAGGGTCGATTTGACACTGGGTGTCATGGTCTTATTTGAACAAGGTCCCCAAGGCAATCATGACGCCTCCAAGGTGCCAACAGGATACTGGCCCCTTGCCCTGCCCAGTCCCAGTCCCACTGGGTGAGAGGTGGCAGCTTTGGCCAGGGGCAAGAGGGTCTCTATGTCTCTCGAAGTCTTCCAAACACACACCCAAGTGTTCCTTAGTCCCATGCCTTGGCTGGGCGGAGCCTTGCAGGGCCAAAGGGGAGGGGGTGTGACCAACACAACTTTAGCCCAGCCCCTGGGCAGTCTTCCTGCAAAGCCTGACCGGCCAGCGCACCGCACAAGGTCTGTGGGTGCATGGGCGCTGGGCCAGCCACAAAGCTGGTGCAGTGGGACACCCACCTGCCCCCGAGCCTCTAAGTGATGTCCAGTGGGTTGCCAGCTGTGCCCAACCCAGGGGCCGCCCAGCACCCACCACAGCCCCCACACTGCACGGCCCGTACACCCGGGCAGAGTCCTCCTCTTGGCCTTGGTCTTCACCTCCATAAAGGGGGCTCTGCCAGCTGCCCCCATCACTCACCTGGCTGTGATGAGCTCCAGCAGCCAGTGGGTCCGGACCTGCTCAATGCCACCATAAGGGACAGCACCCACATAGGCCAGGTTAAGCTGCTGGTCCCAGCTGAGGTCATACTGGTCAGCCTGGCTATGAGGCAGTGGGGGGCTGGGGACAGAAAAAGGGGGATGGGGCATAAGTCCCATGGATAGGCCCAGGCTTGCCCAGGACACCCGTCTCCAGCAGCTGAACAAAAAGTGCCTGCCAGTGAATGTTACTGTCCCTGATGTAATAAAATGACCCCTCACACCAGGACTGTCAGGAAGATTCATGTTTATGGAAAGCAGGGGCTCCCTGAGGGGAGAGGACCACATCCCAGTACCTTCAGCCAGGTGCTCTCAGCCAGAAGCAGGCCACAGAGGGGGTGGGAGCCATGGGGAGGTGGGAGACAGGGGCAGGTCTGAGACACAGCGGGGCGGGAGACAGGTCCCATGGTAGGGATGTGTGACGTCACTGTGGCTGCCCCCTCAGGAGGGTCCTGGTCTGCTGTCTCTCTTGCACCCGGTCTGCCCCAGGTGGCCAGCAGGCAAACTCAGGGCCTGTCCAGAGGCCTCTGGCACCCACTCAGAAAACCCTTCTTGGCACCCAAAACACTGCCTGGAGCCCGTGGACAGAGAAAACTCCGGGTCTGAATGACGGGGGACCCTGAAGGTAAGGAGTAAGCCAGCCAGCGACGGGTTACAGCTCCGGCAGCCGTCCTCCCATCAGAGCGCCTAAGGTGGGCCCTGGGCGCGAGAGGGGAAGGGTCCCTCCAATGCAACCAGGGGGACCCAGAGCGTGTCCCGGGTTCCGGAGGAGCGCGCGGCAGGATGGAGGCGAGATGGGCCTCTCGGGCCTCAGTTTCCTCGCACGGAGCGCTCACCAGAAGCCCGTGCTCCTCCAGAAGGGCCGCAGGGGCCGCAGCGCGCGGGCCGCATCCACCAGCACGAGGTGCGGGGCCTCTGCCAGGGCCCGGGGCGTGGCCAGCAGCGCGGCCAGCAGCGTGAGCAGCGGGGTGCGGGAGCGCGGTGTCCGCATGGCCGGGCGGGCGCGGGAGCGCACGGTCGCCGCAAGCCCGGCGGATCGTCTGTGCTCCGGGAGCTGAGGGCTGCGCGGCGCCGACCGGTTCCACCTCCGGGTCGCACGCCACGTGACCGCCGTGGCGGGTTCTCGGAACCCGGGCGGGGCGGGCCTGGAGAAGGGCGGGGCCGGCGAGGGGGCGGGGATTAGGGGGTTTCCCCGCTGGGCTCTAGCTTGCGGGTCTGGGTCGCGGCCCCTTCCCAGCACCCGGGCCTCCTCTGCTGAAGTGCGGGTGTGCGTGGACGCGTCCCGTAGGAGCGCTGCGCCGTCCCGGGGTCTGAGCGAGCTCTTTTCTGGTTCGCGCAGAGACCGGCGGGAAGTAGCCGAAGGCGTGTGTCAGGCGGCCACTTGATGGCTCTGACCTTCGATGGCTGGATGGTGCGCACAGGTGGTCAGACGGGGGCACGTTCGGAAGATGAGCGCTGGAACCTCCAGTGGATTGGATACAGGGGGTGGGAGAGTCAAAGGAGAGCCCGTGCAGGGTGGGCTTGGCTCTGGGAAGTGACAAGGAGCAGGTGCGGTTAGCACCGTGGCTTCCACAGTTGGACGTGTCCCCACACTGTGAGCTGGCTCCCGCCGCCCTCCTGTGGGAAGCCCCAGAACCCCTCTCTGGAGGCCGCAGACCGACAAGCCCCTCAGGCTGGCGACAGAGCAGTGTCTGCAGCGGTAAGAGGGTGGGGCTGGCTAGCACTACTGGAAGCTCCCCCAGCTTCCGGGGGGCCTGGAAGCCGCGGGGGAGGCACAGAGACCTCTGCCCAGGCAAAAGGCTGTGAAGGGCTGAAGCCAAAGGCCAAGGAAGCATTTTAGAGCTCAATGACTTTTCAACAGAAGCAACAGAAACCAGTACACAGTGACAGGAATGCTTCAAAGTCCTGGAAACACACAACTGGGGAGCTAGAATTCTGAACCCAGCAAGAAGTTTACTTCAAAAGAAAAGGTCAGATAAAGACTTTGTGGAGAAATGGACTCTGGAGACACTGGTCGCCACTGGCCCTCACCTGAGGAGACAATAACTGGGACCCTTGAAGCAGAATGACCCCACAGCCCAGAGCTTCAGGAACAGTGTGTTGTATATAAGAGTGCTTTTTAAAATCAGAACAGAATGTCTTCTGGGACTTAAATACCCCAGGGAATTGAAACGCATGACAATAGCACAGAAGGTGTAAGCAGAATAATTGCAGTGTGATTGGCTGGCCCACAGCCAGACCCTGGGCCTCATCCCAGGACTTCTGAGTGTGACCTTTCATGGTGAAGGGACTTGCAGGTGAGATTAAGTGAAGGATCTTGAGATGGGGAGATAATCCCGGATGATCCCAGTGGGGCCTGTATGTCATCACTGCGTCCTTGTAGGGGGAGGCAGAGGGAGACTCGACACGGGAGTGGCTGCGTAAAGACCTCAGAAGACAGGTGTACTGTGTACTCAGGCTTTGTTCAGATCAGGTACGGTAAGACACATACACAGGGAGATGATTGCATGAAGGAAGAAGTTCATATTCACGGATACGAGGAGACAGAAGGCTGGGCACTTGGGCCACAGCCACACAGGAACGCCAGGAGTGGGGAGAGATCAGCAGAGAGCCTCGTGGCAAGTTTTCCTTACACAGAGGCTGAAAGTATCTCCCCTTCAGGACAGGGAAGGGCAGAGAAAGCTTTTCAGGTTGGTGTAGGTGAGAGTTGGGCAAAGGGCCCTTAATTAAGGGAGCTTAAGGCCTGGGGCAAGATAAACACTCATTTTAGGGTCCATTCATTGAAATGGGATATGATGAGGAATTGTTTAACAGGATCATTATGTCCCTCAGTGAAACCGGTTCTGTGGCACCTCTCAGAAACATGGCGGTTTCAAGTGACATGTGTCTTGGTTATGGTGTTAGTAATGTTTCTAACTCCAAAAGGTAAGGATGTCTTGGTCATGACTCGTATTGTGGCCTTCGTGTATCTGGATGCATGTGTGATTTCAAGTCACATTTTTGGCATCTGTGAGTCAAGAGAGTCCCAGTGTTCTCTACTCTGAAGGGGACAGTTCTTATGCAGTGGTCTGACAGTGTGTCATTAGTGTGAAGATGGGCCATTATTGCCCAGAGCACCCACTGCTCAGGCACCTGTGTGAAGTTTGGCTAAAGTGCTGGCCTTGGGTCCTGTCCATGTTCGGGATGTCCTGGCAGTAGGACTCCAGTGGGGCTGGTCACACATGGTGGCTGGTGGTGCTGTTCACATGGCCTGCCTGCTCCTGAGCCTCCAAGTCCCAAGGGGCTCCCAGGCAGCCAGCAGCCTGGGGAGGAATGTGTTGCCAGTGGGACCCAACAGGACTCAAAGCTGTTGGACCTCTGTGTCCTAATGAGTGTGTCCCAGGAATCCCCTCGGAGGAGGGCACCATGTTGGAGAGAGGTGGCTGCATCAGGATCTTGTATGGGGGTTAGTGCTGTGGTGCAGCTCTGGGCAGCCGGGAGAGCTGCACTGTGTCCCCTCAGGTGTGGAAGTAGGCGCTGCAGATAGGCCGTCGAAACAAGCCAGAATCGGACATTTCAGCCCATCAGTACGAGCAAATGTTTACTGATTGGGTGGGTACAATCTGAATGGTGTTGGGTACTAGGTGTGTGGCCCCTGATGGGCAGGACCACATCATGGAGGGGGCGGGGGAGGGGTTCTGGTAATCCACCACTAGTTGCTCCTAATTTTTTCAGGTAAAAGAACACACAAGATCAGGCCTGTATCTTCTGGTTTTAGGGTTTTCACTCCTGCCTCTGGCTGATAGGAGGAAACTAGGAGGGAAGGGCCTACAGGAGCCTCCCTGGGATGGCTCCAGCCCAGCAGCATCCCTTCCCCTTGTTTCTTCTCTTAGGGCAGGATCTTTTTTTTTCCATCTTAAACAAAATCAGGCCTGTATCTTCTCCCCTCTTTTTTTTTTCCCCCTCCCCTGCCTGTATTTGCTTATTTTCTTCCTTCCTGATGCTCTGGCATCTGGGGCCTTGGTCCCAGAGAGAGTGCTCCTCCAAGGGCTACACGGTTCCTAGAGAGAGCCCACACCCCCAAGCCACCCTTCATTTCTCTCACATGCCAAGCCAACACCCCCCTTGCCTCAGATCATGCCAAGGCCAGATACTGGACAACTAGGGATGGCCACTATAGCCCAGGCCTGCCAAAATTACTCAAACTGCCCGATCCTAAACTTGCTCCCTGTGCCTGCTGCTCACCCTTTCCTTCCTATGAAAACCCCAATAAAGGCTCTGGGCTACATTCCCTTTGCTCCTCCTTCTGCTTTCTGACTCCATCTGGTGCTTCCCCCTGTGGCCCTGCATGGTGTGGGGTACCTGATTCTCTTGGGAAGTGTAAGTAATAAATTATTCTTCCAAAGGCAGGTTGCATTTCTGTCACCTTAGCCTATCTGATTAAAACAAATCCCAGGGATGGGGGACCTGGGTGGCTCAGTCTGTGAAGCATCTACCTTGGGCTCAGGTCATGAACTCTGGGTCCCAGAATTGAACCCCCTGTCGGGTTCCCTGCTTGGTGGGGAGTCTGCTTCTCCCTCTGCCCCAGCTCATGCTCATTCCCTCAAATAAACAAAATCTTTTTTTTTAAAGATTTTATTTATTTATTTGACACAGAGAGAGAGATCACAAGCAGGCAGAGAGGCAGGCAGAGAGAGAGGAAGAAGCAGGCTCCCTATTGAGCAGAGAGCCTGATGTGGGGCTCGATCCCAGGACCCTGAGACCATGACCTGAGCCGAAGGCAGAGGCTTAACCCACTGAGCCACCCAGGCACCCCCAAATAAGCAAATTGTTTTTTTTAAATCCTGGGTACACAATTTAGAGTAAAGATGCTGTGCTTTGATGGTGGAAGAAGGGGTCATGAGCACCGGACTGCAAAGAATACAGCTCCAGAAGGTAGAGAGAGCCAGCAGGAGGCCTCTAAAGGGAGCGTGTCTTGCCCGTACCTTGAGCACATGGAAGGCCTTCTGCTCTTGGATCAGGGCTTCGAGCCCAGTGGAGAAGAGACCCTGTGGCCCTGGCTAAAGACGGACACGGATTCCCATGGAGTCTTAATTATATGATCAGATGGCTTTGTCAACTTCACTAAAGGAAGACGCTAGGACCACAGCAGTTCCCACACTGCCTCGGGCTCCCTCTGTCACACTTCCCCTCTTCTGGGTGGTTCCGGGGAGGTGGGGAAGACTTTTCTGGATCTGCCCAAGGGGAAGCTGAGTGGTGTAAACATCGGCTGGGGTTTACTGGACTGTATGCACATTGTTCCTGGTCACTTCTTCGCGAACTTAATGCCAGACACCCTGGCATAGAGGACAGCTTCCAGGAACAGCCGTGGCAACTAATCAAAAGGAGTGAATCACATGAACTTTTGGAACAGGATTAAACATTCTGCTGATTTAACAGGAAATGCTGACATCAGCAAGATAATGGAGAACCCTGAGAGCCAATGTGACAAGGACATGACGTAAGAAGGTTCATAAGAACCGTAAGGGCATTTGAGATTAGTCACAGCATGAGAAAATGAAGTGCCCCAGACTTTCCAGCTTACAAATGAAACGAATTTGTCAAAGTTCTCTCCAAGTCTGATGGCACTCTTAGCTAGATAAGAGTTATGAGTAATGAGTGCCCAAGCAAGGACTTTGGTGAACTAGCAGCCATGATGTTGTTTTCAATCAACCTTGTTAGAGACGCTAAGAGCTTCTCTTTTCTCCCTGGAAAATAATATTGAAAAATTGTTATAAGAAGAGACAATAAGGGGCATTGGGTGGCTCACTGGGTTAAAGCCTCTGCCTTCAGCTCGGGTCATGGTCTCAGGATCCTGGGATGGAGCCCCTCATCAGGCTCTCTGCTCAGCAGGGAGCCTGCTTCCTCCTCTCTCTACCTGCTTCTCTGCCTACTTGTGATCTCTGTCTGTCAAATAAATAAATAAAATCTTTAAAAAAAAAAAGAAGAGACAATAAAAAATGTAGATGAAAAATTTATCCTAGTGGCATACCATGCAGCTATGAATAAAAATTGTGGTATTTTCTGGATTTTGTGGTGTTCCTGCTATTGGTCAGTTTTTAAGAATATTATGATTTCCGGGACACCTGGGTGGCTCAGTTGGTTAAGCGGCTGCCTTCGGCTCAGGTCATGATCCCAGCGTCCTGGGATCGAGTCCCACATCGGGCTCCTTGCTCGGCAGGGAGCCTGCTTCTCCCTCTGCCTCTGCCTGCCTGTGCTTGCTCTCTCGCTCTCTCTCTCTCTCTCTGACAAATAAATAAAATCTTAAAAAAAAAAAAAAGAATATTATGATTTCCTTTCTCCTTTTGAATACATTTGTATCTAATTCTATGATGACTTGCATTCTTTCTTAAAGAGAGAGGCTGTGGGTGCTGCCTCACCCACACTGCCAAGATAGGCCTGGAACCCAGCAGCATCTCTCTGGCTTCAGGGCCTACAGGCTCTTGAACAGGACGCAAAGGCCCTCCCCAGCAAGGAAAGGCTGATCAGTTGGATGAGATGAAGGCTTAAGAAGGCCTGTTCACCCAGAGCCACACGAGAGTGACAGGACGGTCCTGGTGTGGAAGAGGAAGTGCTGACCCAGGAAACTTCAGTATTCACGGATCCTGGAATCGTGAATTCACCTGCTTGCTAAACCTGTTGTAAGCCCACAGTGTCTATGGTCATTCGGGGACGTGGCCAGAGCAGCGAGGATGGAGCGGGACCCAACGTCCCCAGCAGAGACAGGAGGAGGCAGCGCCCAGCCTTCTCGGTTCGGCTTGTCCTGGAAACCAGTGTCCTGTCTGTTGTCTGTCTAGTGCCCCATGTCCCGCATTTTCGTGCTTTTGGCTGTGACTCCATGGCTGAAAATGTGCCCCCCACCCCCCGCGTGGTGCTGGAGTCCCACCCAGGGCTCCACATGCTAGAGGCTGCAGTGGGCCCACGGAGGAAACCGTGTTTGGGGCGGGTTTTGTTCAGGCTTGAGGCGTGGTGATGCCGGCCACTGGTTCCTTGATGAGCCAACAGCAGAGTCGGTAAGGTGACTTCAGACAGAAGCCACATGACACACGGTTCTGTTGTGACCAGTGGCTCCCAGGAAGCCGACCCTGCCTTCCCCCAGGAGCCCGGGCTATGTGTTCATGGCTCCAGAGTGCAGCAGCCGTGGACAGCGAGAATGGACTGTTGTTGACAAAACAATCATCTCTAGAGCTTGAAAACTACAAATCAATAAAGACAAGATGCTCAGTAGAAAAATGATGGGAGTCACTGAACAAACGGGGCCTTACGAGCTGAGCTGCAGGTGGCAGGTGGATCTGCGATAAGGGTCTGGTGACTGCCTTGCCCCCAAGGGACAGAAGTGGAAACCACACCACAACCTCACAGAAAGGCTGCAACTCTGAGACCATTAGTTGTCACAAGAGTGCACGGAGGGAAATCTCCTACGTTGCCAGTGGACATACACATTTTTATTTTTGTGTGTGGGTCTATTTTTCTTTGGGATTATCTTCTAGAGGTGGTCACAGCATGTCCTAGGGCCCAGCAAGGTTTCTCCAGTGGACGTGTGCACACACGGACCAGAGCTCCTGGAAGCGTGTTTCCTAACAACTGAAGTCTGGCTCCAGCACACAAGCATGTCCACAGCAGAGAGAAGCCGTGGTGTGGCTGCTAACGTGCACTGAGCGTGCTCCAGGGCAAAGGGACCCGCCCACGGCACTCAGAGCAGAGCGCGGGCGTCAGAGGCCCCTGGCGAACAATGCCCAGGCTGGCCTGTTCCCGTGCAAGTCTACCAGGCTCCCTGTAACCGAGTACCACAAGCCGAGGGGCTTGGACAACAGGCGAGGATTCTGTCACTGATTCATGTATTGAAACTCTACCCCTGTGGATAGCTTTTGGAGGTGGGGACTTTGGGGGTCAAGAGCATGGGATGGGATTAGTGCCCTTGTGAAGAGGGATACCAGATAGCTTGTTCTCTCTGTCTCTCTGCTGCCGTGTGAGGAGCCAAGCGAAAAGGCCCCTCTGCAAATGAGGATGAGTCCCCCACCAGAACGTGATTAAGCGCCACCCCGACCTCAGACTTGCGGCCTCTAGAACTTTGAGAAGTACACGCTGTTCAAGGCCCCCAGCCTGTGGCTGGCTTGTGTTGTGTTGGGGCGCCTGAGCTTACTGAGACTGTGAAGGGAGTGAAGGGGAGGGGCACGGCCTGTAGACCCAAAGCCCTCTGTGGGAGGATGGGCATGGAGTGGGCCACCCAGATCCTTGAGCAGCGCCATGCTCCAGGCACAGATGTTTTCAGCCATCAGCTAGAAGCTGCTAGCTATTCTGGTAGGGGTCCCGAGAAGTTTGTGGAAGGGTTGACAGCAGTGTGTCTGCCATTTCTGTTGGCACACTGCATCAGAGAGCAGAGTTAGGTTTCTGCAGAAATGGACATGCGGTAACCCTTCTCCAGGTGTTTCCCCTGCTCCCCACTTTCTCACACATGGAGAGATATGTCCTTGGTCCTGTTTCCTAAGAAGTCAGCTATAGTTTGTATGATGCCAAGTGGTCTTCCATAGAAACCTGCCCCTTCTCAGGCATCATGGCTAGATTATAACCCTCCCAGGGCCAGGAGGCACGTTGGTCCTGGGGCCTGGTCCTCACCTGTGACTTGCAGCCTGGCTGAGGGCAGGTTCAGGGAGCTGGGTGGGTTGAAGCCAGAATAGGGGTGCTGAGGAGACAAGGAGAGAGGAGTGGCTCCAGGGCCTTTGCACCCTCTGTTTCCCCATGCTTGGATGTTTTCCTGCTGCCCACAGCCCAGCTCCTCCTGGGCACTCAGGCCTGGCTCCCTCCATCCATGCCTGGCACCAAGACATTAAGTGGCTTGCTTCTTTATTTTTCAGTTTGTTGTCTGTAAGCCCCAGAACTCAGCTCCAGGAGGGTAGACATACCAGCCCAATCAATGCTCTGGGTGCGCAGTGAGTGGTTTCCGGACAGTGAAGAACCATCCAGGGAATGAGGGTGAGAGTCCTCCCACCTTCTCAGGACCCTGTCTCCAGCACTGCCCTCTTTCTCTCTCCCTCTGCTGTCCACACCTGGAATCCCCCTCAGCAAAACAAGGCACTGCAACTCTCCCTGTCTCTCACTCCAGAGGCCCTCCCAGCAGGCCCAACACACTTCCAGGGCATTGCCTTCCTGGCCTTTTGGTCCTCGCCCCCCACCCCCACTCTGGACATTATTCCACCTGGTTGCATCCCCCACCCAGTTTTTCTCCTCCTCTGGGACCCTGGGACTCAACCCTTCTCCACCCCTACAGGAGCCAGCCTCTCCCTGCAGCCCTGCTTATCCCTTCTGGGTCCCCCAAGAACACCCTTGGCCCATGATGCCCATTTCAGCCACATGCATGGCAGTCTGTGCTCAGGCCCACAGAAGCAGGGACCCTGGAGTGATTTCTGGCAGGCAACCGGGTCAGGGTGACCTTTGTGGGCACGCCCCCCACACGTCCCCAGCACCGCCTGGACAAAACAAAGCTGTGTGCGCTGCGGTTGTCCCTTCCTAAAGCCAGACATCTCTGCAGGGCTGGCTGGCAGAACTTACTGCCTTCCCCAGGAGTGCAGTGGTGGTGGGTTTTCCTAGCAGGAGGGGGGTCGAGGAGGAGGGGGGGACGACCTTGGACAGGCCAGGCCCTGATGGGAACACTAGGGCATTACCTGGAGGGAGGGATGCTGGCCCCTCCAGCTTCCCAAGAGACAGCTGATGGGAGGGAGCACCATCAGTTAACAGGCGGGGCAGCAACGTTGGCGCGTGGGGAGAGGGAATGCAGGCCCTGGCTATTGCTGAGCGGGACCCTCATGACGTCCCCATCTGTGGTGAGGACAGGGGCTGGGGCTGAGGGTACTCGGGGTAAGGCAGGGCCCACGCTTGCGAAAACACAGCGCACCCGGCCGTCACGTCACACAAGGCTGGTGGGGACATGCAGGGGAGGCAGGCCTTGGTTCCCGACTCCACCCTCGGGCCCCTGGGATGTGCCGTGCGCTCGCAGGGCCTCCCAGTGCAACCGCGAACCACCCGCGGGATCCAGTATCGCGTGGGAGGTGTCCGTCTGCACAGGCGCGGGTCTGGGCGCCGCAGGTGCAAACGCCTGGTGCCAGAGTCGTCCGGAGGCTGCGTGCGGGGAACCCGGTCTCGATTCCCGGCTCAGCCTGTCGGCCGAAGGCCACTCCCATCCCCCTGCCCTCCACGCCTCCCCAATCTGTCCCTCACTAGGCCGGGGCTCGGACCTCGGGTCCACAGGCCCGCCCGCAGGTTTTCCACCTCCCGTAGGTCCCAACCCAGGCCCCGCCCCGGTTCCCTGCCCCGCCCCGCCTACCCAGGCCCCGCCCCAGAAGGCCCACCGCCCCAGCCCAGGCCCCGCCCCCCAGCTCCACGGCCCCACCCCCGAGCATGCGCCTGCGCAGTGGCGGCGGGCGCAGTCGGAAGCCCGGCGCGGACGGCAGGGTCGGCTGGGAGGCGGCACCTCCTCTCACCCGCGGCGCGGACCCGCTCTCGCCAGCCGCCGGGGTCGGGCCGCCCGGGCAGGGATGGCGGCGGCGGCCGAGCCCCGGGCCAGTGTCTGGCTCGGCGGTAGCTCGCCGCGCCCGGGCAGCCCGGCCTCCAGCCCCGAGCTAGGCGGCAGAGGCCGCGCGCGCCCGGGACCGGGGCCGGGGCCGGGGTCGGGGTCTGGCCCGGAGCGTGCGGGCGCCAGGACCCCAGGCTCCGCCGCGTCTGGCCACAGCTTCCGGAAGGTGACGCTCACTAAGCCCACCTTCTGCCACCTCTGCTCCGACTTCATCTGGGGGTTGGCCGGCTTCCTCTGCGACGGTGAGCGCCCGCGACCCCATCACAGACCCCAGCCCCTGGCCCAGAATGGGCTCCTCCCCTCTGACCTCTGCATTCCCAGCAGTGGGCTCCTCAGGACAGAGCCGCTTGCCCCCCGGGACAGAAGTGTGCTGGCCTCAGACCCTCTCCAGGGAGGCGATAAGCACTGGCTCTTCCAGGGGGTTGGGGACACCAGGTGGCTTCCCCCAGGACTGTGGGCCTCAGGAAAAAACTGCTTCCTGGGCTCCTTCACTTGGCTTGAGATTCAGTGAGGGGAGAGTACTGTGGGCGTTGTGGGGCAGGTGCAGTGACTGGGGGATGAGTTCAGGGTCCCCTAAGCAGGTGGGAATCCTCTAGGCTCCTCACTCCCCACAGCTGGGGCAGCAAGGAGGCCGAACTGTGGTCAGGCAGGGCTGGTCAGGGCCGCTGGTAGGATCCTGTGCCCTAGTGCTGGGCCTTTTCTTGCCCTGTGTGCACACTGCTACCCACAAGGGCCAAGTGCGGCATGCCCCAACAGGGCTGGCACCTAGCTGCCAAGCTGGCTGCCTGGGCCAGGAGGCCCTCCCTCCGCTGGCTCATTGGACAGCGAGGGCACAAGCTTCCCAGGTCTGCTCTCTTGTAGTCCTGCTTCCTCTGGCAGGACAGGTGGGTAGGCCCTGAGGACCACAGCTGCCCAGGCATGTGGGGAGCCTTTGCTCCACTCATGGAGACAGGCTTTTGGCTCTGGGGATAGAGGGACCACTTACACCAAAGTTTACAGAGAAGGCTTAACCAGGTCTGGATGGAGGAGGCTGGGTCTCTCAGGCGGGATGCCTTCTGCCCAAGAAAATGGCATGGTTGAGCTGACTCCCTAGTGCAGCACCAGGTGGTCTGGCCAGCTGGCATGGGGCAAGTCTCTCCTAGATCCTTAGAAACACTACACTGTCTTATCTTGTCCCATGCCAACTGGCTCACCTGAGGGGGGAGCAGTGCTTGTGCAGGCTGAGTCAGCTTTAGGTCTGAGGCTAGATGCAGGACCTCTGCACAGGTGAGAGGTGAGAGATGGTAAGTGGAGGGCTCCAGGTCTGAGGTTGAACCCAGAACCCCTGCACAGGTGAGGGGTGGTGAAGGCAGAGCTCCAAGTCTAAGGCTAGACTCCAGGTCCTCCTCAGTGCTATGACCTCCTGCAGAAGGGGCTCTGGGTCTAAAGGGCGAAGCAGCTCATGGAAAGGGGCTGGGCTTGGGGGATGACGTGGATGCCATCCCTGGGCAGCTGTGTGGACGTGCTCCCCACCTCTAAAGAAGGGGCTCGTAATCTTGGCCGGCAGAGGGGCCTGACAAGGGTGTGGGAGGAAGAGCCTCCTTCCCTGCCAGGGAGTGCCCAGGATGTGGGATGTGGGGTGATCAGGCACTATCTCCGTGGGCCAGAGGAGCTGGGCACCACCTGCCTGCAGCTGCTGCCTTCCGGGACAGAGCTAGTCTGGGTGCCTTGGAGAGGAAGCTAGCCAGAGTGCTCACCCTTCCTCTGTGCCTCCCCACTCCATCTGACCCCAGCCTACTGTAGTTTTTTTGGAAGCAAGGCCTCAGGGCTGTCCTTGCTAGCCTGTGGAGGACCTGTCTGTGTCCTCCTCCTAGGGACTGGGTGGGTAGGGCTTCAGTGGGTAGGATGGGGGGGCTGCCTCAAGTCCCCTTGTTTATACTTTTCACCAAGCGCTATGTTGGAGAGTGAGTCCTTCTGCCGCCTGCCCACTTCCCAGCCTCCTGCTGCCTTGTCCAACCCATCCCACCCCCAGAGGGCCCAGCTCAGGTCCCCTGCCCCTCCCTAGGCCTCTTGCACCCCTCCCCCCATCTTGTCTGTCTCTGGGCCTCAGTGTGGCTGGACTCTCCAGGCCTCCCTTCTTAGTGGCCTGCACCCAGGACAGGAGGCCCTCGGAAACACAGCCTATGTCGGAGTACTCACTGCCTTTAGAACCTCTGGGCTGTCTATCCCTCTGGGTAGGGGCAGGTGCAGCCATCCCTGGGCTGGCCACCCCCTAACCTGCTGGTCTTGGGAGGTCCTGGACCATCACAGACTGGCTCTGGTCTCAATAGGCACACAGCACATGGGAGGGGTGGTCAGAGGGTCTTCAGAATTGTGGGGGAGAGGGGGAAGGATGTTCTTGGTGCTGCTGGTCTTGGGGGAGATGTCCACTTACCTGCTTGCACCTCAGGGCCAACAGATAGGAATGGGCCCCCTTGTGCAAGGGGCAGGGGCCACTCTCAAGACCCCAGGACACAGCAGCATCCCCACTCTGGGCTCTCTGGGGATGAGAGATGGGGTGGCGCAGTGGATCAGGGTGTCCATCGTGCTTCTGTGGGGGGATGCTGTGGCCACCCCCTCCCTCTGCCCCCACAGTAGTGGGGATGGTGGGAGTCACTTTCCCCATCACTCATTGCTGGGTCGGAGTGGGCGGGGGCTGCAGGGATTCACCCCATGCTGACTCCCCCTCAGCTCTGGCAGAGTGGGCCCACTGTGAGAGGTGCACTGCCCCCGCAGAATGTGGGCAGCTGGCCATGGCCCCTGGTGCTCCTGCTGGCCACGGCCTCCCTTCTGCATGCCAAAGCCTGGGGTCTCCTGATGCTTGGGTCGGACAGGGGCCAACTCATGCTGCTCTCATTCCGTAGTCTGCAACTTCATGTCCCACGAGAAGTGCCTGAAGCATGTGAAGACGCCCTGTACGGGTGTGGCACCTAGCCTGGTCCCAGTGCGTATGGTGGGATGGGGCGGGGTGGTGGGGGGGGGGGCTTGGGGGAGCGAGCTCTCGTGGCAGGTGCTGGGCTGGGTCAAGCTGTCTGGGTGGATGGCACAGGAGTGCTCCTATGTGCTGCCTTGGGTCTCCAGGATGCTGACCATGTCCCAAGTCCCTGTGTGTGAGCCCCTCCCAGGGCAGTAGCCAGGCCTCACCTCCTGCTGATTCTGATCCCTCCTCCTCTGGGTTCCCTGGCACCCAGCACTCCTGCTCCTGCCTGTTGGTAGGCCTCTGCGCATGAGTGTTTCGTCCAGCTTGCCCCGGATGTATCACGGAGGCAGGGAAGAGGCCTGGAGGAAGCAGCCAGCACTCCCGGCTTCCTGGACCTGCACAGCTAATTCAGGCTCCCCCCACCCCCATCCCCGGAAGAACCAGCAGGGGGCTCCCTGCAGGAGGGGCAGCCTGGCCTGGGGGACTCAGAGGAGAGTGGGCAGTTCCAGCAGGGCCCCCAGGGGCACGGAGGGGCAGGGGAGGATTTGGAGGGTACCGCAGGGCTCTCTGGGCTGCAGAGGATGAGGCCTGCTGGCGCTGGCTGGGTGCTGTCAGATGGGCTCCAGGCTGAGGGGGAGCTCTGCTCCCTGCAGGTCCCTGTGGCCCACTGCTTCGGCCCGAGGGGCTTCTACAAGCGCAAGTTCTGCGCCGTGTGCCGCAAGGCCCTGGAGGCCCCTGCGCTCCGCTGTGAAGGTACTGCCCAGCCCGCCTGGCCGCCTCACGGTCTGTGCCCTCACCAGGGTCCTGGTCTCTGCTGCCCAGGGGGCCCACACCCTGCTGTGGCCAGGCAGCCAGGCAGGAGGTGGGGTGATGCCCTGGGCGCCCATGAGGGGGGATGTGTTTGTGGACTCTCAAGCTGCCCTCATGGGGAAGCACGTGCAGGGGACCAGACGACTGAGAGCAATGGGAAGCCATTGGGAAGCTGGCTCCTGTCCCCTGAGAGGAGGGGCACCTGCTGTGCGCTCGAGGAAGGGCCCAGAAAGTGTGGCTGGGATGTGCAGGGAACCGGCCTTGGAAGCGCTGCCCAAGAGAAGGGGGCAGGGCTGTGGGGAGAGGCAAGAGGCCCTTATCCCTGCCCGCCCCCCAGTGTGTGAGCTGCACGTTCACCCCGACTGTGTGCCCTTCGCCTGCAGCGACTGCCGCCAGTGCCACCGGGATGGGCACTGGGACCATGTGAGTGTACAGGGCCGGAGGCCTGAGCTTGGGGGCTGGGGGGGGAGGAGGGAGGGGCGGGGAGGGATGGTGGTCCTGGGGGTTGGCTGAGCCAGGACGGCCCCCTCCACAGGACATGCACCACCACCACTGGCGGGAGGGGAACCTGCCCTCTGGTGCGCGCTGCGAGGTTTGCAGGAAGACATGCGGCTCCTCGGATGTGTTGGCGGGCATGCGCTGCGAGTGGTGCGGTGTGCAGGTGGGGCTTTGCGCTTTGCCACCCGGGGTGTGGCTGGTGGGGGGGCGGTGTGCAGGTGGGGCTTTGTGGGGGAGGGGGTGTGGCCTGCAGGTGGGGCTTTGCGAGGTGGGGGTGTCCTGAGGAGTGGAATGGGATGGTGGAGTTCCTGGTGGGCAGGGCGGGGATGGGCAGTTCCTGGGGGGTGGGGCAGCGTGGATATGTTATCCCTTTGGAAAGTAGGTTGGAGGTCCCGAGAGCAGGTGTGGTGCGTCCTTCCATGCTCATCCGTCTGCATCGCACTCTGTTGGGGCTGGGGATGATCCCCATTGTACAGAGTCAGGGACCTTTCTGGTCTGAAGGTAGCGCCACCCGTCTGTGTGCCCTGCCGTGGCCTGGTCAGGGGCCATCAGCCCAGCATGGGCCCCTGCAGAGTGGCTGACAGCCGGCCCATGCTCCCATCTGCAGGCCCACTCGGTCTGCTCCGCGGCGCTTGCCCCGGAGTGCACGTTTGGGCGCTTGCGCACCATGGTCCTCCCGCCAGCGTGCGTGCGCCTGCTGTCCCGAAACTTCAGTAAGATGCACTGTTTCCGCATCTCCGAGAGCGTGGCCCTAGAGCAGGGTGAGTGAGGGGCTGTGCTGGAGCCGGGTGTGTGGGCTGGGGGTCGGCCTGGGTAGGAGGTCAGCTGTGCCCCTCCGGCAGGTGAGGGGGACGATGGTGCGGACGGAAGCGCCCCCGCTGGGCTGGGCAGAGAGGTGCTGGCCCCGGAGTCCAGTGAGTGCCTCCTAGCCATTGTGGCCCGCAGCCTGGTCCCCTCATCCCTCACCCTATCCCCCGTCCTGTCCCCTGCCCGGACCACACTCCGTGGACCCACATTCACTTCTCTCCGGCCCAGGCAAACAGACTCTGAAGATCTTTGATGGCAACGATGCTCTGCAGAGAAACCACTTTCGTGTTATCGCTGTCCCCCGCCAGGCCAGGAGTCAGGAGGTGCTGGTAAGAGGGAGCTCCTGCAGGGCGCCTTCCTGGGGAGCTTTGTGGCAGTTGGCATAGCCCTGGCTGATGTCTACATCTGCCCCCCTCCGCCCCCCCACAGGAGGCAGCACTTCGGGCTTACTATGTCACGGAGGACCCTTGCGACTTCGAGCTGCAGGCCCTCCCCCCATCTGTCCACACCATGGACACGGGGACCCGGGGCAGGACCCGGGCCGGAAGCAGTGCAGAGGAGGAGGGCAGCAGAGGCCCGGGATCCCGAGAGGTTGCCCCCGAGGCCTGGATCCTCCGTGCTCTGCCCCACACCCAGGAAGACCTGAAGATCTACCCTGCCTGGCTCAAGTGAGACCCAGGCCCCGGGCCCAGGGTCTGCTGGCGGGAGCTGGGGGGGTGGGGGCATGTGACCCAAGCTCCTGAGATCGTTCCTTGCAGGGTGGGTATGGCCTACGTGTCCATCCGTGTGACCCCACGGAGCACAGCCCGGACCGTGGTGCTGGAGGCTCTCCCGCTGCTCGGCCGTCAGGTGTGTATGCCACTGTGGTCCGGGCTGGCTTGGTGGAAGACTTGGAGGAGCTGGGGCTCCAGGCCTGACGCTGCGGCCTCCGCCCCCCACAGGCTGAGGGTCCGGAGATCTTCCAGCTGGAGGAGGTGCTCATGGGCAGCAGGCAAGGTGAGCGGTAGCCTGCGATTGAGGGTCCCTGATCTGCCCCGGGGTGCCCTGAGGTCTTCAGGGCTGCTGCTTGCTGATGTGGGAGTGGCACCTGGTGCCCATGGGCCTTGCCTGTCATTCTTGCAGTCCAGCGGACGGTGCTGGAGGATGAGGAGCCCTTGCTCGCCCGGCTTCGTGACATCCGGCAGGTCATTTGGTGTGAATGCTGGTCCCCACAGAGTCACCAGCCTTTCGCCATGGCCGCTGCCTCCCAGTGAGGGAGCCTGTCCTCAGGACCCCACGTGCCAGTGCCAGCCCTCCTGGGTCTGGCGGGTCTGTCTGCTTGCTCATGTCCCTGTTCTCTCGAAGGTGGCGTTTTGAGCCCCAGACATCACTCTCTGGGGCTCCCTGAGGAGAGTTGAGGGTCTTGTCCCGAGGGAGGAAGCTTGTGTTTCCTTTTCTGTCTCGTCTCGGTGTGGTTCAGCCCGGGAAGTCTTTCTGGACGGAGGGTGGAGGGGCTGGGAACCGTGGTATCCTCCCTGAGTGCTCTGCTCCGGGTCCTACCTCCCCACAGACGTCCCTGAGACAGATGACCCAGACGCGGTTCTATGTGGCTGAGAGCAGAGCTGTGGCCCCCCGTGTCTCCCTGTATGTTGCTGGCCTGCCTTTCGGGCTGTCTGCCCAGGAGTATGGCAGCCTGCTGGATGAGGCTGTGGCCACCAAAGGTGTGACTGCCTGGGCAGACTGGGGAGCAGGGGGAGGTGGGGACGGGTCCTGAGAGCAGACCGCGGGGTCTGGTTCTCCTCTCTTCCCCAGCCACATAGTATCTGAGCCTTTGCCAGGCTGGTTCCCACTCGTTGGGTCTCTTTTCTCACCTCCAGGGCCCACAGTGTTCACCTCCTCCAAGGGGCTTCTGAGACCCCAGAGGTTCAGCCTCTGCCTTTTGCTCTGAGCTGGGGAGGGACATGCTGGGGGAGCTGCTCCTCCTGGGTTGTGGGAACCACCTGCAAACAGGGGCAGCAGGATTGGCCTCCGAGGCTGGGCAGGGCCTGGGGACCGCCCACCTCCCCTGACCACAGCCTGTCTTCGCAGCTGGCCTGGTGTCCCTGAGCCACGTCTACTCCTCCCAAGGTGAGCCACTGCTATAGGGCGTGGTCAGATTGGGCTCTGGAGTTAGGTGGAAAGGCCTGCCCTTCTTACCTCTGTATTCAGTATTCCATTTTGTTTAGGACCTGACCTTTTTCTGGGGGAACCCTATGGGAGGGACCCATTTGTGGTTTTTTTCCCTGGCTCCCGGCTATCATGCTTTCGCTAAAATGTGATTGAGCTGCAGAGGACTTTTCTCAAAAACCTGTTCTGCCCTTGGGTTTGCATCTTTCTTTTCATGGGAGACTGCAAATCTGCCCAGAAGCGGGAGGCTATTCCCATGAGCCCCAAATGCCTTCTGGGGGTCCCCAGCAGTCATCCAGTATCCTCCATTCTTGTGGGGGTGTTCCCAGTCCCTGGGGTGAGGGTGTGCTCTGCCATGCTGCCCTCTTTTGTCCATCTCTGTGTCCTGTCTCTGAGCTTGGTCACCCTCAAAGGCTCCACGGGGCTGGTGGTCCTGCATCACGCAGCTGCCATTGGATGGCCAGACCCAGGGTCCCTTCTGGCAGCAGGATGAGGGAGGCCACAGTCTGAGCTCACAGTCCCCATGCTGCAGGCGCCGTGGTGCTGGACGTGGCCTGCTTCGCGGAGGCCGAGCGGCTCTACATGCTGGTCAGGGACACAGCTGTGCACGGCCGGCCGCTCACCGCCCTGGTGCTCCCAGACGTGCTGGTGAGTGGGTGCCATCAGGGACACTGGTTTGTCTAACACACGGTTCACAGCCTGGGAAGAGTCTGAGATCTGGAGGCAACGGGCCTGTACCATGGCTGACGGGCAGAGGACTGCAAGCTGCAGTTCCCATCCTGCCATGGCTGCCTCCTAGGGGCTGTATGTATGCACACATCCTGGGAGGCCCTTGCCTTTTCAAGGGTCACTGGGACCCCTGCTTGGGAGGCCTGGGCCACCTCTGGCCCGGAGGTGGGGCTCCCTGACTTTGGACCACATCTGGAAGAGTGAAGTGGGATAAGCCCTGGCCCGGGGAGGACACTATGCAGAGTGAGGGGCTGGAGCCCCAGGTCGTGCCCTACTCTCCATGCTTTTGCCAACAGCCTCTGGTCCTCACCCCTGCTGGCCCCCAAGGTTTCCCCTGAGGTGTTGGTGGCTGCTTTCAGCCCTGACCCTGGAGCCATGTCTGGGTGCAGCAGAATTAAGAGTAGGTGACGTCACTGTTGGAGACTGGGGGGGGGGGGGGCTACTCCTGGGCCTGGCTGCCCCCTCCCACCTGAGCCGGGCGTCACCGTGCTGTCCTGATGAGGACACAGCCCCTGCAGGTTGGGGTCCCTGACAGGCAGAGCCTGGTGGGCGGTGCCGACGTGCACTTTCTCCTGGCAGTTCCCTGCTGCCAGGTGAGCAGGTGTGGGAGGACTGCAGGCAGCTCTGCCCCACGGGTCACACATCACCCTGAGTGTGTCCTTGGCTTTGAGGTGTTGCTGAGTCATGCCTGTTACCCAGCATCTCCCCCCAATGGATGCCGGTGCCCCCACCACCCTCACCATTGCTGGGACCTCAGCCCCCTACCTGCTGTCTCTGGGGCCCACGTTTTGGGGGTTGTTTGTTGGGAGATGGACTTCTGCCCATGGGAGGCAGGGGCCCCTCCGTGAGCCTGGCTGCTCCTGCTGGCTGTGCTGGGGGTGGGCAGGGGCCCAGAGAGCTGCAGGAGGGGCATGTGGACTCCCACGTGGGTGTCCACCCTCAGCGGTGTGGATCAGGCAGTGGGAACAGTATGGCCACAAGGGTCACGGTGGGTGGTGTTGTGGCCTGTATGCTCAGAGCTCCAGGCTGGCCAGCCTCATCTCCTCCTGGGGCACATGTGTGCCTTCCTCAGGTGGGGGGCTAGCTGCAGGTGGGCTCAGGGTTGGAGCACTTGTCACTGCCCCCGTGGGGTGGCCTTGAGAACCTGCACTAACCCAGCCCCCCCATCTGTCAGCACACGAAGCTGCCCCCAGACTCCTGCCCCCTCCTCGTGTTTGTGAACCCCAAGAGTGGAGGCCTCAAGGGCCGTGACCTGCTCTGTAGTTTCCGGAAGCTGCTGAACCCTCACCAGGTCTTTGAACTGACCAATGGGGGGCCTCTTCCTGGGTGAGTGTGGGGTCCCCGCCACGCTGCTCACAGCCTCACAAGCCTTTGGAGGGGTGCTTGCACATGGCTATGGAGAGGCCTGAGGGAACGGAACCATCCAGGCTGTTCTGCGTTGGCTCGGGTGCTCCTGTTGGCCTGCACGCACTGAGTGCTTCCTGTTTGCCTCTTGCCAGGTTCCACGTGTTCTCTCAGGTGCCCTGCTTCCGGGTGCTGGTGTGTGGTGGGGACGGCACTGTGGGCTGGGTACTCGCCGCCCTGGAGGAAATGCGGCACCGTCTGGCATGCCCGGAGCCTTCCGTGGCCATCCTGCCGCTGGGCACAGGTGGGGTCGGCCAGCGGATCGGGGGACAGGCCTGGGAGGGTGGGAGGAGGGTGGGTGTGGAGAGTCCGTATTCTCTTGCCCCTGTCCCAGGGAATGACCTCGGCCGGGTCCTCCGTTGGGGGGCGGGCTATAGTGGGGAGGACCCATTCTCCGTGCTGGTGTCGGTGGATGAAGCTGACGCCGTGCTCATGGACCGCTGGACCATTCTGCTGGATGCTCACGAGGCTGGTGCTTCAGAGGACAGCGTGGCGGACGTTGAGCCCCCCAAGGTACCAGGGTGGCACATGTCGGGCCCCCCACGGGCAACTCTCTGCTTCTGTCCAGGGTTTCACGTGGATCCCAGCCACCACCTGGTGTAGGCACCAGGGCCGCACCATTTATGGGGAAGCTGAGGCATGGTCAGCAGTGGCTTTATGGGGACATCCTGGGCTGGCTGGCTCAGATGGTTGCCTCCCCGAGTGCACGTCAATCACAGGACAGAAGCCACTGTGACAACAGCGGAGGGTTGGGTCGGAGACAAGGAGGCTGGACCCAGCTTAGGGGAGGTGGGGAGCACGTGGTGAAAACTGACCAGGTCATGGGAGAATGTGTCTTATCTCCAGATTGTGCAGATGAGTAACTATTGCGGGATAGGCATTGATGCAGAGCTGAGCCTGGACTTCCACCAGGCACGGGAGGAGGAGCCTGGCAAGTTCACAAGCAGGTGCCAGAACATCAAGGATGGGGGCTTGGGACTACTCTAGATCAAGGGGTTCCCCCTGGTGACAGCGTACTTCCTGGGATTCACCAGCAGGACTTGGTGGGATGGGGCTGGGACCTGGGGCTGTGGGGGGGGGGTGTCATAGGTAGGGCGAGGGCTCCACCTTGACTGTAGGCATACACCTCCTCCGCAGGTTCCACAATAAAGGCGTGTACGTGCGGGTTGGGCTGCAGAAGATCAGCCACTCTCGCAGCTTACACAAGGAGATCCGGCTGCAGGTGGAGCAGCAGGAAGTGGAGTTGCCAAGCATCGAGGGTCTCATCTTCATCAACATCCCCAGGTGCCAGTGGGTGGGGCTCCAAGCCCTTGGGCTCCAAGGGACTCCAAGGGCTCCTCTGGTGGGGCTTGAGGTCCTCGTCCAGCCTGCCCACTTACCTGTGCGCCCCTCCCTTGGTGCAGCTGGGGCTCAGGGGCCGATCTGTGGGGCTCCGACAGTGACTCAAGGTTCGAGAAGCCACGCATGGATGACGGGCTGCTAGAGGTGGTGGGGGTGACGGGCGTCATGCATATGGTGAGTGTGGACAGCCAGGGTGGGCCCTGGCATGGGACCGTAGCCGACTGAGCCCCACCGGCCTTCTCTCCACTACCAGGGCCAGGTCCAGGGTGGGCTGCGCTCCGGTATCCGTATCGCCCAGGGCTCCTACTTCCGCGTCACCCTTCTCAAGGCCACACCTGTGCAGGTGGATGGTGAGCCCTGGGTCCAGGCTCCTGGGCACATGATCATCTCAGCTGCAGGCCCCAAGGTACCACGTGCAGGGAGCTGGGCAGGCCCTGAGGGCTGGCTGGGTGGTGCACCATTATTCCCCAGTGGCCCCCTGGGTACAGGGAGGGGAGGGGCCCACAGGCTGAAACCCACCCCCTTTCTGTAAAGTGGGCTGAGACCGTGCCTGCAGTATCTTCCAGCCCTTTGACCTGACCTGTTGTGGGACAGGTCCACATGCTCAGGAAAACCAAGCAGAAGCCCAGGAAGGCGGGAACCACTAAGGATGCCCGAGCAGACGGGGTGCCCATCCCTGAAGGGGATTCCAAGTAGAGGAACCCTACAGCAGCTTGCTTGTCCAGCAGCAGCGGGCGCCAGCCAGTGGTGGACAGACTTGCCTACGGCTTTGACTGGGGGCATCTCCTCCTCACCCCTGTGCACGTGGAAGCTGCGTGGGGTAGCAGCTGTTTCCCCCCGGCCTCCAATCCGGTGACAGGCTGGGTGCGGGGCTTTGGCTGGCCAGTCGTCCCACCCCCTGGGGTCCAGGCCACCATCCTGGGTGGAAGGCATTTCTCATTTTGCGTCCCCCCCCACCATCTGTGAGCCCACCGAGCTGGGCAGCACCGAATCTTGGACCATCCCCCCCGGATGCTCCTAACAGAGTGGGCCCAGTACAGACCCCGAATGCCCCAACCACCAGGGCCTGGCCTACCTTCCCACTGAGGGCTGGGTGGGGGCACCTGCCACTTGTCTTGGGGAAGGTGCCTTCTCTCCCGGCCCTGCCACTGTGGAGAAGCTGCTTGGGCTGCACGTGGGGGGCGGGGGGCCCTGAGGCCAGGTGGGCTTGGCTGACATCCTGGAGATGCAGCAGGAGGGAAGCTGGGCCTTCATGGGCTGGGGCAGAGTATGCAGAAGGGACCAAAAGCAAACCAGCGGGGAGGCCCAGAGGAAGTTTACAAAGTGTGATGCTGGGGTGGAGCCAGCTTTAATCACCCGTTCGTCAACGATCAGCATGCCCTTCCCAGCGCCCGTCCAGCTGACCAGGTACCTGGGCCCCCCCACCCTGGGTTCAGATAGGCCCCTGGGTCAGTCTGGGGAGGCTCCAGGGGCCCCAAAGAAAGGCCCAGGAATCCCTGTTTCTCCACTCGTCCTGGCTATTTGCTGCCAGCGCCATGTGACTGAGCTCTGCCCCGCCAGCCCCATGTCCCCTGAGCTTCTACCAAATCCGCACAAATGCACTATAGTGGCTATTTGTGGCAGGACATCCCTATCATGTGCCTCCAGCACACACATGTGTGTCTGCCTTGACGTCCCCGGTGGCATCACTTGTGTCCGCTTTGCAGGCCTCGGCTCTCGTTCTGGTCTGTAGTTGTCTGTCCTTTGTATTTAAGTACGTCCGTGCGCCCAGAGGGGTGGTGTGGGCTTGCACCCAGGCCCTTGTGTACCTTGTCACTACCTGAATGTAAGCATAATTTATATCCAGGACAATACAGTGTGGCCATTGTTGTGCTGCTGCCGTGTCCTTTGTGCCTGGGGACCCACACCCCACGCACCATGGGCTCCCAGCAAGAGTGCGAGCACCGGGTGGTTTAGCTTCACAAAGAGCAAGAATGTGGGCTTAGGACAGAAACGGGGACACAAGCTCCTGTCGTACTGTCTGCAGAAGCAGAAACCTCCCGAAGGCTCTAGAGAAGAAGGTTGAAGATACAAACCAAAAGCAGGCTGAGTGCAGGTGGGGGCGGCCAGGCCCCAGGAGCTAGCAGGCAGCAGGGAGGAGTGGGGCACATGCGTCCTCCTCGGCCTGGGTTGCTGGCTGGGCAAGGCTCCGCATGGCGCACAGTAGGGCCAGGCCCAGGCGGACGAGGAGGCGCAGCAGCAGGAAGGCGAAGGGCACGGCGATCTGCATGAGGTGGAAGATGGCCGTGCTGAACCGGCTGAGGAAGCAGGTGGACGCGAAGGCCAGCAGGCTGGCACAGGGGTACAGCGCAAGCTTGGCAAACATGAATGCGTGCTCCCGGCCCCCAAAGCGGGCCGAGGGCTGCAGTGTCTCTCCCTCATGCAGCAGGGCCGTGGTCCAGATGGCGAACTGAAAGATGCTGGCAAGGAAGATGATGGCGCAGCTGACACGCACGCTCTCCAGCTCGTCGTGCGGCTGTCGTGCAAAGGCCGAGGTCTGCTGGTAGGCCAGTGGGAGGCCGCCCACGAAGGCCAGTGACAGCGTGTTGAGCAGTCCCATGGACTGCGTGGCCTTGCGGATGTGCAGGAAGAGCGAGTGGTGAGCAAACCAGAGCAGGCCCACCGTGGCGAAGGAGCCGAAGTAGGCCAGGAAGTGCGGCCCATACACGCTCAGTGCTGCCACCAGGCTCCCGTGGAACTTCTCCTTCACGTCCTTGGGGTCCGGCACGTTGTCCTCGCTGAGGGTGGCCAACACACAGCGTTGGTCCTGGCCCCGCCGTGGGCGGTCAGGTTGGGGCTGCGGCTCCCATCCTGAGCTCCCATCCACGGGGCTCCCATGGAGCCCTGTCCACACCCTGGCACCTGCACGGCCGCTTGGGTGGTGGTCCTCCTGATCTGGGGGCGGGGGCAGCCTCTGTGGTTCTCAGATCGCTGGGCTGAGCGCCGCTGGAAGGAGCGACTCTAAGGCACATCTCAGATTCTCCCCTTTGTGGGCAGCCCCAACTGCGTGGCCCCAAGAGCCTGTCCTATTCCCAGGCTGGGGGGAAGCACCCGGAGATGCCTCTACACTCACAATGGGGAGCTGCACATGTGTCTGGGGGTTGGAGCTGCAGGAGACTGAAGGTGGAGGCTGTGGCTCTGGGGGTGGGGGGGTGGGGCCTGTCCTCCTCTGCTCCTCACAGCTGCTCACCAGGGAACTGGGGCTGGCTGGGCGCCACCGGTGGAAGCAAAGCCACACCATCCTGCAACCTTGGGTCGAGGCTCAGAGGTCGACACCAATGAGCACTTGGTCCCCAATTTTAAAAATTCACAAATTACAGTAGGAACAAGCTATCAAGAGAATTAGGAGAACTAATACTTTAGGCCATCAGATATAAAATGTAAAATCAAGATGGTGTAACCTGTCCAACAAAATAAGAATGTTCTGAAATAGGACCAAAGGAACAAGAGGCTCTAAAAAAGAATGGAAAGTAAGGAAAAAAAAAAAAAAAAGCAGATGAAACACTTAAAAATGCATTAACTAAAATGAGAACTTTAACAGAGGGAAACGGTAGATCAGATGGGGCAAAAGAGCACCCAGTGAAGGCAAAACGGAGCAAGAGGGAGGACGCAGGAGAGGGGAGGTGGGAAGCCCTGGAAGGGGGAGCCCTGGGGGAGGGGGCTAGGGGAGACGGGGATTGGGGGAGCTGGCAGCGGGCTGAGGAGTTGGGGGAGACTTGGGTGGGGAATGGGGGGAAGAGGGGAGGGTTGGCCTGGGGGCAAGGCCTAAAGGGGAAGGAAAGCACAGGTTGGGGAGGCCCAACCACACTCATCGACCCAGCCTGGGGAAGGGAGAAGCGACAGGAGGAGTCCTGTGTGTCCCCCGCCCCCAGCACAGCAAAGCCTGAGCTCTCCGGAGCTCGGTCCAGGGTGGGACTCCTCCTCAAGTGGAGGGCTAGCTAGCATCAGGAGACCTCGGCCCCTGCCTCTGTGGGGTTGGATGATGACAGGCAGGCCATGGACCCCCTCCCTCAGGCCTGGGTCCTTACCAGATGTCCAGAATGAGGAGTGTGGCAACGATGGCGTAGACCCCGTCACTGAAGGCCTCCACCCGCTCCTTGCTGAGAGGTTCGTGCAGGTCAAAAGTGAAGAACTCCATGCTGTGAGCTGGGGGTTCCTGGGGGCCTGTGGGTGTGCCAGGAAGGAGGAGCTGGCCAGGGGAGGAGACTCTGCAGGGACACCTGGCCGTTATGGCTCTCTGGGCCCTTCCCACGCTCACAGGCCTTGGGGAGCAGTGCTGAGCACCTACCCACAAGCCTGCCCTTGCACCAGCTGGAGACCTTGCTGACGTAGGGGAGGAAGATGACCGTCGCCATCAGCAGGTACGACTGCGTGAGACACACCACACCGCAGACACCATCCGCCCCAAAGGGATGACAGCATGAGCAATAGAAGAAAACACAGATGAATTCTATCTCATCAAGCTGGAAACCTTTTGTGCATCAGAATATTTCCAGAAGAAGGAAAAGGCAGCTCCCAGAATGTGGGAAAGTACCAGCAGACCACACCACTGACGAGGGTCTGGCACCGGGGCAAGTGGAGAGCTCCAGCTCCAGAGCAAAGGCGCAAACCCCCAACCCCAGGTGGGCAGAGGAGCTGAGCGGACAGCTCTCCGGAGGACCTGTGCAGTGGCCGAGCCACACAGAGCAGGATGCTGAGAGTCACCAGGAATCAAGGAAATGCGGGTCAGAACCACGGGTGACCCCGCGTCACAACCCACAGGACGGCTGCTCTTGGAGGAGCAGACACCGACAAGCCGTGGTGAGGATGTGGGCCGAAGGAGCCCTGAGCACCGCGGTGGAGACAGGGAGGCACCCACGTCCATGGAAGGATCAACGGGTAAGCAAGCTGGGTCCTTCCCGTGACCTTCCAGTGAGAGGGTGGGTATCTGACACCTGCTACCACGGGAACAAACTGGAAAACATTCTTCTGAGAAAAGCCAGACGTAAAAGCCTCATGTTTTATGATTCCATTTACGTGAACTACCCAGAATTGGCAAAGCTCTAGAGACAGGAAGTAGATGGGGGTTCTGGGGGAGCAGGGCATGGTAGGGAGTGGAGACTGCTCAGGGGTGCAGGGTTTCTGTTGTGTCCATGGGAGCAGCCCAGAAGTAGGTGGAGTGGTGGCTGCGGGCTGGGGCCCCTGGACTGGGCAGGTGGCAGTGGACGCGGGAGTATGAAGTTTAGGTTTTATGTCCACCATGTTACTCCAGAAGGGTGCAGGGGCAGATCCAGAGGTGGCCCAGAAAATCCAGTCCTGGGCCCTGGCAGTGGGAGCCCTTCAGGACCCATACCACCCAGCCGGCAGCCCTGCAGGGAAGGCCTTTCTCCTGCCGCTCCTACTCCATCCCATGCCTGCCCTCAATGAGGGGCTCCCACCCCCTCTGTCCTACACACCCGGTTCTTCAAGGTCCCCTGACATGGGGAGACGACGATGCACATGCTGCCATCGGGGAGACTGTGGGACACTTCAGATGCACCCTACCTCTGTCTCTAACCCAGTTTCCACACTCTAAGAGACCACATCCCACGCGGAATTCAACAGACACCCTGAGGACGGCTGGGAGGCAGGAGGGAGGTGCCATCCACTGCAGGATCGGGGGAGGAACGGGAGTCTGGTGGGGATGGGGGAACATGACACAAGAGGCACTACACAGATGCCGGCAGGCAAGGCCCTGGGCCCTGTGGGCGTCCCCATCAGAGGAAGGCAGTCCACAGGGAGGACAGGATGACCTAGACCAGGCTGGTGAGAAGGGGCTGGACCTCGGAGGTGGACCCAGCAAGGCATCTGGCAGAGGGAATGCCTGTGAGGATGGAGGCCACAGGGTTGCCAAGGAGGCTCCAAGGGATTCGCCCGAGGGTCAGGAAGCTTGCACATGCTGTCTCCCAGGTGGTGGTGGGCGTGAGGCTCCAGGTGAGGAGGTGAGGGGGTGAGTGCAAGGGGTCAGAGCCACATTGCAGGGAAGGAGGGAGGAAGGCTGATGGACAGGTGAGTGGGGCTGGACAAAGCGCTGACTGCCCCGTTACTGAGGGTCAGGGCCTGAGTGATCCCATCCTCTTGAGGCCCCTGGACCTACTGACCACTTGGGTCCTCTCAGCCCTCCCCTCTCCCAGTCTGGTGGCTCAGGTGTCCCCTCCCTGACTGCTGTCATCCCACCAGGGTGTGGTCACTGTCCAGTTCCCCATGGCCCCAGTACTGTGGCACCTGCCATCCCCCAGGACACACCAGACAACTGCCCACGCACCCAGCCTACCCTGGCCCTCTATTCAGCTCATGCAGACCACCCACCGCAGACCCCAGCTGTCCCTCCCATCCTCCAAGCAGTGACCCTTGGCGTTCCTCAAGCCCTGACCTTGTCTAACTGATGCCTGCTATGGGCCACCCTGAGTGCACAGCCTGGAGAGACTGTCCTACCTGGAGCCAGGACATGTATGTGGCCTCAGACCATATGTCTCTTACTCCCAG
Organism: Mellivora capensis; assembly: GCA_004024625.1. Classification (NCBI taxonomy): domain Eukaryota; kingdom Metazoa; phylum Chordata; class Mammalia; order Carnivora; family Mustelidae; genus Mellivora; species Mellivora capensis. The sequence goes on along the minus strand of PISX010001742.1, from coordinate 127,222 downwards.
CCCCCTTCTGGCCCTGCCCTGTGCACTGGGAGCTACCATGCTAGAGGCCACAGCCAAGGATGCCCTGCATGACCCCGAGCACCCCTAAAGCATGCCTCCCGCCAGCGCCCCTGCACCTTCAACATGCTCAGGACAGAAAAAACCAAGCAGCAGCCCGAGCCTGCCTTCCACCTGGCATGCCAACCTACGCCTTACCCCGCTCCGCCTGCCCGGGCCTGACCTCTGACACCTCAGCCGCTCAGCCCTCAGCACGCAGCTCCATCCTCGAGGAAATGACGCTCGGCCTTGCCCGCCTATCTGTTTCAAACTTGGAATCTCCTGGAATGTTTACTAGACATTTAAAACATCATCGACCATTTGTTCCCAGGTATGATGCTCTGGGCCCAATGCTTCCCTGTACTTGGTGAGGGCTCGGGTCCAGGCAGGAGCCATGCCTACAGCCCCCGAAACCCACTGCGACGGCTGCTGGTTTGTACTTCTCTGCATTCCGAGATGGCGAGAGTGTTCTAGAACATTCCTATTCCATTAGCTAAGGGCTAAAAGGGCACTAGCCGACCTTGACTTCTACGATCTGGCTGACACAGCTCCAAGTTCTGGCATCCCCGCACAGGGGCAGCACAGACCTAGTCAGGGCTGTCCGCAGGAGGCATCCTGACCTCCGACCTCAGCTGGGTGTTCCTGAGAGCCGGCCATTCCCCGGGCAGGGGGGGCTTCCTCCCCTCCTTCCTGTGCTCTCTCTGGGCGGCCCACATCCTCCATGTGGGTCTTTAGGACCTTTCCGCAAGTGCTCCCTAATGCGCCTCTTGCCTGCTGTCACAGCAAGGCTGCTGGGACCCCTCCACCCAGAAGCCCTCTAGTGCTGGCTGCATGGTGGCTTCACGTGGACCCCTTACTCTCCCAGAGAACAAGCACAGCCCAGACTCTGGGCATCCGTCTCTCTCTCTCTTCTCGTCCTAAGGATTTGCCCACTTGGGGAAAACGTGGGTGGTCACAGCCCACTGGCTGCCCCCACTGGACGGCGTGTCTCTTCACGCAGGCCTGGCTCTGTGGAGCCTATTCGCCTGCACGGCAGGTCCCCGTGGGGAGAGGGGGAGGGTTTCCCTCCAGCTGTGCTCCCTGGCACCCTGGGTGTGAAGCTATGTGCCGGTGATCCCCGAGACCTCTGCACAGCTGTACCCCACCAGCCCACCCTCCTGGGGGCATCTGCTCCATAAGACAGTCACCCCACCCCCTGCGCCCCCCACTCACCAAGGGGTAGAAGAACAAGGAGAAGCCGGCGGCCATGAAGCACAGCGCTGGGCCCCTGAGGACGATGCCCAGGATATGCTGCCGGTAGAGGGCCCTGTGGGTAGAGCTCTCTATCTGGGGGTTCAGGAGGTGGGGGAAGTGGAACGCATACACAACGATCAGCGCCTGTGGGAGAGGGAGGCTGCAGGGCACAGGCAGAGGCCTCTGGCCAGTAATCCCCAGCCACCCACATCCACGGACAGAAGCCGCATGGTTGTGAGGCTCAGCACACAATGACCTAGGGGATGCACAGGGGACAGGAGCCTCTGCTCTGCTCCCAGGGCCACATGGGGGTCCCAGGGAGCCTCGCCCCGCCAGGTACCACAGGGCTCTGACCCTCTCCAGCCAGCACAGGAAGCCCAGGCTCTAGCAATCTCTGGATCTTCTGCCGCAGCATGGCAGAGGGCCCGGGCGGTCACCCTAAAACATGCCCCACAAGCACGACCCTTGCTATGGCTGACACACCACATCCACACGTGTGGACGATGTGTGTACCAGGATGACAAGTGTGTGGGGGGGAAGGCAGGCTGGGGGGTCCTACCTGTACGGCCCCGATGGCGATCACACACATACAGAACAAGAAGATGCCCAGAGGCACCTCAGGGAAGGTCACCATTAAGGAAAACTGCAGCCAAAAACACAAGACAAGACACAACCAGGTCCGGCAGTTCCCCGCAAACCCACCCGTCCCCTGCTCCCAACCAGGTGCACACACTGGGCTGCAGACCCGGAGGGCATCCCTTGCGACCACAGCAATTCCACAGAACGCTTCCAGCCTTTCAAGTTGAAATGTCATCAAATTCATGAAGAATTCTCTGTGACACACAGCCCCGCACACCCAGACCACAGTTCTATCAGAACTGAGAGTTGGGGCAGGTGTGAAGGAGCTGCCGGGGAGGCCCCAGGATGGCCCACGAAAGAGGAATGCAGGCCAGGCAGGAGCCGGGAGCGTCGCTGAGCACAGACGGGATGCCCCTTGTTGGGCCCTTAGGCCAAGCTGCATCTCTGCCATTGCAGGCCCCTTCTGGGGAGGCTTTCTCCTCCTTCCACCAGCCTTGGAACCCGAGGTATGCCCACCCCCAAAGCAGCTGAGACTGCTGCAAGCTCCCTTGGGCTTTTCTCCTCTTTGTAGCACGGCGCTTGGACCCTAGACCACCCCGCCAGTCTAAGTGTTTCCGAGGTGGAGGAATCCTGGGTCTTGAGTCCTCTTGCCCAGGGGAGGGCAGGATGGCCCCAGGGAAGAAATGCAGGTACTCACGGTGAACGGTAGGAAGGTGATGGTCATCATGCAGGCCTAGAAACGAGGAGGAAGGGCAGGAGGGGAAGGCAGGCAGGTGGCTCCAGGCCCTGCTGCCCAGGGCAACCTTTGGCAGTGCCCCACCTGCAGGCTGTCATAGTCTACCTCCTAGACCCCCAGGAAGCTCACACCCTCGCCACCCGACATGGAGGGGAGGGGCCTCATCTTCTGGGGGGCGTCCCCAGGGAGGATGTGTGAGGAGCCAAGGAGTGGGTACTGGTGGGCCCCAGAGGCACCAGAAAGGTCAAGACCCTGCTTGCCTTCCTTGGAGGACAGGCCTACAAACATAATCGTTTCTCAAGAAATGAAAGGACTCACCAGGTTGAGCAAAGCAAGCGTGTCGTCTATTTTCCCAACAACCTGGAACAGTCTAAACCATGTAAGAAAATGAGGAAGGCATGCTGTCAGTAAAGGGGCTCTAACAGCATCTACACAGGGCCCAGCATTTGCTGATTAAAGTATCAGTAAAAGATGTCATTTTGGGGGGAGGGGCAGAGGGAGAGGGAGACAAAGAATCTCAAGCAGGCTCCTTGCCCAGGGCAGAGCGGGACAGGGGGCTTGATCTCAGGACCCTGAGACTGTGACCTGAGCCCAACTCAAGAGCTGGGTGCTTAACGGACTGAGCCCCCCAGGCGCCCCACATATGTCATCTTTAACCAAATTTAGAATATGACCTACTGTACAAACTTTGGAAGACACTGAAAATATAAACAGGAAACCCTAAGTCCCTAGAAACTGCACTGCTCCCATTCGCATGGACTCTTGTAACTTGGGGTGTGTGGTTTCCAAGAGAGCTGGGATGGGTGTGCAGAAGGCACAGAGGGAGCTGTGGAGGGAGGGCGTGCCCTTGGGAGGCGCCCCAAGGGCTCTGGGACATCCCCTGGCAACCCTGGGAGACTGGAACCCTGAGGAGAAGTAGTCAACCCCCCAGGAAACTCGTTCTTCAGGTCTTGTGTCTGAAGACCACTCTTAAAAAAGGAAGTCCTTCTGGGGTTGCCGTACACTAAGCGCGCTGAAACACCCTATCGAACAGAGAGGTGGCTGGATATGGAGGCAGGAAGGTGAGACAGAAAACTAAACACAGGGCCAGGGACCACGAGCCACTGAGGAACTCCCCCAGCTCCTCCATGGAGACCCCTCAGGACTCTGACCCTCTGAGGACAGGACCTTCTTCTGGGCAGGGCTCAGTGGGCCTCAGTACCCCCATCCCCACCCAGATCCATCCAGGGGCCAAAAGGAGCTCAAAGGGGCCAGTACTCAGGGCTACATCCCCTTGGGGCGGCAGCCCCACCGGCGACCCACGGAGCACAGCTGTGAGGGCCCCAGGTGGATCTGTGCCGCTCTGGGTACTGCAGCCCCAAGTGTGGCCGTGGATGACTCAGCGCACACGCGCGGTGCTGCGTGGCCCTGTCCATGCCATTGGAGTGACAGGAGTTCAGCTACATCAAGTGCTGGCAGGGCCACCAGCAGCACCAGGCAGAGGGTGGCTGTGGCCCTCCTCTCCACGGACAAGCAAGGTGGAAGAGAAAAGCCCTCCCTTAGCCCTTACGGAGGGCCACTTGTCCCTGCCAGAAATGGTCCTCTTGCTGAAAACAAGTTTGTAATGTACGTGGCCAAGACACTGTCAATGCGAGCGCCCGTGTCTGAGGGGTGCCCGGTCTCCTTGTGTTCCCGGCACCCCCACCTGTAAGTGCCGCCTCTGCAGGGGCAGAGAGCTAACTGAGGGCATCAGTGCGCTTCCTGCCCCAACACTCTTCTGAGACCCTGCCTGCCTGCCGCTCCGCCTGGGGCTCCGGGCTCCCCTGCAGCTCTGGCGGGTCCCCAGGAACCTCTCCTCCCGGAGAGAAAGCTCTGGCTCGGGAGTGGGCCTAAGTCCCTAGAAGCCGCTCTGCTCACAACGCAGCCTCCTACTCCTCGCCAGAGTCCCATGTGGCGTGACCTGCCCTTGCCCTGCCCCGTCTCGAGGCCTGGCATCTGCGCCCGTGGGAGCGGGTGACCCTGTGTCACGGGATGGCGGGGAGGCAGAGGCCTGCAGCCATGGGGCACACACACCGAGTGAGCCCCAACATGTGGACCTCAGCCTGGAAAAAGCCCCCACCCTCGCTCCGTACCTTGTGTGTGCCGCCCAGGCCACAGTCACGATGAGAAATGTCATCAGATAAACAGCAATCCTGGTTGCCAGAAGTTTCTGTATACTTTTGTCAAACTGGTGGAACAGAAGAGCATCACCGTCAGAAACTGCTTCGCTCCATGGCCGCCGGCGGCCCCATCTGGGGTTCTTGGCTCAGCTTGGAGCCCAGCCCCTCTCTGAGGCTCCTCTTCAGGGCAACCTCCCCAGCTCCCCTTGCATAAGTGGGATCATACTCCTTGCCCCAAACCACTGACGCCCCAAGTCCCATAGGTGCTTGTTCAGGGATCTTGTGTGCAGCTTCCCGCTGAAATGCCGGCTCCTGAGGCACAGACCCCCTTGTCCAGAGCAGGGAGCCCACTGAGCTGCCAGGCACCTGAATCTGACGGAGCTCCGAAGCCTGGTGAGATTGTGGCAGTGCCTCCCCCAGGTGGGAAGGCACTTGGATGGACAAAGCTTGGACTTTATCAGCAAAAACTCCAAGTGGAAAACTGATTGCTTTACCATTTTCACTGGTTCTTTACCCGTAACCGGTGGGTGTCTCACCCAACATGCCAGTACTGCACTGAGGACTCAGAGTTTCTGAATTGCTAGATTTTCTGGGCCTTGACTAGGCTTTCCCTTCAAGTTGGGAGGAGCGCCCGCTGGCTGACACCTTCCAGCACTGTCCTCTCTGAAGGCGTCCCCAGATCGCTGCACAACTTTCTGGCTTAGAGCTTCTCCAGGCACTGGCCAACACACACAGATTTCACAAGTACTGCTCTCCAAATGAGTGGCCCCAGCTGCAGACAAGTGGGGCTCACTGCAAACACCTTCCCGTGTCACCTCCTGGCATCTCTGGTCACACATCCACACCCACCCTTTTTCTTTGTTAAAACATTTTATTTTAGAGGTAGAGCACATTTGGAATGGGGAAGGGCAGAAGAAAAGGGAGAATCTGTAGCCGACTCCCCACTGGGCGCAGAGCCCAACATGGGGCTCGAGCTGACCATCCGGGAGATCAGGACCTGAGCCAAAACCAAAAGTCAGACGTCCAACTGACTGAGCCCCCCAGGTACCCCTTACCCATACCCCATTCTGACCTGGTCCAGGCCCAAGCCCTCCCCAGAGAAGACTCTGGCGCAGACACAGCTAGGCAAGCACCAGGGCCCCAGTGGGTACCAGGCCTCCACTGAGGAGGTGGCTGAGGAGCTGAGTGGCACCAGGCTACCACACTCCGAGGCCACTCCTCGGCTACACGGGCATTGCTACCGAATTCTCTTCAAAACCGCACCAGAGGTACAGTTCTTTTGGCAGAGATGCAGAAGGCAAAGCCTCAGCAGCTCCTGTGATTCCCAGTGTGTCCAGGCTAAGCATGCTCGCTGGGGTCGAAGCCCAGACGGCAGCTGTGCCGGTGGGCCCAGCAGACCCAGCCCCTCACACCCTCACTCCTCTGGGCCCAAACTACACCCCTGTTCAGAGGGGCTGGGCGAGGCACGCTCACACAGGCATGCCCGGGGACTTTCAAGAGTCTTCCGAAGTCATGTCCAGCTTTTGAGGTGCCTAGCGTCACGACTTAACTTAGAAAACAGAAATATTCTGTCAATACAAATGGAAACTCTGCTTTAGAAAACACTCACATGTCCCTGTGCACCAAGGAGGCCCCTGCCCTGCGGCTGCAAGCTGCCCTCAGCCCCTCAACGCCCACCGTGACAGACACTCCACGGGCACCGGGAACCGGCTTCCAGACCCACAGCCGGACGGGCTTCTGCACTGTCTGTCCTCAGTCCACCCTGAAGGCTCACTTTGAGGGCACTGCCCCTATCTGCAGGCCAGGGCTGCGGCCGACGAGGGTAGCCGAGGGAGCAGAAGACGACCTTGCCCCAGTGCTCCCAGCCAGGCACAACGCGGGGGTGGGGGGAGGGCTAAAATTGGGCTCGTGGATGGAGTGAGTCTCTGGCACTCTCACCCGGGATACTGCTGACTGTGGTCCCCAAGTACCTGTTCTGGGGAGATCTCCGTGTGGGTCACAGGCAGGATCTATGAGAGCAAAGACACAAAAAGAACGAGGGACATTTCTTGGGCTGTGCACAGACCACTCCTTGGATGTCAGGGTGTCAGGGATTCGGGCCAGTGCTGGACTGCTCCCCCCACCCAGCTGCTTGGGTGGCCAGGGGGCCCCAGGACACTGCTGAGACAGGGCAGGGTCTATGCCAGGCCAAGGTCTACCAGAAGGCCTCTCGAGAGGGGGTGACGGGGGTCCCAATGTGAGAGGGGGGTCTGGGAGGCCCACGGACCATCACAGTGGCGATGATGGACAGGAGAGCATCACTGAAGCTGAGCATGCGGTGTGAGTGCTGGATCCCGTCAGCAGCGTCCTCATCCCTTGCGCCCGTGGGGGCGTCTCCTTGTATCCTGAGGGCTGGTTCTGGGGTCTGGGGCCCGGACATGGTGGGGCCTGGGAAGAAGCACAGGTCTGAGCAGGCCCAAGTGCTAATGAGGCCCACCCCTGCTGGCTTCAGCTGCGACACAGGGCGGGTTGGTGCCTGAGAGCAGGACGCCCTTCCCAACTGGGCCTTAGTGGTGGCTGGAAGGACCTACTGTGCCACTGGTCCTCTCTCAGGAGACCCCTGTACTTCCAGCCTCAGGAAGAGCACTGTCACCTGGGAGTCACGCTCAGTGTCTGCCTCTCCCCTAGAAATGGGAGAAATGAGAGAAAGTGCATAGACACAAGGCAGGCTCTCCACATACTGTGCCACCAGCCTGAAACCCCTGACCCCAACACCAGACCCTGCGCTGTTAGACACTTTCGTCCTAACCGTGGGATGTTCTTGCACCCAAGTACTAACCGGGCTTGACCCTGCTTGGCTTCCGAGATCAGCTGAGACTGGGCGCGTTCAGGGTAGTATGGCCGTGGACTAAATGTGGGATGTTCTATAGGTCCAAGTCACAGAGGCTCGGACTAAAACAGAGTACCAGCCCTCGCAAGGACAAGACACAATGAAAATGAGCCCCACCCCCAGAAACAGATAAAGGAGGCTTATGGGCAATTTGTGGGCAGGAAAAACAAACATGTAAGATACTCAGCTTCATCAGCGACTAGGGAAATGCAAGTGAAAACAATGAGGTACCACTAAGGTCTGCAAAAGTCCATCACTGAGTGGGGACACAGGCTTGGGCAGGATGTAAAGGGTGCCACATGCGTACGGAGACAATAATCATTAATGAAGTGTGGCGTGCACACCCTACAAGGGGGGCCTCCATTTCTAGGTGCAGCCTCAGGCGTGCGGACACGGAAACAGACCCACAGGATGTGCACTGGTGTAGTTTAACAGATGTCAGAAACGCTCTATTATTAAACACTAAATAAATTGTTAGAAAGTGCTAACAAATGAATGTTTGCGCCCCCCGAACACCTCCATGGAAGCCCTAACCCCAGTGGGATGGCATGAGGAGAGGGACCACAGGTAGGGGTGAGGAGAGGGCAGAGAGGAGAGAGGAGAGGCCTCTGAGTGAGGCCGTTGCGAGATGGTCTGCGGGCCGCCACCGCGTGCTCAGACTTCAGCCTCCAGAACCGGGAGACCTACCAGCCTATCGCCGAAGGCCGGGCCCGTGGGGTCTTGTGAGGGCGGCCCCGCTACTGAGACAGGAAGTGAAGATAAAAGAAACAGATGTGGGCATGTATAAAACTCAGAAACACAATGTTAAGAGAAATAAATCATGTTGCAAAGAAAATACAGATACAATTATACCACTTATATAACTGTTTAAAACACAGTGACCATCTGTCCCCCAGTGATTATACAAACGTGCACAGTAAGGATACGGGACCAAGCGAGGCCGGCACTCACCAACTTCATGATGGCAACATGATGACCTCGGCAGGGAGGGGTGGGAGCTGCAGTGGGAAGGGGACTTTAGCTTTCGGATGTATCCAGAACTCACTTTGTTCACTTTTTTTTTTTTTTTTAAGATTTTATTTATTTATTTGACAGAGATCACAAGTAGGCAGAGAGCCAGGCAGAGAGAGGGGGAAGCAGACTCCCTGCTGAGCAGAGAGCCCAATGTGGGGCTCGATCCCAGGACCCCAAGATCATGACCTGAGCCGAAGACAGAGGCTTAACCCACTGAGCCACCCAGGCGCCCCTCACTTTGTTCATTTTAAAGCTTACATAATGATCACTCCTCCTGGTGTACAGGTCTATAAATGTTTGACATGGTGCACACAGGTGTGTAACCATGACCACAGTCACAATGTGGTTCAGAAGTCCCTGAGCACACCATCTGTGGTCAAGCCTTCCACCACCCCAAATCCTGGCCACCCATCAGTTTGCCCTTTCCAGAATGTCCCATAAATGGGTTCATAACCCATGGACCCTTCTGAGTCTGGCTTCTTTCAGTCAGCATGACACGCCCAAGAATCACCTGTGTTTTGGGAGTAGCAATAATAAATTTCTTACTGCCATGTACTTAATTCTACTGTATGGATGGACCCCTTTGTTCATCCACTCACTACCTGGAAAACATGGGTTGTTTCTAGTTCTTGGTGGTTTTAAATAAAGCCACTATACATATCTGCTCACAAGTATTTGTGGAAACATGCTTTTATTTCCCTTGGGTAAATACCTCAGAATGCATCTGCTGGGCAAATGCAGGTTTCACTTTTCGAGAAACCACCAAACCAATCACCCAAGGAGCTGTGCCGTTGTGTTCCTGCTGGCAGTGTCTGGAAACTACAGCTGTTCCTCATCCTCCACGGCACTTAGTTTGGTAGGATTTTTAAAGTTACCTTTTAATTGTAGCTATGTTAATAGATGTGGAGTGTATCTTGTGTGGCATTTCCCTACTGACTAATTGGGTATTTTCATGTGCCTTTTGTCTGTGCACCTTTCATAGCAAAGAGTCTGTTAGAATCTTTTGGTTTATTTTGGGGGGAGTTCTTTGTGTCATTATTGAGTTTTGAGATTTCTTTATATATTCTGGTTAGAAGTCCTTTGTTAGGTATGTAATTTGCAAATATTTGCTTGCAGTCCGTGGCTTTTCTTTCATTCTCTTAACAGTGTAGGAGCACAGAAGGGTTAAATTTTGATGCAGTTCAACTCAACTTTTCTCAATCTCTTTTTTAAAGATTTTATTTATTTGTCAGAGAGAGAGAGAAAGAGAGAGAGAGAGCGAGCACACAAGCAGGGGCAGCAGCAAGCAGAGGGAAAGGGAGAAGCAGACTCCCCGCTGAGCAGGGAGCCTGATGCAGGACTCCATCCCAGGACCCCAGGATCGTGACCTGAGCCAAAGGCACACGCTTCACCAACTGAGCCACTCTGGAGTCCCTCAACTTTTCTTTCATGGACCATTCTTTCGGTGTCATATCTAACAAGGCTTTGCTTAACTCAAGATGACAAAGATTTCCTGTTTTCTTCTAGAAGTTTTAAAGTTTTAGGTTTTACTCAGTGGATGATAGATTTTTATCTATTTTGTAATTTTTATAAATTACTTATTATTCTTATATACTTTTTATATAACATGCAAGGTGTATTTGAGCTTTCCTTTTTTGCAGATGGGCGTTTGATTATTCCAATACCACCTGCTGAAAGACTATCCTTTCTCCACTCAACTGCCTTTACACTTGGGTCAAAACTTGCTGTATCCGTGCAGGTCTATCTTGGGAGCATCTATTCTGTCCAGTAGGTTATTATGTACCTATCCCTTTTCCGGTATCAGTCTTGACTACAGCTTCATAGTAAGTCTTGATATCTGACAGAGCCAGTCCTCCAACTTTGTTCTTTTTCAAAATTGTTCTGAGTATTCTAGTTCTTCTGCCTTTCCCTCACATACTTCTGTTTACAGAGGCCCCTTTCCTCAGTTCTTCTAGGCAGAAAGGGGGGGGGGGTTCCCTTAAGGGTTTCTGCTGTCTGTGCAACTCTCACAGCACAGCCCCACAGTGGATACCTGGCCTATGGTCAAAGCCGTGGGAAAAAGAGATTTTAAAAAATGGAAAACACACACTTAGGTGGGTCACTGCTCCAAGTTTCAACTACCCTTCCCAATCGATTGGCTTTGCATTGTTTTCAGTATTTTATTCCGAGCTTTTACCTGTCATCAGCAAGAGAGAAAGGTGGCTTACGCCATGACGGCCAGCACTGAACTCTAACACTTTATTTCTCAAAAGGGAGAGACTAGGGGAAGGGGGGGTGAGCAAGGAGGGTGAAAAAATTCATGCCAAAAAATAAGACAAAAAGTTACATGTGTTTTTTAGGCACTGACTAATTTGGGGAAACATATATCTGCTATATTTTTTTATATTTTTTTGTTTAAACTTTCTCAAATATTATTTTTAAATAATCAGAACATGTTAAATATAGACACAAAAATCCTCAATAAAATGTTAACAAATGGAATCCAGCAATGTATAAAAAGGACTGTATACCATGACCAAGTGGGATTTATTCCAAAAATACAAGGTTGATTTAAAATAAAAAATTAGTGACTGTAATATACCACACCAAAGGAACAAAAAACCAAAACTACACAATCATCTCAACAGATGCAGAAAAAGCATCTGACAAAATCCAATACTTCTTCATGATAAAAACATTCAACAAATTAGGAATGGAAGTCAGCTCTGTCAATCTGATAGATAGTATCCATAAAAATCTCACAGCTAACATCACACTCAGTGGTGAAAGACAGACCTCCTCCCCACCCCTGCCCCAGATCAGCAACACCATTCAACACCATACTGTTAAGGTTATACCCAAAGCACTCAGGCAAGAAAATAAAATATAAGGCATACATACTAGAAAGGAAGTAAAACTATCTCTATTTGCAGGGCGTGTGATTTTACACAAAGACAATCCTAAGGAATCCACACAAGAAAACTATTACATCCAATAAATGAGTTCACTAAGGCTGCAGGAAATGAGATCAATATAGAAAAATCAACTGCATTTGTATACACTAGCGAACACCAATCTGAGAAAAACTTCTGAAAACAATCACATTTTTAAGAACATTAAAAATATTAACAAATTAACAAAGGAAGTGCAAAACATTGTTGAAAGAGATTGAAAAGACTGACGTAAATGGAAAGACATCCATGGACTGGAGGACTTAATATCATTACTATGACAATACTTCCCAAACTGACGGACATATTGAATGCAATCTCTACCAAAATTCCAACTGCCTTCTATGCAGAATAAGCTGACCCTAAAATTCATATGGAAAATTAAGGAACCTTTGACTATTTACAGAATACCCAAAACAATCTTGAAAAAGAAGAATAAAGCTGGACAACTCCCACTTCTTCATTTCAAAACTTACTATAAAGCTATGGTAATCAAAAGTGCAGTGCCAGCACAGGCTATATGGATCAACAGAGGAGAACTGAGAATTCAGAAACAGACCACTATATTCATGGCCAACTAGTTTTTGATAAGACTGCCAAAACCACTCAATGGGGAAAGAACAGTCTTTTCCACAAACAGTGATGAGACAACTGGATATTCACATGTAAAAGAATGAATGTGGGGGTGCCTGGGTGGCTCAGTGGGTTAAAGCCTCTGCCTTCAGCTCAGGTCATGATCCCAGGGTCCTGGGATCGAGCCCCGCATCAGGCTCTCTGCTCAGCAGAGAGTCTGCTTCCCTTCCTCCCTCTCTGCCTGCCTCTCTGCCTACTTGTGATCTCTGTCAAATAAATAATAAATAAAATCTTTAAAAAAAAAGAATTAATTTGGATCCTACCTCATACCATATACAGAAATTAATTAAAAATGGATCAAAGACCTAAATGTAAGAGCTAAAACACCGGGAGGAAATCTTCATGGCCTTGCATTTGGCAAAGGACTCTTAAATATGGCACCAAAAGCACAAATAGTAACAAAAACAGGAACTGGAGTTCATCAAAATTTGAATTTTTTTGCCTCAAAGGACAATATTAAAAAATTGAAAAAATGACCCACAGAATGAGAGAAAATATTTGCATATCATATATCTGAGAATAGTTTAGCATCCAAAATATATGAAGAACCCTTACAGTTCAACAGTAAAAAGACAACCCAATTCAAAAAATAGGCAAAGGATGTGAATATACGTTTCTTCAAAGAAGATATATTATTAGCCAACAAGCACATGAAAAGATGCACATCACTAGATTACATTAGAGGAAAGTAAATCAAAGTGATGAGATAATCGTCCTCCAGGACAGCTGTAATAAAAATAATGAAAAATATTGGGGCACCTGGGTGGCTTAGTGGGTTAAGTCTCTGCCTTCGGCCCGGGTCTTAATCTCAGGTTCCTAGGATCCAGCCCTGCATCAGGCTTTCTGCTCAGCAGGGAGCTGCTCCCCACTCTCTCCCTGCCTGCCTCTCTGACTACTTGTGATCTCTGTCTGTCAAATAAATAAATAAATAAAGTCTTTCAAAAAATAATAAAAAATATTAAGTGTTGGGGAGGATGTGGAGAAATTGGAACCCTTGCACCCTTTGAGTAGGAATGTAAAATGGTGCAGCTGCTATGGAAAACAGTGTGGTTCCTCCAAAAAATAACACAGAATTACCATAGGCTCCAGGAATTCCACTTCTAAGTATATATTCAAAAGAATTAAAAGCAGAGACTTTGAGATATATTTGTACACCAGTGTTCACAGCAATATTATTTGCAATAACCAAAAGGTGGAAGCAACCCAAGTGTCTATGGATGAACACCTAAACAAAACGTGGTGTACACATACATATACACAACATAGGATTGTTCAGTCCTAAAAATGACAGAAATTCTCACATGTGTTACAATATGGAGCCTTGAGGACATTATGCTAGCTAAGCAAAATAAGTCAGTCACAGAAGGGTAAATACTGTATGATCCCACTTATGCAAGGTCTCTAGAGTAATCAGATTCATAGAGACAAAGCAGAACGGTGATTGCCAGGGGCTGGGAGGGGCAGGAGGAAGAGAGTTTAATAGGAACAGTTTCCATCTTGCAATAAGGAGCTCTGTGACTGGGTAGTGGTGACAGCTGCACAACTCCGTGACTGTACTTCACGTCACTGAACTGCACACTAAAAAATGGCTAAGGTGGTGAATTTTCTTATGTGTATTTTATCAGGGTTAAAAAAACAAAAACGTGTCCAGCATAGAGGTTCAAAACATGTTAGTTACATGTTGCTGTCATCATATGTAAGTTTTTAAGACCCATGATAATAAAAAATACATATATAAGACTGAGTAATGGGGGACGCCTGGGTGGCTCAGTTGGTTGGACGACTGCCTTCGGCTCAGGTCATGATCCCGGAGACCCGGGATCGAGTCCCGCATCGGGCTCCCAGCTCCACGGGAAGTCTGCTTCTCCCTCTGACCTTCTCCTCGCTCATGCTCTCTCACTGCCTCTCTCTCAAATAAATAAATAAAATCTTTTTTAAAAAAAGACTGAGTAATGAAATGAAGAATACAAGACAAAGTAGAGAAGCATGGAGCTGAGGGATATTTTGTTGTTGTTGTTGTTTAAAGAGACTGAAGAATTTTAAAATCCTGATGGGAGTAAGAAGCTAAAATTTCATATAACAGAGGGGGTAACTGAAAGCTTATGACCCTGGTAGGGCATTATGCACTGTGCTAGGCATCAGAGGCATAATCAGAGGCAAACGTGATGGAATAATCACCCAATAATACCAGGGACACGACACACATTAGGGTGCTGTCGGAGAACTGAGTCTGGGGAAGCTCTAAGTTTGGGCTATCCCAGAGCTGAGTCTGGAAATATTTATGACAAGATGACAACAAGAGTAAGTGACATTTGTCAAGCAATTACTATGTGCCAAGCCTTGTTCCAAGTACTTCATTTGTAACGTCTCTTTTAACCCTCAAACAATGCTGAGAATTACTGAGAGACAAAAAGGAATTGGTTGTGTGTGTGCATGTAACGGGGACAGGCTGGTGTGCAGCAAAGTGTAAGGAGTTTGGTGAGCACAAGGGTCAAACTAGGAGATGCACCTTAAGTGAGCAAGGACTAAATTACAGAGTCTGTGTGCTGTTCAGGAATTTGTAAATTATTGGGAAGATTATGCAGAGATGATGTATTTTTGTTTATATATACTCTACGTATGTGTGTTCTGTGTATATAGACATACATACACGTACATAAGTAAAACATATATTTTGTACATAAGTCCATTAAGTGATTTGTATATACCTTCTTTTTAGAGAAGGTATATTTGTATATACCTTCTCTACTCTGGGCTGTCTTTCCATTAAGTGATTTGTATATACCTTCTTTTTAGAGAAGGTATATTTGTATATACCTTCTCTACTCTGGGCTGTCTTTTCATTCTCCTCAAAAATATACATATTTGCATGTTATTTATATATATATGTATTTTAAATTTATAGGCTATTTTGGAGCACCAGGGTGGCTCAGAGGGTTAAGCCTCTGCCTTCGGTTCAGGTCATGATCTCAGGGTCCTGGGACTGGGCTGCATCGGGCTCTCTACTGAGTGGGAAGCCTGTTTCCCCCTCTCTCTCTGCCTGCCTCTCTGCCTACTTGTGATCTCTGTCGAATAAATTAAATCTTTAAAAAAATTATAGGCTATTTTAAAATAAATTTATGTATTTTTAAAAAAAATATTTATTTATTTGACCAAGAGATAGAGAGCACAAGTAGGCAGAGTGGCAGAGAGAGGGGGAGGGAGAAGCAGGCTCTCCACTAAGCAGGGAGCCTGATGCAGGACTTGATCCCAGGACTCTGGGATCATGACCGGAGCTGAAGGCAGCCGTTTAACCAACTGAGCCACCCAGGTGTCCCAATTTATGTATTTTTAGTAGGCCCCCATACCCAATGTGGGGCTTGAACTCTCAACCTGGAGATCAAGAGTCTTAGACTCTACTGACTGAGGCACCCAGGCACCCCTCATGGGCTATTTTTTAGAGCTGTTTTAGGAGGGAAACTGAGCAAAAAGTAGAGTTTCCATTATCTTTTCAGCACTCTCCCTCCAATTTCCCGTTAACATCTCACATTAGTGATGCAACTGTTGAGCCATACTGATAACATCATTAAGTCCATAGTTTACATTAGAGTTCTACAGGTCCTGACAAATACATGACTTTTATCCACCATTACACTATCATCTAGAAATTTAACTGCCCTAAAAATCCTGTGTTCCCCCTATTTACTCCACCCTCCCCCAGAAACCCCTGGCAACCATCCATCTTTTTACCGTCCCCAGAGTTTGTCCTTTTCCAGAATGTCATGTAATTGGAATCATACGGTATGTGGTCTTTTCAGACTGACTTCTTTCACTGAGTAATATGCATTCAAGGTTCTTCCACGTCTTTTCATGGCTTGGCAGCTCATTTCTTTTTACTCCTGAGTATAATCCATTTTATAGATGTACCAGTTTATCCATTCACTTGTTGAGTATCTTCAACAATATACTCTGAAGTTTTTAATTTTGATTAAATCCAGGTTAACTGTTTATTGGTTGTGCTTTAGTGTCATACCAAAATATGTCACTTTTTTCCCTAAGTTTTATGGTTTCAGGTTTCATATTTAGATTTATAATTTTTGGTATATAATACAAGGTATGAATCAACTTTTTAAACATAAGGATATCCAATTTTTCCAGCATCATTTTTTGGAAAAGACTACCTATCTTTTCTTCAATTACTTTTATTCCTTTGTCAAAAATCAACTGACCTTATATGTACTTGTGAGCCAATTTCTGACTATTCTGCTGATTTACTTATGTACCTTTAATCAGTGCCATACTACTTTGATTACTGTGGTTTTATAAGTAGCACTGTGGTTAATTAAGCAATGTAAGTCACATAACCTGCCCTTATTCAAACTCATTTGGAGGATTCTACCTCCTCTGCAGTTCCAAATTAATTTTAGAATCAGTGTGTCTATTTTCACAAAATGTCTGCTTGGATTTTGCCAGGAACTGCACTGGATCTATAGATCAATTTGAGAAGAATCAGTCTGACCGAATCTCCCAATTTATGAATATGGTGTATTCTCTCCATTTATTAATGTCTTTAATTTCTCCCAGCCACATTTTTTAGTTTTCAGTGTATCAATCTTGCATATCTTTTTTCAGATTTATCCCAAGTATTTATGCTGTTGTAAATAGCATCTCCTCTTCAACTTCTACTATCTTGCTGGTTATCGAGAAATAATGGGACTTATTTTTTGCATATGGATCTCGTACTCTTCAATCTTGCTAAACTCACTTACTAGTACTAGTAGCTCTTTCTGCAGATCCCATTTGTGTGTGTGTTGTGGTTTTTTGTTTTGTTTTTTACATAGAGCAGTGTCAACTGAGGGTGGTCATGTCCCTTGAGGGATATTTGGCAATGTCTGAAGAGATTTCTGGTTGTGACAAATGACATGTGTTAATAGTATCTTGGGGATAGACGTACAGGTGCTGTGATGTTAAGTCCAACAACACACTAGACGACAATGCCACCCCTTTAGTTCAACAAGGAACTATCTGGCCCCAAATATCAATGGTACCAAGACTGGGAAAGTAACATAAAGAATTATGTCATCTTCATAAACAATTTTACTTGTTATTTTCAATCTGGAAGCTTTTTTTTCTTGCCTCATTACACTGGCTAGAATTTCTTCTACAATGATGAGCAGAAGAGGTAAGACCTGACAACTCTGGCTTGTTACTGATCCAGTTTTTTATTACTCTGTATGTCAGCTATAGGCTTTTCATAAATGCCCTTATTATTTTATTTTTTAAAGATTTTATTTTTTATTTGAGAGAGAGAAAGAGGGAATGAGAGAGAGAGAGTGTGTGTGAGAGGGGAGAGGTCAGAGGGAGAAGCAGACTCCCCACTGAGCAGGGAGCCCAATGTGGAACTCGATTCTGAGACTCCAGGATCATGACCTGAGCCAAACGCAGTTGCCCAACCAACTGAGCCCCAGGCGCCCCAAATTATTTTATTTACTTTTAGAGGGAGAGAGAGAGAGAGAGAATGTGCATGCACATGGTGGGGAGGGGCAAAAGGAGAGGGAGAGAATCTCAAGCAGGCTCCATGCTCAGTGCAGAGCCAGATATGGCCCGACCTTATGACCCTGAGATCATGACGAACTGAAATCAAGAGTTGGATAACTGAGCCCCCAGGAGCGCCATAAATGCCCTTAATATGCTGGCGAAGTTTCATTTCATTCTCAGTTTGCTGGCAGTTATTTTTCTTTTTTAAATTAGGAATGGATGTTGGGTCTCATCATGTTTTTTCTGTCTAATAAGATGATCCATTTGGTTTTCTTTTTCACTCTGTTAATAGTGTAAATTACAATGATCAATCTTCAAATGCAAAGCCAACTTTGGATTCCTGGTATAAACCTCACTTTGTCATGTTGTACTGTCCTTTCTGTAGTGTTGGATTTAACTTGCTAAAACATGTTTTTAAAAAATTTTTTGTATCTATGTCCACAAGAGATATTAGTCTTTTTCTCTTCTTGTAATGTCTTTGTCAAATTTCAGTGTCAGAATTGTGTTGTCCTTATAGAATGGGCTGGGTTGGTTAATACCTCCTTCCTTCGATTTTCAGTTTATGCAGAATTAAAATATTTCTAGTTTTTAACTATAAATTCAATGCTTTAATAGATATGAAGCTATTCAAGTTATCTATTGTTTTTTCCTTGAGTGACAGAGCCATGGTAGTGTCTTCCAAGGAATCTGTCCCTTTAGTCTAAGCTGCTGAATTTGTTGGCATAAAATGTTCATGTTCTCTGATTATCCTTTTAGCACCGACATTATCACTCTTATTCATGATATTGTTAATTTGTCTTTTTTTTTTTTTCCTGGTTCAATATGGCCAGAGATTTCTGTATTTTACTGGTCTTCTCAAAGAATCAGCTTTGTTGTCACAGATTTTGTTTTTGTTTTCTATTTCATGGGTTTCCACTCTGACACTTATTATTTCCCTTTTTGTACTCACTTTGGGTTTCATCTGCTCTTGTTTTTCTTGTTTCTTAAGATGAATGGGTGAAATTATTGGTTTGAAACTATCTTCTAGTATTGTTTTGGCTACATTCCACAAATTTTAAAATGTTGCATGTTTCTTTTCATTCACTTCAAAATTTAATTTTCCTTCTGATTTCTCCTTTGGCGCATTGGTAATTTACAAGTGAGTCATTCAGTTTCCAAATATTTAAAATTTCCAGATACCTATCACTGATTTTTAACTTAATTGCATTGTGGTCAGAGAACATATTTATTTCATAGCCCAGAATATGATCCATCTTGGTAAATGTTCTTTACATATTTGAAAACGTGTATTTTGCTGGTATTGGGTAAAGTGTTCTATAAATGTCCATTAGGTCAAGCTGGTTGATGGTATCATTCAACTAGATCCTTGGTGAATTTCTCGGTGCTTGTCCTATCATATACTGTGAGAGGGGTATTGAAATCTCCAACTACAATCTACAACACCCATTTATAATTGGGTTTTGATTTTTAAAAAATCTGGTTTTGCTTCATGTATTTTAAAGCTTTATTATTAGGTGCAAAACTAGAATTGTTACAACTTTTTGATGAATGTACTGTTTCATCCTTAGGAAATGGCCGTCTTAATTTCTGGCAATATTATTTGCTGTGGAATCTACAGAGGAAGAGGCTTTCAGATGAAGACCATAAATTCAGTTTTAAACATGTATACAAATGAGATGTCTAACAGAGGTCTAAGAGTTTGGAAGAGAAGTGTGGTGTGGAGATTGAGCTAAGATGGTCTCTGCGGTGCCAGATATAAATATTTATGAAATAAAAACATCTGAGTAAACTCTGGTCTCCAAAGTAATTACACTATTTAAAACTCTTTCTACCCGATCTTAGGTCATACTAGGATAAACTCATGGCCTCCAAATTCAAAGGAACCCACAAACTCTACCATGCTTTCTAGTGAGTTATGCATTAAGTTTTCTACATCAGCTATTTTGTATCTTTTCCACATTGCTTAAACCTTAGCTTTCTTACCTCCCTTCTTGTTTTCAGTAGATGTTTTGTTTCACTCATTCATGGTGAAAATAGAAGGTATTAGAGAATTCCTTCCCTTTCATTTCAATAAACACACGAGGTTACCTGCAACTGCAACCGATCTTCCCTCCCTCCCTTTGGTATGAAAAGTGTTTGCCTTGCGCCCAAAGTGAATGTTACTCTATGCTCTGGATGTCGTTCCCCTCCTATCTTCCGGGGGCTTTTAGTCACTGTTCCTCTTTCTGCTGTAACCACAAACTTTCTCTCTGCGCGGACTCCCTCGCATCAGCTTCAAGCTGCTCAAAAACCTCCTATCTTGAAGCACCTCAACCCCACACCACCCTTCTAGCTCCCACACTTCCTTCTCCACAGCCAAACCTCTCGAGTCACCTCCAACTCATTTCTTTATGCTTCTTCTCCACTAACCACTCCAATGAGACTAGTCTTGAACGGTCACAAGATAATCTCGTTGTTGCTAAACTCAAGGTACATCTTTTCTTTCTTCCTCTACTTCACTCTTATAGAGCTTCTTGCCTCTGGGAGCGGGGAGCATCTCTCCCTGGCTCCGGCCACGATGCTCCCTTGGTTTTCTCCCAGTGTCCGTGGCTGCTCCCTCTCCACACGCTTGTCTAACACCAGTTACAATATTCTAACAGCCTTGTTTCCGTCTTTTCTATCTGTTTGTCTTTTCTCTTCAGCTTGAGACAGTCAGCTGCTGTGCACATACTGAGGACGTCAAAGACGGGTCTGTAGCTTGGCCTCTTTCCTGAGCCGCTATCCTCACCGACCCCTGACGAGGGCACTGCTTGGAGACGCCACGACCCGGGGAGCATCTAGCGGCCGCGCTTGCTGGCGCCGGCCAAGTCGGGACACTGCTAAGCATGCTTTCTTGCCCCCGAAAAAGGCAGCGGGGTGGGGGCAGGGGCATCGTGCCTTCTTAACTCCGAGGTACCCGTGAAGGGCCGTCCTAAACTAGCACGGTGCGAAAGAGGCTACTGTTATCGTAAGGACAGTAACACACGTTTGTCCAAAAGCTCTTTAATAACGTTAAATTCCAGGCGAACTAAGGCGCTGGTTGGGGCTTTCAGACCCGGTTTCAGTCTGAGAACGAATCCGGGAGCGAACCAGGCGGACCGCGTAGCGGCGCAGAGCGGGACCCGCGTCTCGCTGAGGCGCACCTGCCAGGCAGAGGGGACGCCCGCGATTCTGGGGCCGATGCGGCCAGTCTGACTTTTCTACACAAGTTGGAAACCTGGGGTTCCTATAACTTAACTTAAGCTTTTCAGGCCTTTGATAGGAACCAACTCGCCAGGAGCACAAGCCCTTCCCGCGGCGCGCCCGGCGCTACCGACCTTACTCAACAAGTCGCGGGGATGTTCCCGGCTGGGCGGCCGCACGGCACGCTCCTCCAGAGCGGCTCCCCAAGCCGCTCCCGCAGGCCCAAGCACCCTGACAAGTGGCCTCCGCAGACACGGACGCGCGGGGAACGGCTAGACGCTGGGCCCGGAGCCCCACCGCTTGCCCAGACGTCCGCGCTCGGACTCGCGGGGCGCCAGCAGCACGGCGGCCGGAAGCTCGTCACGAGGCCGGCGGCGCCGCGCAGGTGCAATCCGCGACCGGGAATCCGCGCACGCGCACCTTCCCGGCGCGGCGGAACTGAGGCGCGGCGTTTTTCCCAGCTGCGGCGCGCCCCCGCGGCTACGTCACGGCGTCGGGGCGGAAGATGGTGCAGCTCGGGGCCGGCGGTTGCTGAGCGAACCCGGACGCGGCTGGACCCTGAGCTCCCGGCTCCGGCGCCCGCTGCGGGGCCGCGGCCATGTCGCTGCTGCAGTCTGCGCTGGACTTCCTGGCAGGCCCGGGCTCTTTGGGCGGCGCTGCCGGCCGCGACCAGACGGACTTCGTGGGCCAGACGGTGGAGCTGGGCGAGCTGCGACTGCGGGTGCGGCGGGTCCTGGCCGAGGGTGAGGCCCGGGCCGGGGGCGCGGGGGCCATCGCGGGGCGGCCGGGCGCGGGGCCGACCGGGAGGGGGCGGGGTCGGACCGGGCCAGGTGTGGGGCGGCCCCGCGGGGCGGAGGTGGGGGAGGGTCGCCACGGCGGGCGCGGGTGAGGCCGACTCGGCGTGACTGCCGTGGGTGAGTGAGGCGGGGTGTGGGGCTGGGCACTTCCTTGCGGGAGGTGTGGCAGTCGTGGCAGGTGCGGGGCCGACTTGCGGCGGGAGGAGAGGCCGTGGCGATGGGGAGGAGGAGATGGTGAGCAGGTGAGGGGCCACGGCGGGGCTGGAAGGAAGGGGACCCATAAGGCTGAGCCGTGCGCTGGGCGGGGGTGAGTCATGGCCCTTGGGCTGGCGGGACAGCACTGCGTCTCCGGACATCGCGCTGACTGTCCTCAGTTCTCAGGGTCCGGAGCGCGGGTGCGTACGCCCCTTGGGGAGGGTGGTTGTCCTTGGACATTGGGGTAGATGGTGCTGTGATCTATAGCCCAGCTTCCCCCGTCGCCACCTGTTTCCCTTGCCCTGATCTTTGTGACTTAGGTTAGGGCATGCCAACAGTCGTGACCTGTGCACAGCCTTGCAGGTTGGACTCGCCAGTCTTGGAGGAATTTCCTGGTCATTTTTAGTCATCTTTGTTTCTGCCTGCTGTCTCCAGCTTCCTGATGTCCTTTCTCTTCCTCACACAGAGTCTATTGGCAACGTCGGTGTGATCCCATTCTCTCCTCTGGATTTTCCTTACATTTTGTCGGTGGTGCCCACAGGGGTATGTCACATTTTGCTAGCTTGATGCTTACTGGCTGAACACAGTTGGCTCTGAGGCTGGTGCTGGAGCAGAACGGTATTTCCCTGAGTTAGCATGGGGAGCGGGAGTGGTGCAAGGTGGGACCACAGACCTGTCTGGGGTAGCTCTCAGGACTGCAGGCTTAGGCTGTCACGATCCCCTACCTACTGCCCTGTCTGCTCAGTCTGAGGCAGGAAACTGGCTTCTGATGTCCTAATTCCTAAAGGCCTGAGAGGATGTTCTGGCTGCAGCATTATCATGTGCTTTTCCTCCACTTGGGTAAAAAAACAAACAGATTCTGGGTGTGATTTGGTAGGAAAACCTCAGACTTTTCTTGCAGAGGTGGGGGCCAGAATCTCTGCTAACATTAACGAGTGTGGTATTTGTTACAATGAGAGTTCCCTCAGATCAGTTCCTTTATTCTGAAAATACCAGGCAACTATCTTGGTTTTTTAAGAGATTCATAGGGGACAGTAGGTGATTTTTGCCTTCTGGAATTTAAAATTAGACACACTCCAATGACAGAAGGACAGTGTAGTACTGGGGGATCCTTGGAGCAGGACAGGCAGTGGCCAGGGTTCCAGCAGGCCAAAATGAGGTCAGAGCATTCAGAATGCTCCTACCAGGGCAGGGGTGGGGCCAGGCAGGAGGACAGGAATTAAAGGTGGGAGGTGGGTCCTGTGGAGCAGGAAGCTTACCGGTCACTTAAAACCCAGGATGAAGAATGAGGAAATGGGATTAGCCGATAGGGTTGTGCAATAGAACCCACTCCCTTTGCTATCTAGGCACGTCAGGAGATAAAAATACCCAGCACGGTTTTGGTCTTTAGAAACATAATGGGAACCTCTAGCTTTAAAGCTTGTGAACCCTCTTCCTGAACTGGAATGGTTAGAAAGCCATATGAAGTGTCAGGAAAAACATCAGCTCTGGAACCTAGGCTGGGGGAATTCATGCTGTGTTGTATAAATGTGGGGGAGGTTCCCAACCCTAAATTCTGGGGTGGAGAGAGAGGTTGACAACTTCACAGTTTTCCGGGTTTTGGAAAGATAATAGGCATCCTATATATCCTATGATATTCCTACAAGAGTTGGGAAAGTCTTTAATAATCTTATAAGTCATATATCCATAATTAAATGAGTATCCTAACTGTGGGATAATTAAGACTTTAAATAGCCCCACCTTATTTCATGTCAGGTGTTGCCCCAGATGAGTTTAGGATGGATCAGATTTTGCTGTGAGAGGGTTTAGGAAAAAACACATTGTTTTCATAGCTTTTTGGAATTTGCATTTGTATCATGAAGTGGTTTGTGGGGCAGAACTATGGAGCCAGATAGCTTCCTAATCTTCTGAAAATTGGTTTTAAGTGTTCATTTAAAAAAAAATCAGGTTACTGGGAGTAACCCCAATGTCAGAGGGGCTGAGTCCAAGCAGATTCTAGAATACGTTCTTTAAGTTCTCTTGTTTTGGATTTTGCACGTTCTTGCTTGCTTCCTATTGTCCAGAGAGGTGACAGAGGTGATCACTCTGCCAAGATGGGTTTTTCCTCGTGAGGTGAGTCCACCTCTCCAATGACTGTGTGACTTTGGCTGCACTGCTAACGATGTGGACGAGGTGGTGTGGGGGCAGCTCTTCAGAAAAAGAAACAAGTCCACAGAGCTGTCCCGTAACGTGTGTGTAACTAGTTGTGTGTGTTTGCGGGGACACCGTGTGCCAAGTGTGTTATCAGTGGCCTTGGATGAACGTGGGTCCCTTGTGTTCTGTCTGGGGCCTGTGCTGGCCTGAGAAGCTGTGAGGGCACGTGCCACACTAACTCCGGGCTGGCTGTTTTCCTAACCCTTCACCCCTCTGCTTCCTGCTCCCTGCTTTTAGAGGGCTTTTGCCTTGTCTGTGTCAAGTGTCGGGATTCGGGAGGGCACAGGGGCTGTTTGGTACTGGCTGGCAGTTACTAGGTTGTACGATAGGATTCTTGGCTAGAGGTTTCAGAAACCACTGGGGTTGGTGTGACAGAAGGAGAGGGTTGGAGGTTGAGTCAGGACATCCTCTACAGGGATACACAGCGTAACAAGTTTAAAGCTGATTTGAAAAGATGGGGCTGTCATCGCTCACTGACATTCTAGCACACGGCTCTTCCCACTCAGGAAGCGTGCCTGAACCTGTGGGTTGGTGATCTCGTTCAAGTGTCTTTTCCCTCAACTGCCGTAGCTGCTTCACCTAGGGAGGGGTGCTGAGTGGATCTTTTCTGCAGACACCCTAGAGCACAGATAACCAAGGTCTTTGCAGGAAGCACTTGCGCCTTGGGCAATTGGTTCTAGTATTCAGACTGGTGTGGTTCAGTCTTGTGTCGGGTTAATTGCCCTCTCTCAATTCTCCTAACCCCATTCTCTTCATTCGCACCTTGGTGACTGTACCATCAGCCCCTTAACTCGTCGTAATTAACACCTAGTGTGGAATAGTCATGGTCACCAGCACATTTATGGAGTTGTCTGGCGTGTGGAGTCCCTGGTTCTTTCTGTGGTCTGTCATCCATAAGGGCCGTCAGCAGCTTGCCAGGGCCACCAGCCAATGAGCAGGGGAGTTGGGACTAGTGGTGCGTCTTCGGTCACCCATATGGTGGCACAGGTCCACCTGTGGAGTGTGTCTTGTGGGGAGAAGTGTCCAGAGGATGTCACAGTGGAAGAAGCAGGTGGCAAGGGGCGCCTGGGTGGCTCAGTGGGTTAAAGCCTTTGCCTTCAGCTCAGGTCATGATCCCAGGGTCCTGGGATCGAGCCCCGCATCAGTCTCTCTGCTCAGCGGGGAGTCTGCTTCCTCCTCTCTCTCTGCCAACTTGTGATCTGTCTGTCAAATAAACAAATAAAATCTTTAAAAAAAAAAAAAAAAGAAGAAGGTGGCAGTGCATCTGTTGGGGAGCCACCAGAGGTGGGTGTTGCTGGGGGGCAAGATGGGAGCTGCGTGCCAGGGTTCCCGCGCTTTTTTCGGTCTGTGCCTCAGTTGACTGCAGGTGCAGGTGGTATGCAGGTGCCCACAGTGGGACATCATGGCGAGGTCACCATGGTGGGGAGATTATTGTGGGAGGAAGTCACCCTGTGGGGAGGTCACTGTTGTGGGACAGGGGAAAGGCTGCCCTCCGTCTTTCCATTGGCCCAGTCTGTTCCTCTCTGTGACCTCCTGCTGTTGCATGGGCACATATCCCTGAAAGGTCTGTGGAGATCACATGAGGATAGGAGGTGGAGGTAAAGGGGTGCCTATTCCTAAGAAACACTGTCGATTGATAACATATAGTAAGATCTCCCGGATTGCTCCTTGTGCTGCTGAGCCACGTTTCTTGGTGCTCACTGCCCCCTCCACCGCCGGGTCCATGACCTTGTGTAGAGCCCTGCCAGACCCCACTGTCCCCACACCATCCTCGCTGCAATGGGCAAACACTGTGTGGGCTTGTGTTGATTTGCGTTTCTCTGACTCATGAGTTTGAGCATTTTCCATGCTTATTGGCTTATTCAGACCACTGTTTAGAATCATGCATGGATGTCCTATGCCTGTTTTTCTTTTAAGTAAGAACAATTTAAAGTGAGTTATTGGCATACAGTAAAATGTACAGAGTTTAGATGCTCTGATAAGGGTTTATGCTATGTAGCCAACCAGTCATCGAGCTAGAGAACTGTTGAGTCACCCCACAAACCCTCCCATGGCTCCCAGTCCCCTTCCCCGCCACCAGCCGCCCCAGCTCGGAGTTTCCCTCTCCTAGAGTATCCTGCACACGCCCCGCACCCCGAGTGCTCTGTCCGGTTCTGAAGTTTGTTCCCTCCCTTGTACTGGCTTGTCTGTCCACTCGCTTGTTGGTGGACACTTGGGTGTTTCCAGTTTGGACCATGATGAGTAAAGCTGCCAAGGATATTCTTCCACAGTATTTTTTGTGGCCATGTGTTTTGTCTCAGGTAAAATACCCAGGAGTGGTATTTTGGGGTCTGGGTTGGACACAGGTCTCTTTGTGTGTACCAGGTGGCACTGGTTTGCGTTCCTGGCAGCTGCGCAAGGGCTCCTGTCCTCAGCTGGCACCTGCATCAGTATTACCTGTCACCCTAATTCTCTCTGCTCTTGTGTGTGCGTGGGGGTTGCTCTCTGGCGTGGGATTTCCACGTGCCTGATGATACTATGCGGGACACTGTTTCTCCTGTGTCTTGTTTTGTGTGCAGAATACCCTTTCGAGTCTTTTCTGTTTTGAATTGGGCTGGAGTTGTGGGAGTTTCTTATCGCAGATCCAAGTCATGTATTTTTATATGGTACACACAGATGCAGGTGTGTGAGGAGGAGGAAGAAAGCCATAGATGGGGTCACTGCTGTCCCCGGCCAGGCTGTCCTGGGGAGCGGGAGGCCGGTCTGGCCAGCTGAAGTGTCTTTGCCTGTGTCCAAATTCCAGAATGTGCACGGGGTCTTAGCAGTGCCTCCCCTGTTGTTTCTTTATGTGTCAGCAGTAATACGGTTTCTGCTGAAGGTTTGTTTGATAAAGAGCAAGAGCAAGCAGGGGGAGCAGCAGAGGGAGAAGGAGAAGCAGACTCCCCGTGGAGCAGGGAGCCAGACGCAGGACTCAATCCCAGGATCCTGGGGGCATGACCCAAGCCGAAGGCAAAGGCTTGACTGACTGAGCCCCAGGCCCAGCAGTATTACTGTTTTTATTTAAACTTTGATTTTGAGATAATTATAGATATTTACTTGTATTTTTAAGAGATGACACTAGTATACTTTGCCCATTTCCCTCAGTGGTAACATCTTGAGAAGCTAGAGTCGGCATCTTGACATCGATGTCATCAAGATGAAGAAGTTTCATCTCCACAAGGACTCCTCCTGCCCCCTTCACAGCCATGCTGACATTCTTAATCCTGGAAACCACTGATTTGGTCTCTCACTCCAGTTTTAACATTTGTATATCTTTTGGAATTGGCTTTTTTCACTCTGGAGTTCCAACCAGGTGGTTGTGTCCATAACGTGTTTGTGTTTATTGGTGACGAGCATCCCATGGTATGGCTGGACCCCAGTTTATGTGATCATTCACAGAGTGACAGATGTGGGTTGTTTCCAGATGTTTTAGGCTATTAGAACTAGAGTTGCTATAAGCACTTGTGGGCAAGGTTTGTGTGAGTGTCTTTTCTTACTTTTCTGGGATCGGTGCCTGGGACTGCAGGTTTAGTTCTAGGAAACCTCCAGTCTATTCTTCAGAGTGGCTGTGCTATCTCCCATTTCTCACCAGCAGTGGCTGAGTGTCTTAGGCCTCTCAAGCTCCCATAAAAAATGCCACAGACTGGGGCATAAACAAAAGGAATTTCTTTTTCCGCCCTCGAGGCTCCTCATCCCAGAGCCAGTTGCTGGCAGTGGTGGTTCCTGGTGAGGCTTCTCCCCGTGGCCGGCAGGTGGTGATGTCTCTGTCCCATAGGGGAGAGAGACCCCAGTCCTATCGAGTCAGAGCCCCACTATAAAGACCTGATTTCTGTAACTGCCTCCCTAAACCCCCCGTATGCTAATACAGTCACACTGAGAGACCTCAGCGTGTGGGGTCTGTGCCCACGCAGCTGAGTTCTTAACCAAGAGTGACCCAGTGTCCCTGGTCCTTGCCAGCATTTTGTGCAGCATTTTTATTTTATTATTTTTTTAAAGGTTTTGTTTTTATTTATTTGACAAATAGAGATCACAAGTAGGCAGAGAGGCAGGAAGAGAGAAAGGAGGAAGCAGGCTCCCGCTGAGCAGAGACCCCCCCCCCCCCATGCGGGGCTCGATCCCAACACTCTGGGATCATGACCCTCGCTGAAGGCAGAGGCTTAACCCACTGAGCCACCCAGGTGCCCCTGTGCAGCATTTTTATTTGATTGTTTTAGCAGGTGTATAGGGATCCTGAATTGTGGCTTCAGTCTGCACGTCTCTGGAGGCTGACCACACACCTTTGTGGGCAGTATGTCTCTGCCTGTCATGTTGTTTGCCTATTTTAGAATTGAGTTTTCAATTATCCCTGAGTTTTGAGAGTCCTTTATGTATTCTGGAGAGAAGTTCTCCATCAGACATGTGGTTTGCAAGAATTATCTCTTTGTCAGCAGCTTGTCTTTTCATCTTAAACAGGGTCGTCTGCAGACCCACGGTTTTAATTTGATGAGGTCACATTATCAGCTCATCGTCATGTGACTTCTGCTTTTACTGTCACATCTGGGAGCCCTTATGCCCAGCTCTGGGTCGTGAGGGTTTTTCTCCTACGTTTTGCCTGGGAGTTTTCTACGTTTACATTTGTACCTTCTGAATTGATTGTCATAGAAAGCATAAAGTTTAGATCAAAGTTGCTTTTTTTTTTTTTCCAAGATTTTATTTATTTATCTGACAGACAGAGATCACAAGTAGACAGAGAGGCAGGCAGAGAGAGAGGAGGAAGAAGCAGGCTTCTTGCTGAGCAGAGAGCCCAATCTGGGGCTCGATCCCAGGACCCTGGGATCACGACCTGAGCTGAAGGCAGAGGCTTTAACCCACTGAGCCACCCAGGCGCCCCTTTTGTTTTTTTATTTTGCACTGGTCATTGCACATGCTTCCACCGAGTTGAGTGACTGTTTTGGGACTTTCCAGTTTTGTTGCATTGGGATCTTTGAATTTGTTCCTCCCCAGCACCACACAGTCTTGGTTAATGCAGCTATAGAACAGGTCCTGAAATTGGGAATTCTCTTTCAGGAAAAATTTCAAAGACAAAGAGAAGTAGAGTCACAGAACAAATATCTATGTTCTTACTATCCAGAATTAATGAACGTTGGTTTTTCAAAGATCATATTTGATTCCAGACCCTTTACAAAGTAATTAACCATCACAGACACTGTGAGTGGCTCTGTTGACCTCCGGCCCCTTGACTGCGTCTCCCTCTCCTCAGAGGCACCACCACCGCGGACTTCCTGTTTGTTGTCTTTACTTTCTCTGCAAGCGTGTGTCCAGCGGCAGTACGTAACGCTGCTTCCGGGACGTTGAATGTTCCGAAGGTAATGTGTTTCAGCACTGGAAGATGCTTTTCACTTAGGGTTTCGTTGTCCTGATCTGCGATTGCCTGCTGTGTGTCAGATGCTGTTCTGGGTGCCGATGGGAGAGCAGTAAACAGATCTCCAAATGGAACATGTGGCACAGCATCAGGAGTCAGAAAGCATTAGGAAGAAGGAACAAAATTGGCTCTAGGTGGTTGAAGCAGGGTGAGTCAGAGAAGGCCCCCAGGGAGGGGAAGAGAGCAGAGCCTGAGTGTGTGTGTGTGTGTGTGTGTGTGTGGCCAGTGACCAGGGCCAGGGTGCCCCAAGTGGGTTTGCGGGGCTCCAGAGGAAGGCCCTGTGAATGGACTAGAGGGAGCATCCTGAGGATCTTGTAGCCTTGCTGAGGCTCCTCTTTGGTTCTAGAGGCTTTTGGTCAAGCCCTTGGAACTGTCTGCCTATAGTCATGTTGTCTGTAAATAACAGATTTAGCTCTTTCTTTCTGATTTTTATGCTGTTTGTCTTTCTAGCTTTCTGGTGCTGGTGACAGTCCACAGTGGGAGGTATCACAGTGCTCCACAGACAAACCTGCCTTGGTCCCGAGATCAGAAAGCACCATTAAGGCTCCCATTAGCTGCAGGGTTTTGTAGTTGCCACTTGTCAGATTGAAGACATTTCCTTTCTTTGCTGAGAATGATTCATGTTACTATTTTGAAAAGTTAGGGATGCCTGGGTGGCTCAGTCGGTGAAGCCTCTGCTTCAGCTCAGGTCATGATCCCAGGACCCTGGGACTGAGTCCCACATCAGGCTCCTTGCTCAGCGGGGAGACTGCTTCCTCTCCCTCTGTCTCCCGGCTTGTGCTCTCACACTCTTTCTGTCAAATAAATTCATAAAATAAAATCTTAAAAAAAAAAAAAGAAAAATCATGAGTGTTTTTGCATGTTGACAGATGCTTTCCATGTGTCTGTTGAGTCACAGATGAGTTCCGTGTATCTGAGTAGTCTGCTCTCCCTGTCCTTTGTGTCTTTTGCCACAAGGGACTGTTTTTTGGTGTCGAACCACTGTTGGTCATAGAGTGTTGTTCTTGCTGGGTGTTGCCAGACTTGCTCTGCTGGTATTTTCCTGACGGTTCTGACATCTGTGTTAAAGAGTGCTTTCTGTTATCTGTGATTGTGTCTGTGGCCTCACATGATGGGTTGGCATCTATTTTTCTTCTGTCACTTAGGAAGGACTTTGTGCAAGATTTCTGTGCTGGTTCTTTCTTAAATGTTTCAGAGAATTCACCAGTGAAGCCATCTGTTTTCTATTTTTGTTACACAGATTTTCACTTATTTCCTTTCATCTGTTTTCTTATATGGATTTGTTTTATTTTTTTTAGCAGGTCTGTTGAGATAAAAATGAGACATGAAGTGCACATGTAGGTGTCAGACACATTATGTATGTATGTATATTATGTCCAGTATGTATACACCTGTGTGCCCGTCGCCATAGCCAAGGCAGTGAACACATCGCTCACCTCCAGTGTCCGTCCTTCCCTATTACAGCCCTTTCCTTCCTGCACTCTCCTCCCCTGGGCAGTCCTGATGTGCTTTCTGTTGCTGCAGATGAGTTAGTACTTTGTACAGTTCTCTGTAAGGGAGATATGTGTCCCCTCTGCTTTCATGTTGCTGTAGGAACAGTAGTCCGTCCTGGTTATTGCTGGGTCGTGTTCCACGGAGGGATGGTTGGTTTGTGTGTTCACCGCTAATGGACATGGTTCGGGCAATTACACATGAAGCCGCTGGGGCCCTGTGTGTACAAGTCATTGTGTGGATGTGGCCTCCATTTTTCGTATGTAAATGCCCAGCGGTGTGATGACAGACAGGCTGTTGAGCTAGCTTACCTTTACCCACGGAAGAAACTACCAAGCTGTGTTCCCATAAGCAGGGTAGAACCCTCGCTACTAGGATGTGGGTGGTGGACCACAGGGTCCACCACTACTAGGATGTGGGTGGGTGGACCCACCACCCACATCCTAGTAACACTGGGTATGGTCTGTTTAAAACACTGAGGCCTTCTAATTAGATGCACACAGGTGTGTTTCCCTAAAGTGTGTGTTTCCCTAATGGGTGATGACGTTGAGCATCTTTTCATGTGCTAACTCACTACTCGTGTATCTTTGGTGAACTTTTTACATAGTTTACCCATTCAAAATTTTGTTAACTCCGTTTTGGATTTTCTTTATATTTTCTAGATAGAGTCCTTTATTGGGCCTGTGATTGAAAGTGCAGCTAGGCCACCTGTGTGACTCAGTCTTTTAAGGATCTGTCTTCTCATCCTCTCAATGGTGTATCTAAAAAAACAGAAGTTCTTTACTTTGGTGAAGTCTGCTTGTCATTGGTCTCATTTGTGGATCATACTTCCGTTCTTAAGTCTAAGAAATCTCTAGGGCGTATAGCAATAAAATTGTTTTGAGAGCGTGCACGTGCGCATGGTCCTGGGGAGAGGGGAGGATGGCACAGAGGCAGAGGGAGAGAGAATCTTAAGCAGGCTCCATGCAGAGCACTACGTGGGGCTTGATCTCATGACCCTGAGATCAAGACCTGAGTGGAAATCAAGAGTCAGACACTCAACCGACTGAGCCATCCAGGCGTCCCTGAAATACAGTTGATTTTTGAATTGTGCATATAACCCGTGATTGCCCTAAACTCTTTTATTAGTTATAGTAGCTTTTTTGGGGGGATAGATGTCACAATATTATCTACACAATCACTTTGTGTGCAAAGAAAACCATTTTCACTTCTTCCTTTTCCATCTGGATGACTTTTATCTTTCTTCTTGCCTGATGGCACTGGCCAGGCTTCCAGTGTGATATTGAGTGGCAGTGGTAAGAGCATCTGTCCTCACCCTGCTCCTGCTGAGGAGAAGCGTGGGGTCTTCTACCACTGGCATGAGGCTGACGGTGAGTCTCTTGTAGACACCTGTTATCAGGTTAACGAGTGGCCTTGTGTTCCTAGTCTACTGAGAGGTCTTCGTTTCAAGATGTAATTTTCCACCATGCGAAACTAGTAAAAGCTAAGCAAGTTAATTCTGAAAATGAGAGAATTACATTATTTTCAAATATTTAACCAGCTCTATTCAGTCATGATATATGATGTTTTGTATATATTGTTGGGTTTGTTATGTCAACATTTTATTGTACTCAGAATTAAGAATTTGTGAAGAGGGGCGCCTGGGTGGTTCAGTCATTAGGCATCTGCCTTTGGCTCGGGTCATGATTCCAGGGTCCTGGGATCGAGTCCCACATGGGGCTCCCTGCTCAGCGGAGAGCCTACTTCTCCCTCTCCCCTCTGCTCCGCCTGTGTTCCCTCTCTGGTTGTCTCTCTGTCAAATAAATAAATAAAATATTTAAAAAAGAATTTGTGAAGAATTCTTTGTATTTATGTAGGGTACTAGATGTACTTTAAGGTTTTTTTGGGCTTTGGGCACTGCTAGCCTCTTTTATTCTAGATGCTGGTAATTTGTCCTCTCTTATTCTTACTCCCTCTATGATCAGTCTCTCTAGAATTTATCAGTTTCATTTTCTTGTTTTCAGAGAATTTTGGCTTTCAGAGGCTCTGGTATTATTGATTTTCTCCATTCTTTTCCTCATTGATCTCTGTTCCTACATTGATTTCCTTCCTGTCTCTGAAGCAGGACATTTAAAAGACAGGATCATATCAATTAGGGCTATTATGTTTGTGGAAAACAAATTGCCTGCCACAAGTCCAGTTTGTGTTTCACTACTTAATGAAGATATTTGTAAAGCTTACTATCAAATAAAGTCATAGCACTGAACTGATATGTCTGTCTTTCTAATTTTCAGGAGGGTTTGCATTTGTATATGAAGCTCAAGACCTGGGAAGTGGCAGAGAGTATGCCTTAAAGGTAATAAAGGATGACATTTACGTGGGTTTTTTGGATCCCTTTAAGGAGATCTCTAAGTGGCACTGTTTCCAAAGATTTATTCCCATTATGTAATATACATTTCTTTTTTACAGTCTGTCCGTTTGTTTCTTCTGAGGGGAAGCTGTCAGCAGCTCTAGAGGACTCAGAGCTGTGGCTTCCAACTTTGGGCACAGGGTGACCTCAAGGCCAAGTGCCAATATGAGGGGTCCACAGATAGCGGGGTTTTGAAAGCCACTGGTGTGAAATGTGTGTGCATAGCTTGTGTGAACATAGGGGTTACGGGGTGGGGGAGCCCCCCTGGGGTGCACAGCAGGCCTCACGGGGGTGAGGGGTGCATGTGGGGTTTGTGGGCTGCTCTTGAGGCGTGACTGACTTTGGAGATCGGGAGCGTAGGCCCACATCTCTGTGAATGTCTTCTCCCATTTTCCTTGGTTATTTCACTTTGCTCTAGCCTATTTGGAGAAAAGCCGCCTATTTTTAGTTTCTGCTGTGTCCTTGGATCGTAAAGGACCGTGTTCAGGGGTCTCTAACCTTCTGTCAGGTTTTTACACAGGCCAGATACTAAATACGGCTAAGCAGGTTGTGCTTGTAAATGGCACTGTGTTTCTTCTCTTGGGTGTAGACTAGAAAGATAAACACTCCTTAATCTCTTCTTGTTTGTTATTTCCTAATACAGAGATTATTGTCTAACGAAGAGGAAAAGAACAGAGCCATCATCCAGGAAGTGTGTTTCATGGTATCCTTTTCCTGGGACTGCACACACACATGGGCACCTAGGGAGGCCTGCTTCATGCTGTGGGTGCTGGCTGCTGCAAGGCTGCTCTGGTGCCCTTCGGGGTGTGCTAAAATTGTCCTTCTGCTTTCACTGGACCTGTCTGTGGGGTGTTCTCAATAGATGGGAGTTTTCTGCCTTGCTCCTCACTCCCAGGATAATAATAGGAGGCTCGGTAGTTTTGGGCATAGAAGTGTTCCGACCCAAGAGGTCTCTGTGCCCGCAGAGGGACCGATTCCTTGCCCTCTGCCCCGTAAGGAACCTGACGTGGCCCATAGCGCCTGGCCATCAGCCGCGCTCTGGCGATCGCCAGGGCCCTTGCGAGGCGTGGTTCCTCTGGGCCTCCGTGTCCCTTCTGGCCGGCTACCCCGCCCTGAGCACGGACACTGG
Source organism: Mellivora capensis (assembly GCA_004024625.1). Lineage (NCBI taxonomy): Eukaryota > Metazoa > Chordata > Mammalia > Carnivora > Mustelidae > Mellivora > Mellivora capensis. The sequence goes on along the minus strand of PISX010001742.1, from coordinate 92,723 downwards.
ACGTGTGGGGCTTTTCTTGCTGGCTCTCCACTCTGGCGCACGTTCTCCCTCTGCGGGGGTCTTGGCCTCTGCTGTCAGAATGTGTTCTCTTTTCTCTCTTGAAGCTCTGGTCACCGTGAGCCCGCTGGTTGCCTGAGCCACGGGTTCTCACCTTGCAGAGGCTGGGTGGATTCGTTCAGTGCTCGTGGCCTCCCACACGCTGCCTGTACCCTCTGCCTGCTTTCCTGCCTGGCCCGTGGTCAGGTGTGTGCTGCCAGCATGGCGGAGGTCTTCATCCCACCTTCCCCCCCACCCCCCCACCTGCCTTTCTAGTAACCCCCACCGGCTGTCCATCTTTCTGCCCCAATGTGCTGGGATTGTAAGGTAATTTCATTCAAAGTTTTGACTCTAGTGTCTTAATATCATATGTATATTTGTTTTTAAATGTGCAGACTTACGCATTCTCCTTTAACAAGACACCTGCAGAAAAAACTTTCTGGCCACCCCAATATTGTCCAGTTTTGTTCCGCAGCATCTGTAGGGAAAGAGGAGTCAGACACTGGGCAGGCTGAGTTCCTGCTGCTCACCGAGCTCTGCAAAGGTAACATTTTGTTAGGGCCAGAACCGCAGCGGCGTGATGGGTTCGAGTGCTCATCTGTAGTAGCGAGGGCAGGCTTGCTGCTGTGGCCCTTGAGGGCACACAACCCAGTGGCATCCGGCACTCCCTATGTTCTTAGGGGTCGGGGGGACCCAGGGGCCTTCCAGAGAGTTTCAGGGGCAGAGCAGTCATGTGAATATCTGTGGATGGTACCAAGAGAGCAGAGGCATGGAATGTGCCTGGTCCCTATGGTAGGGGCTCGGTCCATCTGCTCCACCGAGGATTAGGGCTTACCCACGTGGGGAGCGTCTGCCCTGCTGGAGCTCACAGTCTCTGTGGGTGACTAGAGTGCACGTTGTCGGAGAAGCGTGGGGCGGGTGCAGAGGCTTTGCCAGGAGGGCCTGGAGCCAGAGGCAGGAGCCACCGGGTGCCATGAGCAGAGTGCATGTGGCCCTCGGTCACCAGGAGCGAGTGCTGGGAGAGAGGAAGCCTGCGGCCCACAGCCACCCAGCCAAGAGCTATGCCAGCGGGAGGCGCACTCACAGAAGGAGAGGGTGGGGGCCATGAGCCTAGGCACCCAGGAGGAGTCGTGCCTAAGCAGGCAGGGGGCAGAAGTGTTGAGCACGAGGTGGGTGGCTGGCAGTGGCAAAGCCAGGGCAAAGAATCCCTCGGAGGCAGGGTTCCTTGTCTAAGCACAGGGGAGTAAGGTGCTCCTCCAAATGGGGCTTCCTTTCTGAGAAAGGCCTGCCACCTGAGACATCTTCTTGTGCCTGCACGCTCACCTGTTCTCTCTTCAGGGCTCCACAGGGTCCCTTAGGTCCCCACCACAAGATGTTCCGCCAGCACCCCCTTCGTGATGCGTACTTGTCCTTGACCACAAATGCTGGTGCACGGAACTACCGCGTATCCGGTGTGTGAGCCTGGCGAGCCTGTGGACAGGGCTGCCGGGGGCTTGTTGGCGGGGGTGCCACGTAGGGGCCCCAGCGGCATGTTTTGGGCAGCACGTGTGAGGCTGCACACGGCTTCCCATCTGCCCCGGGGGCTCTGCTGCTGGCGCTGCACATGCCTCGCCTTGCTTTCCACAGCTCACATCTCTGGTTCATTTATCTTGCCGTCCATTCCCCTGTGGGGCACTTAGCATGCTTCTGGATTGCTTTCGTTCTGGGTTTTCGAAGGCTTTGGGTTCACCGGGGCCCCAGGGTTGGGGCCTGGCAGTGGCAGCTCATAGCACTTGCACTGCGGGGCGGCACAGTGCTCCGTGTGGAGCAGACCCACCAAGCACACCCCTTGGGCTGGCGCTGGCCTGGGACTGCTTGTCTGGGAGCAGCACAAGATGCTCGGGGTGTTTGCAGGGCAGGTGCTGAGAGCTGCGGGGCATGGGGGTAGAGGGTGGAGGGAATCTTAGGGAGGGATGTGGATGCCAGTCCCACTGAAGGAGGGCCTGGATGTGTGCACACAGTCCCCCACCCCTCCCTGGCCCTTACCCCCCAATCTTGCCCTCCACCATGCCCTCTCCAGGAGCATTGCCACCGTTAGGGTTGTTACATTTAAAAAGATCGCTCTTAATTCTCAGTGGACACCAGAGGCCACTGAAGCACTGGCATTGTGATGCCCCTGCCATGGCCTGGCTCATTCCCATTACCCCAGGCAGCATGGCCGTCCATGTGTCACCCCTGCTCTGGACCCGTAAGGAATGCCTTGTGGGGCCTGTGCCTTGCCTGCATCAGGGGGAGGAACAGGTTGTTATTTCCTAAGGGTGCCTGTCCTGCCTGAGCGTGGGGTGCAAGGCTGGGATGTAGATGTGGCTGGGAGAGGGCGACAATGGCTTGGTCCGGTGGAGTGAGGGCCAGGTGGGCTGGCGGTCAGAGTTGGATGGACCATCAGAGTGAAGGCTCCACGGCAGATAGGCTACTGGGCAGGAGTGTGCAGGTCCTGAGCCACCACAGTGCCGTCTGCAGAACAGTTAGAATCCACTTCACGTTTGGAAGCTGTGTCCCTTGGCATGGCTGCATGCAGGCATGGGGCTTCAGTGCCTCACCCAGACAAAGCAGACAGACCCCAAGCAAAATCCAGTGAGGGCTGGGTAGTCCCATGTGTCACAGAGAAGAGTCTGGGGAAAGGGTGTGTACATTTCTAGGCTGAGCAGAGATGGCTCTCGAAGCTGATGTATGAGCCAGGAGCTGAAGGCAGAGAGAGAGGAAAACCATTCTAGCTGAGAGTACGGCATGGGCAAAGGTCTTGGGGCCTGTGGCTGGAGGGGAGTCTGTTGTGGGGGGAGTGGCAGGAGATAAGGCCTGTAAGGGTGGTAACAACCTTGTTCTGCATGGAGGGGATGGGTCCCCGTGGTGCAGTGTGCTCAGGAGACAGAAGGAGCTGGGGTCTGGAGCCAGGAGGGAGCAGTGCAGACCCAGGAGAGGGTGGGCTCTGGGAAGAGGCTCTGGGCAGGGGGCCAGAGGTAGGAATAGGGCTATAGGGTTGGGGTTAGGGTACTGAGACATGTGGTGTGTAGGCATACAGTAGAGGCAGGCACTTGGGGCATGGACGTGGCGTTCCCAGTGGAGAGGTGGCACATGGTCACGGAGGAAGCTGTCACCCTGCTTGTGGCGGAGTTAGCAGGCCCCATACTGAAGTCTCCTGGCTTCCCTGCTCTGGGTCCAAGGATGGCAGGTCCCTGGGCTAGAGTGACAGGGAAAAGCAGCTGCAGGGAAGCAGCCCCCAGGTGACAGCCCCGAGGGAGGGCAGGGTCCGTGGCCGCCAGCCCCTTGGGTAGGTCTGTGCTCCCAGCACACTTGCCAGGCCACACTCTGTCTGCGGACAGTCTGCACCTTCAGTGAGGGATGTGTGGTGACTGAGGTCTACCGCTCGCGGGCGTGGAAAGGTAGCGCTCTGAGAGGGTGTCTCTGTCCAGGGTCCGTGTGCTCGGAGCTGCCATGTTGTGCCTGACCGCACAAGGCCCAAGGTCCGCTGTGAACACCGCGTGCACCGTTGGCTGGTGTTCATATGCTACGTGGGTGTTGTTCTCGGGGAGGAAGCTCTGGAACTTCGTTGTATCCTGGTGGTGGTCCCTCCGTGGGGTTTTCTGGATGTGTGGCTTCAGCCTCAGGGCCCCAGGGGCAGCTGCGGCAGGCTGGAGGGGTGGTGGGGGGCCGCCCAGCTGTGCTTCCGGGCTGGGGGCAGCGTTTCTAGCTCCGTGGTGATGTGAATCTGATTGTGTCTTCCAGGGCAGCTGGTGGAATTTTTAAAGAAAATGGAATCTAGAGGGCCGCTCTCGTGCGATACCGTTCTGAAGATCTTCTACCAGACATGCAGAGCGGTACAGCACATGCACAGACAGAAGCCGCCCATCATCCATAGAGACCTCAAGGTACTGTGTCCTGCCCGTCCTGCGGGCCTGCACCCCTGCCCCTGGTCAGGGTGTCCAGCTAACTGGCAGTCTGTGATGGCTTTTCCAGAGAAGAGGGATGTAGTTGTTTCAGAACAGGTTTCCGAAAGCTTCTCCATTGAAGCAGGGCCGAGCCCTCTTTCTGTGTCAGCTTTGCGGTGTCCTGGGCCTGGGTCTTCGTGCCTCCTGTGTGCCCGTCACCCCACCCACCTGCCCTCCAGCTGGTTCTGGGGTGCTCACGGCCGAGGCTCCTTTCCTTCCACCCACTGGAGCCAGGAGGAGAATTGCTTCCCCTCTGGGTTGTCCATGCCCTTTCCCTTCGACAATCCGTCCCCAGGCAGAGGCTCTGCAGGATCCCACCGTGGGCTCAGAGGTTGCTTTCCCTAGGGGAATCGTGCTTCTGAGAAGCCCCAGCAGGGTGCCTGCTGCAGGGAGTGACAGTGTGCCGTGATTTTCCCTTTTCTGGACTGTTAATGAAATGGAGTGGTTTTTTCTGTGTATGGAATCAGTACTTTCTTCAGTCAACTTGTTTTTTCCTTTTTTCTTTCTTGTTTGTTGTCCATCAGGTTGTTTTTGATTAGCAGGAGCTCCTCTGTTCTTCTGGTGGCCTTTCCACATTGTATGTGCTGCAGGGGCCTTCTCTGGCCTTCTTTTTATTTCCCCTGTTGTGTCTTTGGCGTTTGTTGTTTGTCCAGTCGTGGGGAAGCTTGCCCGGCATTCACATAGCTCCCATCCTAACTCTGCCCACATCTTGAGGGACCAGGTTGTATTTGCTGAAGAACCTTATGATCCTAGTATCATCTCTCGTCTGGTCTATGGCCAGCTCTCCCAGATTTGTCTTCAGGTGTGATGTGTCTCTCACATGGCAGGCCTGGACTGGAACAGCGCTCTCTCCTCCTTGGGTCCGGCGGGGGGACTCTTCCCGTGCATCCAGGGAGGCACTGGCACCCTGTGTGTGGGGCAGCATCTTTGTTTAGACTTGAACCTTGGACAAGCCTGAACTTTTCCTTTTGTCCCTCGAACCTGAGAGGTTGGCAGGTGCCCCCCCAACCCGTTGCAGAAGACTGGGGTCAGGAATGACTGTCTTGAAGGTGCCTGGGTGTGTGCAGGCCCGCATGCCAGCCATCCCTTCCCTGCTGCCTGGACGGGCCTTCCTCATTCGACTGGGTGGCTGGTGGATTTTCATGTGGCATGAAGACTCCTGGTTTGCATATAAATGCATGTGCTGGTGGGCGGGAACTCTAGGAGGATAAAACTAGTAAAGACTCCGTGTTGAAGCTGGCCTGCCTTGGACATCCCTTTTCTTCTCAGTGCGCTGTGTTTGCCAGAGGCCCACAGTCTGTGTGGCTTGTCCATGGGAGTCGTCGCGTGCCACTTTACAGAGGGGCAGGTGTGACACGGGGGATGGAAGAGGCCATAGGGACATGTGTCTTTCTCCCTATCTTGCTCCTTTGCATGGCTCCGTCCAACACTGCAGGCCGCAGAGTGTAGCGCTGGCGTATGGCTGTTGGCTCAGCCTTATGGTTCTGAGGTCTGGCCATCTGGTGTGGCCCTTGCTCGGTGCATGTGTTGTGAGAGCCGGCTCACTTGCTTGACGCCTGCTTCCTGAGTTGCTCTTGTCTGTGCTCTGGCTGTGGAAGGTGCTTGTACCCTCATGGGACGTTGCCTCCAGCATCGCGTCCAGGCCCCTGTGCCCGTGCTTTGCCGATGACCCTTGGTGTTGGCACACGGTGTGGGTGTGGCTTATGGACTTCAGCTGGATTTTCCTTCTATTAACGAGCATCTTTTCAAGGGTGTTGGGGTTTGGATTTCCTCTTTGGGGAGGAAGAATTTGTGGAAAAATTTGCCTGATTTTCCCCTGAGGTGTCACTTCCTGTTGGGTTTCTTGGAGCCCCGTGTGGTCATGCTATAGCTGGCATCATCGCCCTGAGTGGTGAGTGTCTTTGATGGGGTGCTCCTTGTTTCATGGGGAGCTTCTGTGACTTGCTGAGGAGTTGACACCCCCCAGGCATGTTGTCCTGGAGACACCTGGAGTCCGCCGTTGCGTGTCGGGGCAGGTCTTCCTCGGTCCATTGTAGGTGGCTGTCTAGCACCTTGCCTGGATGGCTATCCTGTGCCTGTGTCCTTCGGTGCGACCTCACGTGGGCCTGGCGCCCAGCGGATGTCCTGTGGGGCTGTCGGTCCTGCTCCCTGTGCTCCTCTGCTTTCTTTAATGGGGCTTCTTGGGGACCACATGGCTCTTTCGGGCTATTTGTATCTCCATGTGTATCTTTGAATTAGTTTGTCATGTTCCACCCCAAAACCTTTCCAGAATCTGATTGAAATTGCCTTGACTGTCTCCCAGAGTGTGAGCTTGACAGGCTTTTCCTATATAAAAGGCCCGACTTGAAACATGTCAACTTTGCATGCCGGCCCTGCCGGATAGTGCACCAGGCCGCAGGAGCAGGCTGGCGCGGCCATGCAGGTCATGCTGCAGAAGCACCCATGTCACAGAAGGGATGTTTCCTCAACCACCTAGGTGTGCAGGTCATGCCGAAGCCGGTAGTGGCCAGAGCTGATCCTGGCCCATAGACTAGGGCCTGCCTTGGGGCGACCCCAGCGGATCTGTGCCTGTCGTGTTAAGAATATGGTCCAATTCCTTGTCACTTTTAGATTTGAAGAGTCTATCTCAATTATAGTTTTCTGAATAGAGGTGTTTTGTGTATCTTTTGTTTGATTTCTTCCTGGGTTCTTGATATGTTGGATGATTTTTAAATGGCGTGTTAATTTTTGATGTTCTGTTTTAAACTCTTTTAAACTTTTTTTGTGTATATTATTGATTGGAGTTATCTTTGATTTGAGGTTGATTTTAACTTTTTTCCTTTTATTTTTCTGAGTTACGTGTTTTTTTTTTTTTTAAGGTTTTAAAGTACTTGCCTAAATAGGACCACAGATTTTGTTTTAAAGACTTTATTTACTTGACAGATAGAGAACACAAGTAGGCAGAGAGAGAGAGGAGGAAGCAGGCTCCCTGCTGAGCAGAGAGCCAGATGTGGGGCTTGATCCCAGAACCCTGGTATCATGACCTGAGCTGAAGGCAGAAGCTTTAACCCACTGAGCCACCCAGGTGCCCCTCTGAGTTACATGTTTTTAAAAGGTACACATACTGATTTGAATCAGAAAGAAGTTACGAAGCTGTGTTTTCCTGTTTGTGGAAGGCTCCTCACTGTGCTCTGGGGAGCCCCGTCCCGTCTCTCCAGCACCCCCCAAGCCTGGGTCTCTGCAGCCCAAGTTCATAAGGATTGTCTTCTGGGATTCTGCAGGTGGAAAATTTGTTGCTCAGTAACCAAGGGACCATCAAGCTCTGTGACTTTGGCAGTGCCACGACCATATCACATTACCCCGACTACAGCTGGAGCGCCCAGCGGCGGGCCCTTGTAGAGGATGAGGTGAGCGGGGGGCTGGGGGAGGCATGGCCTGCGTCCTGGTCTGCTCCGCCTGCGTGTCCTTCCTGTGACACTGTGCCCTGTGAAGACAGGCGAGTCACATCCTGGTGTTTGCCTCCCAGGCCTGTCTTTGGACCGGGAAACACTGAATTTGAGGGTTATCTCATGTCTCCATCACTTACCTCATCCCAAAAGGGCCTCTTACGGCCTTTTTTTTTTTTTTAAGATTTGTATTTATTTATTTGACAGAGATCACAAGTAGGCAGAGAGGCAGGCAGAGAGAGGGAGAAGCAGCTCCTCTCTGAGCAGAGAGCCCAATGTGGGGCTCGATCCCAGGACCCTGAGATCATGACCCAAGCCGAAGGCAGAGTCTTAACCCACTGAGCCACCCAGGTGCCCCACAGCTTTTTTTTTTTTTTAACTGTATTTTTTTTCGTATTGTGGTAAAAGACGTGTGGTGTAGAACTTGTGGTCTTAACCTTTGTTAAGTTGTGTTCCAGCGGCATGAGGCACACTCATGGTTGCTCGGCTGACACCACCATCCATTCATAGAACCTTGTCACCATCCCAAACCCGGCTACTTTAAAAAATATATATCGGTTAAAGTTAAACCTCACGGGCTCCTGCAGGAGACCCCAGAGGGGATTGGTGAGTGTGCCCTGAGCACGTGTGGCTGCACGGAGGGCCGGGAGGGCTCCATGGTGTGCCCTCATTCGGAAGCCCCGGCGCTGCACATTCCCAGGATCTTCTACTGTGACGAGCAGCTCACAGAAACTGCACATGCGGACAGAACGCAGGACACCGGGAGCCACAAGGACTGACGGGGTCGGGGAGGTGCTGAGGCCGCACTCTGCGGGGACATCAAGGCAAGCCTGCTGGGAAAGAGCCTGAGGCAGAGGCTTTGAGCCAGCAGGCCACCCACTCAGCCCGTCAGGACCTGTTCCACCAGAAGCTCACCTGGGGTCAGATTTGCACAGAGCAGCTATTGCTTCTCCTGGAGTCCATCACTGTCTACTTCGGGCCTCAGACTAGGTTGTCAAGGGTCAGAGCACAGGTTCCTAGATGGACCGTGCTTATCAAGGGAAGGGGGTCTGTCCTCCCACACTCCATTATTCAGTTGGGAGACGGGTCCAATCACCCCAAAGCAGCACGTTCCCACTTCTGTGTGACAATATTTATAAGACAGTTGTTTCCAGCAAAGTGCAAATGTGTGACTGTTCTCCTTAGGCCGCTTGGCAGGGCACAGTGACTCAGAGACATGGGAAGGGGTCCCTTGGTCCCGTGTAGTTGGGGGTTGGTTTAGTAACCACTTCATGGGCTCTGAGTCCTGCCCCATTCACGGACTTGAGTAGACCCTCAGAACTGTGCGACCACCCCCCAAGTCTCGTGCGCCCCTATTTTGGGTGGTGGTTCCTTCCATCTTCCATCCGCGGGGCAGGGGTGTCTGCTTGCTGTGACATTATCCCATCATTTTGGAGCCCTCGTCTACTCTCTGGAGCAGCAGGATATTCTGAGCTCAGCAGGTGCCGATCCCGTCTAGCCTGGGCATCTGTGTTCCTCAGAGGAGGGCTGTCACCTTGGAGTGGGAGATGGTATCACAGACCAAGCTCTGGGTGTGTGGGCGCGTGTGTGCAGACCTACACATGCGTCCTTCTGTTAGAAGTCATGCCTCTGAGTCGGCACCTCCACTCTGGCCTGTCCGGTGGTCTCCCTGCCCCGCCTCACATCCGTGTGTCCCTCTTTCCCGGTGAGTGGCCCAGCATCATCCCTTATGCATCCAGTTGTTCTGCCACACGTGCAAGAGTCCCAGTGTTGCTAGAGAAGACACGTCTCCTGGCGAGAACGCCGGGTCCATGTGTGATTCTTGCATGCCCCCTCCCCCCAGTCTGCACCCCAGACCAAGTGCCTTGGATTTGGTCTCTCTCCTTCCAAGTGCTTTTGTTACTCATTTGAAATACATTTGGGTGTGTCTTTTTAAATTTTTCTTTTTTTTAACTGATAGACTTGACCTTTTGAGCAGTCACAGGTTTGCAGAACTGAGCTGAGAGCAGGGTGCTCCCCCATCGCCCACACACTTCCCTCTTTGTCCTCCTGCCAGGATGAGCACATGGGTGTGCATCCCCAGGTCCCAGGCCCCCTTGTGCCCCACATGCTCTTCTGGCTTCTGTCTGCTGTTTCTCCTTCGTGGTCTCTCCTGGGTCCGTGCACCTGTGTCCCTCGACAGTGAGACCCTGTGCCCTTTGGCCAGTACCTTGTGCTCACTGTCAGGCTGTGTCCGATGTCCTGCCCTCTGCAGACTTAGAGACAGCAGCACATTGAGCGGCCCGTGTGTGGGTTCTCATGTGGGTGTCCCTGGAGGTGAGCCCAGATGCACAGTGGCTGGGTCTGTGACTAAATCCAGATGTTGAAATTGGGGTTGGTTTTTTTAAAATATTTTATTTATTTATCAGAGAAGGAGAGAGAGAGCAAGCACACAAGCAGGCAGAGAGGCAGGCAGAGGCAGAGAGAGAAGCAGGCTCCCTGCCGAGCAGGGAGCCCATGCGGGACTCCATCCCAGGACCCTGGGATCATGACCTGAGCTGAAGGCAGCGGCTTAACCCACTGAGCCACCCAGGCATCCCTGAAATCGGGGTTTTAATGGAAGCTTATCAGACACGCATACCAGCACGGAACTGTAAGTGTGCCACTGGGTGACGTGTCCTTTGTGGGTGCCCCTATCACCCCTCAACTGGACTGGACGGTGCCCCCAGCTTTGCCTGCCTCCTGGTGTTCTGAGTGAATCCTGCCTGAGTGCAGGAGCGTGGTTTTCAGGAATAGCCTGCTCGAGGCCCTCAGCCGCTTTGATCATGTTCTCGTTTATCCCTGAGGAGCTGCAGGAGTTACAGGCCATGCGCATGACCCCGTATTGGCTGCGGGGCTCACGCGCCCTCAACCCACCTGAGTCCGGCCTCTGCAGGGCCTTGCTCTTAAGGAGCAGACCGGCGGCAGAGAGCAGTTTGTCAGCCTTTCCGTGTGAGCGGAGGTCTTGGAGTCTGCGGCCTTGTGGTTGGTGTTTGTGCGTTCTGTGCACGGAGACCCTGTCCTTGCCGGATGTGTGGGCCTCCGCTGTGCTGTGCCCAGCCTCCCTCTCATCCATCCCACGTTCCACCCTGTGTACTCGGGTCTCAGCGTTCCTGACGTAAACACCTGGCCAACTGGGTGGATTTGGTTCAGTTTCCTCTCCCGGTAGAGAAAGTGCTTCCATAAGAACGTGTCAGGAAGCTTCTTTTGGAATAGCACTTCCTCTCGCAGACACTTGTGGCCCAACCCACGGCCCTGGGCCAGACTCCCCACAGGCCAGGCGGCTGGGACACCCACAGTGAGGGCTTGGCTTGATCGCTCCAGCAAGCACCAAGGCACCACAGAGCAGGTGGCAGTGGGGGTGAGGAGGGAGGTGAGCGGCCAGCCGTTGCGGTGGAGCACGGTGGCGTGTCAGGAATGTCATTCGTGAACTTCCTGCGGTGTGTTCTGGAAGGCAGCACAGCAGCCACGCAGAGTAAGGAGCTGTCCTCGCGTACTGCCTTTTCTCTGAAGCGTATGTGTCTGTTTCAGATCACCAGGAACACCACACCCATGTATAGGACGCCGGAGATGGTGGACTTGTACTCGAACTTCCCAATTGGCGAGAAGCAGGACATCTGGGTGAGGCTGCGCCGCGGTGGTGCCCAGGCCAGCTTGCCTGTGGGTGCTCAGGGGCCCTCGGGCACAGGGTCCAGCCTGCTGTTCTGCTGGTGTTCCCGCCGGTGTCCCTTTTTCCTTCATTTTCTTCTCCCATTGCTTTCATAAGAGTCACTTGTGAGTGCTGTCAGCAGAGACGCACTGAGTAAAGTTGGGGGGGGTGGTCTGCGTGCAGCGGCGTCCCACAGGGCCCTTTGGGATGCTGTGTCTGGGACATTGCTCCTGTGGCAGATCTGCTGCCTTCAGGCTTGGACCTGAACCCTCCGGATGCAAGGACATCCGCTGTCCTGGCCAGAGCCTCTTTGGAGAGGCCGTTCAAGTCACTGGACTGGCCATCCCAGTCTTAGAGTGCTAGGCCGGTCGGGCACTGGCCAGAGTCAGTGCCAGGCCCTGATGCCTAGGTGACCCTGCTCCCTTAACCTTTCTGAAACCCTGTGGCAGTCCCTTCATGGCATGGGCATTATGCCTGGCTGTGTCCCTCCTTGGGTCCAGCATCAGGGTGCAGAACTTGGGGAGTGCTGCCCTGAGTGGCTGGGGCTGCCCCGCCTGGCCTCTCTAAGACCAGGAACGGCAGCACCTCAGGTCCAGGCTGCCCCTGAGGGCTCAGAGTTCGGGCTCTGCTGTGGATGTGAGCATCTGCACCCTGAGCGGTGCTGAGAGCCCTTGAAGCACGGGAGTCAGTAGGACGTGCGTGCGAGAGCCGTTTCTCACGATAGCGCCAGCCCGTGGTGTCTTCTTTCCAAATGGTATTGATCCCAGACAGGTGCCCTCAGCACGTCTGGACCAGAGGACTCGCCCATGCACACATGGAGGTGGACAGGGAAACGACGTGGGTGCTGAGGGCTTGGCCTCTCCTGGGCCTCAGAGCACGGCTTGTTCTCAGTGAGAGCAGGATGTGTGTGGGGGTCGTGCTGCCCCATTGGTCCACCGCCTCCCTGTCATCTATCACTCCAGGGAGAAGCAGCAGGAGGAAGGGACAGCCCCCACGGCCCCGCACATTTGCTTCCTGTGTTCCTGCTGCTGTAGCTCATGCACTTGCATGGCCAGTCCTTCCCGCAGCTGCCCTGCCAGCCTCAGATGCTGGCGTGTAGTACTTTCCGTTTCGATGCGAAAATAAGATATGGTTGTTTGTTCACGACTCAGACCTTGGTAGTTCGCGCCTGAGGAGGGTGGAAAGGGGGCTGCGGCCGGCCGTAACTCAGACCAGGGTGTGGCTCCATCTTCCACAGGTCAGCTGGGTCTTGACTGTCCTGGGCTGTGGATCCAGACCCCAGGACAAGCTGCACCCACTCTCCTCTGCCCCTGACCCCCACCACTTGTGCGCCCCTCCCCTCTACCCTGCCCCCTTCCACCCCCACCACCTGCACGCCCCTCACCTCTGCTCTCCCCACAGGCCCTGGGCTGCATCTTGTATTTGCTGTGCTTCCGGCAGCATCCTTTTGAGGATGGAGCAAAACTTCGAATAGTCAACGGGAAGTTCTCAATCCCCCCTAATGACACCCGGTATTCCGTGTTCCACGACCTCATCCGTAAGTCCTACAGGCAGGGACCTTGAAGGACATACGTTCTGTCACTTCTCAGGCATGTCTGTCCCCTGTCCTCGCGGCTGTGTGGTGGCCCCCCTGATGGGGGCTTTTTCCCGGGCTCACCCCCCTTGTGAATTCTTGGTGCTTTGAATGGCCCATTCTGGTAACTTTGTGCCATTTTGGGGCTTTCTGTCTGTGTTCTAGTTTGCTTGCTCACTTGTGAAATTTGGTGTGAGTGAACCAAGGGGCTTCCAGGGTCCGTGACCTTGGGGAGAGCAAACACTGCTGTCCCCAGCCCTGGCCCGAGCTCCCCTGCCTGTGCCCTAGGTGCCACGCTGAAGGTCAACCCCGAGGAGCGGCTCTCCATCACAGAGCTGGTCAACCAGCTACAGGAGATTGCGGCCGCCAGGAACGTTAACCCCAAGTCTCCTATCACTGAGGTAGGGGTCTTGCCAGGTGTGGCCCGAGATGGTGTTGTCAGGACGATCTTGTGAGTGGCCCCGTCTGCTCTGGGGCAGGAGACGTGGCTCCTGATGGGGGTCATGAGTGCTGGGGAGCTTCCACAGCCTGGGGTGATCTGAGTTCCCTGAGGGAGCTTCATACCTGATGAGAGGTAGGCTGCTCTGTGGGGTCACAGGGAAGGGGGCAGCAAACTGTGGGGTGTGGGGGGGGTGATGCTCAGCCTGTATCTCATGGGCTTGTTCCCATGCCTGGGGGCCCAGGCAGGAGGTGGAGACGAGGACCTGCCTTGTCAGGGAGGGTCATCACACTGGGCTGAGGAAGGGGAAGCCAGTGAGTCCACTTTAGGGAGAACCCCTCATGCGACCCCCCCCAAAGATGTGTGCTCCCCCGAGAGTTGGCAGAGGGTTGGCTGGTGGTGTGGCGAGCTGTCTGATCGGTGGGCGAGAAGGCCTGCGTGTGCACCCCTGGGACCTCACCACAGGCTAGACAGAGGTGCTGCCGGACAGACACAGCCCCTGGTGGGTGGGCCGCTGCACATCTTCTGATCTCAGTGCTTCTGGGGCCTGGGATCTGCGTGTGCAAACGTTGAACCCTTTTTGGAGAGTTCTTCTCTGGGCCACGCGGGCCTCATTGTGCAGTGAGCCAGTCCTCCCTATGACAAGGCAGCCTGCCACAGTGCAGCAGACACAGCCCCCCCAGAGAGCGAGAACAAGAGTGGAGTCTGAAACCCAGGAGGAGGGCTGTAGAAAGAGGTGCACCGTGTCATTAAGTAGGGAGTGTGGAAACAGAATTTTGAAAAACCAAGTAGCATCTGCACGTTCGTCATGACACTGCCTCAGCGATACTGAGCACCATTCATTAGGGTTTACAGGGCGTTATGGGAAGCATAGGGTCCTGGTAGGGGACGTTCTGTTTCTTCCAGAGATCGGTGAAGCAGATAGAGATTCAGTGAGGAGAAGACCTGGCCCATCTAATAGGCGTGTGCTGCCTCATACTTGGTGGGCGTGTGCACGGTTTGTAGGGGTCTGTAGGGGATTAGCATCGACTACCTACCAGCTCACAAAGACGTTTCGTCACACTCAGGAGAAGTGATGGCAAATATATCTTATTTCTTGAGCTTGCTGTAGTAAAGCTTGACCTTGGTAATATTGTGTAAAACCCCACTAAAAATTCTGAAGTGTGCTGCCAAGTACTTGTGAATAAGTGTGGAAGCTGAGGGGGCTAAGGATTGCCCCCAGCGGGGCTTCGGGGCCTGTCCCGTGGTCACACGGTTGGGCTGCGCACCTTGCCCAGGGGCTCTGAGCATCCAGCGGGCTTGGGGTCGAAGCCCCAGCCAGCACTAGCATTGGGCTCTGCTCATGACAGACGCAGCCCCCTGCCCTCCTTCTGTGGCAGCCACACTGCTGGTGGAGGCCACGGTTGTGTCATCCCGAGAGTCTGCCATCCCGTGTCACCGCAGAGCCTCGCCCGCGGTGGGCAAGTGAGGAGCACCTGCAGAGTGGGGCAGACTCTCAGCCGCTCCCTTCATGCTCCGAGGCGTGTGTGCAGCCCCCTTGTCTGTGTGTCTTTGGTTCAAGTGTGCTGCTCAGAGTTGGGAGGTCCTCCCCTTGGCTGTTCAGCATATCAGGGAGAGTTGGGTGGACGTGGTAGCAGACACGCCTGGGGCTCACAGGTGCCCCTGTCCATGAGGTTTGCTGCATCTGGGGAGGTTGACTGTTTACACTTTGAATAACTGCAGCTCCTCGAGCAGAATGGAGGTTATGGGAACGCTGTCCCATCCCGAGGGCCACCCCTTCCTGGGGGCTCCAGCAGTGGCGGATACAGCGGAGGTGAGTAACCCCTGCCTCGTGCCCACCATTTGTCCTCTGGGGTTACCGTGTCCCTGCTATGCATAGGGCACCCAGATCCTGCTCTCACAGGGCTTTTGGCCTGACGGCAGGAGGTGGGCTACATGTTTGGGGTCCCCAGGATTCTCTTCAGGCTTGGATTGTCTCGGAGTGCCAGAACTCAGTGGAACTGGCACACTGAGGTTCCAGGGAGCTGGGGAAGAACATGAGTGTCCTCTCTCTTTGCCATCAGGACACCACTGGTCCTTTGCAGCATGGAGGGACAGCTGTGGGCAGCCACACAGGCATCGCCACCCATCATGTGGCTGGCTCGGTCTCCAGCCCTGTGGAGGCCTATGGCCCCTCTGTCAGTCACTTGTTGGTGTGGCCCATGGCCCAGGTGGATGAAGGCATGCCCCGAAGGGTAGTAAGCAGGAGGGCAAGCCCATTAGGAGGAGAGTATGTGGGGAATAGGGCAGCCATGATGGGAGCCATGGAGCTGGAGGGGGCCGGAGGGCTCCGAGTGGGGGCTTTGGCTGGGAGGTGCAGACACAGCTCTGGTGGGAGGAGAGGTGGGGCCAGTTGTTTTCCTCACAACTCTGCTCACGTTTGGTGAATGGGCCGTGCTCTCCTTGGCCTGAGCTCTGTGTGGCCATGCTTGGGAAAGTTCTGGAAGGCTGTGCCAGGATGTGCCCCAGTGCTCGTCCCCCAGCTCTCAGTGTTTGGGCTGTGGAATCCAGGTCCTGGCTCCTTCAGCTCTCCCGTGCCCTGGACACTCTGTGTCCGTGCCCTGTGGGCCCTGGACACCTCCTTGAACGTCCCATGTGTGGGGCTGCCTCAGCTGCCATGGGGGGAGGTTCTCAGGGCACCGAGATAAGAGCCTGCCCCGCTCGCTGCACACAGAGGGGTGCTGGTGCCTGGCCAGGGCTGGGCTGCGGACTGCCTGGCGAAGGGCCAGTGTAAATGTGGGCCATGTTGGCCACATCTCGGGGGCAGTCCCCATGGTCTGAGAGCCACCAGCGCCTTGTCCCAGAGGGGACCAGGCCATCTGGCAGCTAGTGCTGCCACATCAGTCATAGGCTGCTGGGGGTAGAGGGTGGAGGTCGTGGCAGATAACTATCAAGGCCCACATGCGGCCTGATCATGCTGATCTCCTTTCAAGCCAACTTCTTCCACCAGAACCCCCTTTGACAACCTTGGGGACCCTGCATCTGTTGCTACTCTGTTCACGAGGCAGCTGTGTCTGCAGGTGCCTGTTTGCAGTCCGGCTCCATCCTGGCCGCCCTGCCCCTGCGAACGATCGATTTCTGCCCCAGGCGTTTGTGAGGGCCAGCCATGTGGCCTTCCTGGAGCTGGCTTAGAGCCAGGCAGGCCTCCCAGCTGCATGGCCCGCTCTGTATTCTCCCAGCATGTTCTTCCCCACCCTTCCCTCCTCCAAGTGTCTGCGGTTTCTGTGTCCCCTGACTTGTGCCCCTATCTCTGAGCTGGAGGCTGCCTCCCCTTTGTTGGTTCCCTCAGCGTGAGTTAGTGTGATGGGGGCCTTCCAGCTGGTGTCCAGTACATGCTACAAGTGGGTTGGGGGGACGTCACAGAGGCGGGAACGGAGGGCTCTGTGTGCCCAGAGCGTCCAGCTCTTCTTCACCTTGCCCAGGTTCTGCCCTCGAGCGAACAGGTGGCCTGGTTGCTGGTCTCATGCCTGCTTCTGGACGTGGTGTGCTGACCGTTGGGGTTGCCAGGAGGCGGAGCTCCTTGCTGGTCCTGCTTCTCAGCTCGCGTCCCTGTGGGAGCCGGCATGGTAGCCGGGCCTAGGCCTTGCCCTGATCGGAGACTTGTCTCTGCTTCCAGGCCTGGCACTTGCCGAGTACGACCAGCCCTATGGTGGGCTCCTGGACATCCTGCGGGGGGGCACTGAGCGCCTCTTCACAAACATCAAGGACACCTCCTCCAAGGTCATCCAGTCTGTTGCCAAGTGAGTGAGGGCACAGCGGGTGGGCTCTCTGTAGTGGGGATTTCCCATCCTTGTGGTTCTGTCCCGACTCCAGACCTGGCAGGACCCGGCCCCAAGGCAGTTGGTGAGTCTGCGATGCGCCGTCTGCACGGGCTCTACTGCTGGGCCCATAGACCCAGGGGGTGGGCTCTATGCTATGTGGTGGCAGCAGCCGCTTATTGTACCACTGCCATGGCACGGTGGCACGGGGGCCCATGGGAGCGCCTCACATGTGGGACTGCGACCCTCTCTCCCGGGGGCGGGGGGTCCCGTTTTCCACGGAGACAGTGAGCCGCCTCACGCCTCCGAGTCCCCGTTGCACTGTGACAATACACCTCAACGTTTGTGTGGTTTCTGCTTTGTGGTGTGGAGCGAGCGGGGTAGTGGAGGGGTCCGGGGATGCCTCATGGTGCAGCCCCGCTTAGTTACAACACTGACTTACTGGGACTGGATAGAGTGTGTGGGTGAACAGGATCTCTCTATGAGTGGGTTGTTTCGGGGACTACACGTGTACCTGGCCAGAGGCTGTCCTGTCATGCTGGATGTGGCCTGTGGCCCCTTGGCTCTGACTTGGGAGCTCCACGGGAGCAGCAGGCGGTGCTGCCGAGCCCTCGTGGGCACAGGTCTCCAGCTCAGGGACGCCCCCACCCGAGGAGGCATTCCCTCGCTGTGCCGACAGTTTCGGAGGTCTGTGGGTGCTGGGCTGTGCATCTCAGCCCAGGGGTCAGGTAGTGTGTTCCCGTGGGGTCACCTCTTTGATAGTGTGGAGATGGCTTGGCCTCGTTACCCTTGTTCTTTTGTGCGATGGTCATTGTGTTGTGTGCACGCTGTTGACAATGCAGGTGAAGTCATGCACACGTGGCATGAGTGTGTGCACCCTTGCATATGGTGTGTGTGTGTAGGCATGCACGTGTGAGTCTTGTGCTATGTTGGGCTGTGTAGCACGGTGTTCTTGTAGCTGACGTGACCTTGTGGAATGAGAAAAGACTTGGCTGGATGTCTCACCAGACAGGGCGTCCATTCGCACCTCTGTGACCCTCCGTGATGTCCGAGGCCGCAGGACGAGTCTGCGCTTCTGGTGTGGGCTATCCAATGTCTGGTCCCTGGAGTCTCAAGTTATCGGACGGGTGTCGCTCGTGTTCTGGTGACAGAGGCAGAAGGGTTGGGCTGGGAACCTGGACAGGAGGGGCTGCCAACGACTGTCGGACTTAGCTGCCTTCTGCATGTGCTTTTCAACCACGCTTCCGATGACAGGAGACCTCACTTGGCGGTGCTGTGTCGTGGGCCGGGCTGCTGTCCCCTGCACTGTGTGCCGACTGCAGCGCGTCCTGCCTCTCATTCTAGCGAGGGGTGTTGCCGGGGTCTCAGGGTGGCATCCTGGGACTGGAGGGCTTGGGAGTTGCAGCTCCCTGGGGATGACAAGCAGGGGACTGTGGGATGTGCAGGAAGCGACTCAGCCCTGCTGTCAGGAACACACATGGACTGGGGCAGACCCTTCCTACTGGGTCTCTCAGGCAGGCCCAGCATTTCACGGTTTCTCAGTGAGACTTGGGGGGAGAGCAAACGCCAGGCCGCGGCCACACGGACATTGCCCATGGCCTCCTGTGTGGCTGAGGTGCTGGAGCCCCCATGGGGCTGGAGGGGAGGGCTGGGTGCTGGGCATCTGTCTGAGCTCTTGAATGCAGTTTCAACCAACAAAGGAATATGAAGTTGTCTTTCGTGAAGGGTAGAGACAATAGTGGTGTGCTCCCGGACGGAGCTGATGTCATGACTCATTCGAGATTTGTGCAACTGTCTTACAGCCGGAATGGGATGTTAATGTGAGGAAATAACCCTGACAGCACACGTCAGGCTGGCCATGTAAGCAGAATCCCAGGGGTGACTCAGGTGTGGTGGCCTGCAGACCGTAGCAGATGCGCCTTGGGGCAGGGATGACACTTGGCATTGTCCTCGGGTGACGTCGAGATCAAAGCATGGACAAGGGTAGACCAAGGGTAGACGACGGCTGGCGTCGTCAATATCAAAGGTTTCTTGTACAAGAGAAAAAGGATATGTTTCAGGGTCCCAAGACCACCCCCTGGGTTGGAGGTTTACTGGAGAACACCCAGGACTTGGCACAGAGTTTTCCTCAGAGCTCTGGGAAAAGATGTGTGGGGCCGAGTCCGGGGAAGCCTGGCACAGCTTTCTGAGTCCTTCCGACTCGAGTCACATGGGACTCCTGTGATTCCAGCCCGAACCACTATAGCATGGATGATGTGTTGTCATCCATCTGCATATCCTCCAGAGACCCAGCACCAGGGCCTGTGTTCGGCTGGTCCCACGCATCCTCTGTCTGGCATTCACCAGGCTCCAGACTCTTTGGGGGAAAGCAGGTCTGAGTATAGACCACGTCTTGGTACAAGTAGTCTGGGCCCAGGGGTGTCCTCTCAGCAGTTCTGGGAATAGAGAGAGCCTCCCGAAATCTCTGGGCCATAACCGAGGACCAGCCTGTTAAGCAGGCTTCTCTGTGGGTACATGGTTAGGCCTGTACCCATCTTTTGTCCAGGGTTCACACTTAAAGTGTGACTCAGAGACAGTGTCTAAGAGCCAGAAGCATCCAGGCTGGAGGGGAAACATCTTAGGGACCGATGGACTCAGGTTCACAGGGGGTCTACCCAGAAGCCTTGCTGGTGCTTTGTTTCGCCAGCCCACGAGCAGAAGCAGAGCAGTGGACAGGGAAAGGCAGAAGGCACCAGTCCTAGCCCTTGTCTCAGCCGCGACATTCTTGCCCGTGACTGTGAGTGCCCAGCAGCCATGGTGTGGATGGCAGGCACACGTCTGCCCCTTGTCGGGCCTGCTGGCTGCGATCACGGAAGGAGCCCTCCAGATGCAGTCCTGTGTGGTGAGCTCCAGGCCCTCGGAGGGTCTGGCGCCAACCCCAAGGCTCTAACGTGCCACGGGAGGGCCCATCGGGGGATGGCCTTGGTCACTGTTAGCCAGGGCCACTGAACAGCCCTCTCTGGTGCGGGCAGAGCCCTCATGGTGGGGTGTGTGGGCCCAGAGTCCTGGGAGGTCTGTGCACAGAGGAGGCCCGCCTGGGTGGCCTATGTGTGCGAGCCCGTGTCTTGGAAGCGTGGGTCCCGGGCCTGAGCCTGAGCCTATGGGTGTGGTCTCGCGTTTCTTCTTCCTGCGTGTGGACACATCCTAGACCCAGAAGGACCAGGTGCCCCGAGTCCCTGACTCTGCTCTCATTCCCCACCCTGAACCCACCCACACAGGTAGAGAGGCAGGGCCTGTGGATGTGCACCTCTGGCCACAGGTGTTTCTCTCATTCTGGCCTCCCTCTTCTAATCCTTCGCTCTTTTTCTGAGTTTTTGTTTTACCAACGTCATTCTGTATTGTGTGTTCCATGTACTAATTCTTTTTGTGAAAACAAATATTGGCCAAAACTT
This sequence comes from Mellivora capensis, assembly GCA_004024625.1. Lineage (NCBI taxonomy): Eukaryota > Metazoa > Chordata > Mammalia > Carnivora > Mustelidae > Mellivora > Mellivora capensis. Next base: position 72,390 of record PISX010001742.1, on the reverse strand, counting down.
TCTCTTTGTCTGTTGCTCCTCTCGTTTGTTTTGTCCTCCAGTGGGTGCTTTCAGTTTTATTAGCGAGCATGTGCGAGGGAGTAGGAGGCTGGGAGGGACAGGGAGAAAGAGAACCTCAGGCTGACTCCACATGAGCACCAAGCCCAATCAGTGCAGGGCTCGATCCCGCAACCCTGAGATTGTGACCTGAGCTGAAAGCAAGAGTCAGACCCTCATCCGACTGAGCCCCCAGGTACCCCTGTGCTGCAGTTAAAGGATGGCATGTCCGTGCTTGCCTTAGGTCTGTCAGCCTAGCCCAGGGTTTGAGCACATTTTAAGTATGTTGTAGAACAGTTACTTAAATCTGTTGTAAATACATTTTTGATGGTTTTATTGTTGTACATTTGGGTCTTTAACCAATTTGGACCTTACTTTGGGGATTTTTCTTGTCCCATTCTTCCCCGACAAGAGCAGCCGCTCCGCTGATGCCCCAGCTGTGCGGCATCCCAGTCTTTTCTCTGGGCCCCCTTCTGCCCTCCTCAGAATATCGGCTGTTCTTACACATCAGTTTCTTGGAATGGATTCTGGAATCCACCTGTCAAGGTGCCTGAATGGTCACTTAGGAAGCTGTTGCATATTACCCACTTTATGATCATTTCAGATGCAGTTCGTCTGCACAGGGCTGACTGTCGCCTCCAACAGAGAGGCATCCCCAGGTCCAAGGGCTCCTTTCCTGCCCTCCTGGATGCCTGCTGACTGCTGTCAGAGAGCAGGTGTGTGGAGCAGCGAGTCTGTGCCAGCTGCTCGGGGTGCCTCTGGCCCCTGCTGTGTGCGAAACCAGTGGGACGGACTCTGCGGCTCACGCTGCCTTGTGCAGAAGGCGTCCCCCATTGCTTAGCTGAGTCTGACAAACGCTGTAACATTAGACCTAAGTGAGTGGAGAAATACACGTTTATGTTTGGGAGAATAAATTTTTGAAGGTGGTGTCACTCAGTCTGTAAATTTATTGCAATATAAATAAAAATACTGATATTTTTACAGATTTTGATCTTAAGGTTTGCATGTAAGTTACCCAGAATTGCCAGGAGTGTATTAAAAAAATAAGAATAGGGGTGAACCCATTGTGTGTCACTTTTCCTCAAACATGAGCGCTGTCCCCATGTAGGTGAAGTGGTTGGTTATGTGGGACTCGTATAAAACCAATGAAACCTAGGAGTCTGGTTAATGAGCAGTGCTGTGACCATGGGCGTCTGTGTGGGGAAGGAAAACTTGAGTCTTCATCCAATTATGGCCAAGAACATATATCCAATTAGTTAAAAGATCTCATTGTCAACAGCAATTTTTTAAAAAGATTTTATTTATTTGTCAGAGAGAGACAGAGAGCTCACAAGCAGGGGAGGGGCGGCAGGCAGAGGGAGAAGCAGGCTCCCCGCAGAGCAGGGAATCTGATTTGGAACTAGATCCCAGGACCCTGGGATCATGACCAGAGCCGAATGCAGACCCCAACTGACTAAGCCTCCCTACCATCCCACCAACAGCAGTTATTTAGAGAAAATTTAAATAGGGGCAGTAGATTTTTTATATGTAATAAATCTATAGCAGCCATGGGGACACTTGGTTAGTGAACGTAATTTAGAAAACCCTCTATCCATCAAAACACACTTCTTGCAAGTTTCCAGAAAGGTACAGCCCCGATTGGGAATATGTGTATTTGAGGATGGTGTCTATTAGGTGCAGTGGGTTCAGAGACCAGAAGTGGGCACAGAGGCCAGTAATGGGACAGACTGTGAATGAACTATGAGAAGACGCTCAGCTTTGGTAGTGTTTGTAGATGCTGGAGAGCTGAGTCTTGTAATGGGCGCGTGCAGACCATAGACACATGTCACTGGGTGGGTGCCTGGCATATCTGTCCCCGCTTCCTACGCTCTGCCCGGCCTCCTGTGGTCGTGATTGAGCCTTTCACTGGAGCCCCAGACTCTTCTTTCCTGTTACATTTCTTTTTTTAAACTTCTTTTGCTGATTGCTTCAGAGTTCGTGACCCACACTTCCAGCTGCTCCAGCTCTGCTCTCCCCGCAGCACCGGCTCCAACCCTCCGTGCCTCCGCGGGCACTCGTCGCTGGCCTTCAGCAGTGTGCGTGCATGGCCTGCTTGCCAGATGCCTTGCGGCAGTTGTTATTCAGAGCAAACTGGCATCTATTAAATCAGCTAAGAACAAGAAAAGTGAAAGTTTTTTTTTTTTACGTTGTCTTCCTCTTTGACATTCTTCCATTCTTTATGTAGATCCGAGTTTCCTGACCAAAGTGTTTTCCTTCACTCTGGGGAACTTCTTTTAAGGAGTCTTCAAGGCAGGTCTACTGGCAACACATGCCCTCAGTGTTTGCCTGACAGAGTCTTTATTGCTCCTCACTTTGGGAGGGTAATTTCACAGCGTGCAGGATTCTAGGTTTTTCTGGGTGGGTTTTTTTCTTTCCACACTACATGTTTTACTCTCTTCTTGCTGGTGTGGTTTCTGAACAGATTGCTCCTGCATGGTGTTCTTGGAGCGTCCGGGGTCTGGGCTTTGGTGTCTGACGTTAGTTTGGGGAAATTCTCAGTCGTCCCCGGCTCACGTATTTCTGCCGTTTCTTCTCTTCTCTGAGTCTCGTGTTCCATCACGTGCATGGTGCACCTTTGTGGCTGTCCCCCATCCCTTGAGACGCTCTTTTGGATTTTGTCGGTCTTTATTCTCTTTGCTTCTTATTTTTCAAGGATTCTGTGGATAGATCTTCCAACTCAGAGATCTTTCCTCTGCTGTCTCCGGGCTAATCAGCCCCTCAGAGGCATTCTTTATTTCTGCCACAGTTTTTTACTTGGTCTTAGCCAAAAGGCTGAGAAGCGATTCTGCCACAGTTTTTATCTCCAGCATTTCTATTTGATCCTTTCTTGGAACCTTTTTCTCTGTTTACACTGCCCCTCTGTTCTTGTCCGCCATTCACTTTGTCAGTTAGAGCCCTTACATGTTAATCATAGCTGCTTTAGTTCCCGGTCCTGTCCTGGCAACGCCCCTGCCATGTCTGGTTCTGACGCCTTCTCTGTCTCCTGGGACTCAGTTTTTGCCAGATATGATGTGCTGTCTTGCGTTTTTGTTACCAGCTCCCACTGCCATATGTCTTTAGAGGAGACTGGCAGTCAGTTTGCACTGGGTCTTGGCCTATCCGTCACTTGCAGTTTCTAACTTCTTGTCCACCTCTACTCTGGACACATAGGCCCGACGCTGACAGGTGCACACCTGCACACACGATGTTCCCGTGAGCCGCAGCCTGAGCCCCTGCAGGACTCCCTCTGGTTAGGGTCTCATGACCTAACTCTAGAAATTTCCTGTAATAACCAAGGCTCTTCTTGTTAATTCCAGTTATGCAAAGGGAGACTTGGACATCTCTTACATCACATCCAGAATTGCTGGTATGTTTGCCTCCGTTGACTGTAAGGACACGCTCTGCTTCTTCCCTAATGATGGCTCATGGGAGGCAGGGTGTGAGGGTGTGAGTGGTGGGGAAGGAGAGGGTGCCCGTTGGGCAGCCACTCACTTACCCAAGATGGGGCCTGGGGCACTTGTCCCTCTGTCCAGTGTATCCCCAGGCCCTGCCGTGGACAGTCCCGGCGTTGACTCACCTTCTCCCCCGATCTGGAACTCGGAGATCATGAGGGGCGTGATGCAGAGCACATTTAAAACTTGGGTCTCCAAACACCCAAACCAGAATCCAGACACTTGGAGACCCTGTTGTGCCTAAGGCTGTCCGGCCAAGCTCCCCGTCCCAGAGGCACTGTCTGGAGATCCTAAGGGGTGGGCGGGGTGGCGAGGTCTGTGTTCTGTCCATTCCTGGCAGCCATTGGACTGATCAGTCAGTAGCTGTGGGGAGGTGAGGAGCAGGGGCCCCAGTGGCCAACTGTCCTGCCCGTGGCTGACATGGGCTTCTCTCTTTCAGTGATGTCATTCCCAGCAGAAGGCGTGGAGTCAGCTATCAAGAATAACATAGAAGACGTACGGTTATTTCTGGACTCCAAGCACCCGGGACACTATGCGGTCTACAACCTATCCCCGAGAACATACCGGTCCTCAAAGTTTCATAACCGGGTGGGTGACCTGGACGTTTGCCTCTCACTCCATGCAGTTTTCTTCGTCAGCCCTCAGACTCACATGTGGTGTTCCTCAGCAGCAGAAGTGGCAACAGGCGGAGCCCAGGATTCTGGTGTGGGGGCCTTGAGTGTGGCAACGTGGGGACATGGCAGGAGACGGCTGGGAAAGGGGCTTTCTCTGGACAACTCCAGTCATACGGGCTTTGTTATGTCCCCTAAAATTGCCCCAATCTAGGGGGCCTTGTTGGTCCTCACCAGTGAGGCTGTGGGAGGCCACGTGGTTTTCTTAGTGAATGACCACAGGGGACGCAGACATTTTCACGGTATTTAGAGTGAGCTAAGCATGGAAAAGGGCAGGCTTTCCAGTTTTTTTGCCAAGTCTGTGTAGCCTGGTACACATCATGGAGCACAGAGTTCGGGAGCAGGGGCCCTGGTGGCATCTGTCCAGAGCCCGTGTCCATGGTGGGGCTCCCCCCTACCCCATGTCTGCACCCCCAGCTGGTGCGGGGAACCCAGGCAGAGCCAGGCCCTCTGCCCTCAGGTCTCCGAGTGTGGCTGGGCAGCCAGGCGGGCCCCAAACCTTCGCAGCCTGTACAGCGTTTGCAGGAACATGCACTCGTGGCTCCGGCAAGACCACAAGAACGTCTGCGTTGTGCACTGCATGGTGAGTGTCAGGCTGCCCCATCCCTGCCTTTTACCTTGGGGATGGAGTGCTTGAGGAGAACACATAAACCAGAGGAAATAACCCATGCTCCGGGGAAACACCCAATTGGCTGAGGGGGCGAGAGCAGAAGTGAGACCCAGGGCACCAAGGAGGGAGGCTGGCGGGGCAGCTGGGGTCCTCCACACAATCAGAGGCTATGTCTGATAGCAGGGAAGAACCCTGGCGGGATGTGGGACACCTGAAGTGACTGCTCTCGGAGAGGCCACCGAATGCAGCCTGCTGGCTTCTGGAGGGCCGGGGTCTGTTTGGGACATGCCGGGCCAGCCTGTGGACTCATGGCAGGTCCTATGAGGAACAGGTTCTGCCCTGGTGTCTGCAACCGGTGACCCCAGGCCTAGCTGCCCTGGCGTGGCCCCTGTCATTTCAGGGTCACAGACCCCAGAGGGAGCAGTGGCTGCCTGTGCCTTGTGGGACCCACACCTTCTGTGGGTCTCTGCCGCTTCTTGGGGAGGACTACCCACACAGGCAGTCCCCTTCCTCCTCTTTACAGCACAAGAGGGGTCCCCACAGGTTATCCTCTCCTCTCCCTGCAAGGCAGCACCCACGGGAGCCTCAGCAGCCTGGCACTGAGGCCACTCTGCTTCATGGGAGCCCCGTCTCTGCCCTCCTCACTGTGGCTGAGGACAAGCCTTATTTCCAGTTTCCCACCTGCACGGTGAGGGACCTAGTTCCTTCTGGACTCTGAGTTCCCCACTCCCCGTCAGGTGTGGTTTTCGTAAGTTCCCTGTATGTTCTGAGATGGGGGAAGCCCCTGTGGCTCTTGTCTAGGGAGGCATGTGACTGGGACGCCGCGGCTGTGCAAGCCTGGCCTGTGCCATCTGTCCTAGGATGGGAGAGCCGCGTCTGCTGTCGCCGTCTGCTCCTTCCTGTGCTTCTGCCGGCTCTTCACCACCGCAGAGGCTGCCGTGTACATGTTCAGTATGAAGCGCTGCCCGCCGGGCATCTGGCCGTCCCACAAGAGGTACTTGCGCCCCGTTCTGGAGGGTCGTCTGCGACATCACCCTCAGCCGAGTCGTCAGTGACGGTGCTGGGGGCGGGCAGATTCTGGGGCTCGTGTGCAGAAGTGGGCGAGGCCACAACTTCAGGGGGAGTCTGTGCCCTCCTGAATCCTAGCTGGCCACCAGAGGGACACCTACAGTGTCCCCCTGTGGGACAGACAGGAATCCGAGTGGCTTCAGGACAAGACCCCAAGGTATCTGACGAGATATGTAAGGTGACTGGTGAATGTGTGGAAGGCGCTAATGAAGAAGGTGGGCAAGATGGCAGGAGCCCGGGCGCCTGGGTGGCTCAGTGGGTTAAGCCGCTGTCTTCGGCTCAGGTCATGATCTCAGGGTCCTGGGATCGAGCCCCACATCGGGCTCTCTGCTCCGCGGGGAGCCTGCCTCCCTCTCTCTCTCCCTGCCTGCCTCCCTGCCTACTTGTGATCTCTCTCTGTCAAATAAATAAATAAAATCTCTGAAAAAAAAAAAAAAAAGTCGTGTTAAAAGAAAAGATGGCAGGAGCCCGTGGGCATTTCAGCAAAAGTGGGAACTTTGAGTCTCACACGCAGACGCCAGACAGGGAAAAGGGCAGGGTTAGTGGAGGCTGCACTCCAGGAGTTGAGGGAAGGGTCTCAGCCTCTAGAGGTCAGGGCTGCAGGCGTCACCCGACCGAAGCTCAGAGGGGTCATGGGAAGGGGGCTGGGCAGCCAGGCCTGCCAGGCCATTGCGGGAGGCAGAACAATGGGGAGGGCAACTTGCAGACACGGTTGCTGAGGAAGTCCCAAAATTAACAAGATGCCAAACCTCCAAAGTTCAGAGGACACGAAACAGGGCGAAACCCTCAACAAAGAGGCAGAAGACCCACTCAGACGCATTGGACTTCATCTGCCGGAGACCCCCTTATGGAGACCCCCCCCCCCATGGAGAGACGTCAGAGGCGTTGTCCGAACCCCTAGGCAACCAGTAAAGGTTCCGAGTCTGAGAGTTAGTAAGTCAGCAGGGGAAATCAGAGTCATAAAAAGTGCTCACTTATTTGAGGAAAAGACCAAAGAAGAAGAAGAAATGAGAAACAGAAAACAGGAGAACCTGGCCTCCACAGTCAAGCTCTAGACATGCCCGTTAAGAGGGGGATCGTCAGGGACGCCTGGGTGGCTCAATTGGTTAAGCGGCTGCCTTTGGCTCAGGTCATGATCCTAGCGTCCTGGGAATGAGTCCCACATCGGGCTCCTTGCTCAGCAGGGAGCCTGCTTCTCCCTCTGTCTCTGCCTGCCAATCTGTCTGCCTGTGCTCGCTCTCTCCTCCCTCTCTCTCTCTCTCTCTCTGACAAATAATAAATAAATAAATAAATAAAAAAGAGGGGGATCGTCAGACTGGACAAGAGAGCAGCAGCACCCAGCGATGACCTGTTGGGAGGAGCCCTGCGTCCCATGTAGACGGAGGAAACCAGCCTCCGCCGTGGGGGAGGGTGGGGACACAGGTGCCCCATGACTGGTCACTGCAGACTTAGTGGCTCAGAGAGCCCGCACGTGCTTCTCTGCCTCTGCAGGCCAGGTGGCCAGACTGTGTTGCAGGGTGAACCTCGATGAGAAAGTCTGCTGCTCCCTCTCTGGTGCGCTTCTGTGCTTGCTCAGCATGTTGGTGGGTTGCACGGGCGTGGATAGGGTGTAGGCATCCTGGCTTCATGGCATGAGTGAGGCACGTGCAGGTATCCTGTCATCGGGGGGGAGAGCTCCCTTAGCAAGTCTCCTAGCGCGATGCCATGTGAGACCCACACTCAGAAGCGGCCGCCTTTGCCTCCTGCTTGGAAGCCACTCCCCACTCCTTCCCTGTCTCTTCAAGACAGATGCCTGGTGTGTGCACCCCACAGGTGCCGAGAAAACCAACCAGGTGAGCTGGAGGAGTGACAGACGTGAGAGCGGATTCCAAATTTTTAGAGCAGAAAACAATTGGAAGGAGAAATGGGCAGTCACAGTTATAGTGTAGCCATCAACATTCCTGACTTGGTAGTGAATGAAACAAGTACTTGCATGGTCAGTTCAGGGCAGCCATCTGGTTGACATCTGTAGGCCCTTCCACCCAACAACCAAAACAGACACATTCCTTTTGAGCGCTCATAGACCATTCAGTAAGAAGGATCATATTCTGGGCCATTAAGCTGCAGTCACAGGAGGATAGCAGTCCCACGAGGTGTGTTTATAATAAAGCTACACCAGGAATTGGTAACCAACAAGAGTACCTGGCTAGCTCAGTCAGGAGCATCGGATGGTGAGTATGAGCCCCATGTGGGCTGTGGAGATTGCTTTATAATATCTTTTTTAAAAGATTTTACTTATTTATTTAAGAGAGAGACAGAGCACGAGAGAGGAGAGGGTCAGAGGGAGAAGCAGACTCCCCGTGGAGCCGGGAGCCCGATGCGGGACTCAATCCCGGGACTCCGGGACCATGACCTGAGCCAAAGGCAGCTGCCCAACCAACTGAGCCACCCAGACACCCCTGCTTTATAATATTTTTAAAAAGAAATTAATAACTGATAGTTGGAAAGTTTTCTAAATTTTTCAAAATTAATCTACTCCCGAATTACCCATGAGTCAAAGAAAAAGTTTCAAGGGAAGCTTAAAGATACTTTAAACCAAATGAAAATTACATCACAAGTTGTGCAGTGAAACTAGAGTACACTGCTCCAAGGAAAGTTAGTCACACTGAGTACCCATATCTGCCGGGAACCAGATGCAGTGAGCCCACTCTTTGTCGAACTGAGTACTTGAGTCTGTGGGAACCAGGTGCAGTGAGCCGACTGTCTCACTGAGTACTCGTGCCTGTGGAAACCAGGTGTGGCGAGCTGCGCGTCACAAGGAGTACTTGAGTCTGTGGAAGCCAGGTGCGGTGAGCTGTTCGGTGCATTGAGTACTCGTGTCAGAAACCAGGTGTGGTGAGCTGTTTGTCACACTGAGAACTCGCGTCCATGGAAACTAGGTGTGGGGCACTTAACTGGAGCTTCAGGGACATGGCAGGTGGGTGACGTCGAGTGCCTCTGGCCCCTGCAGGTACATTGAGTACATGTGTGACATGGTGGCAGAGGAACCCATCACGCCCCACAGCAAGCCGATCTTGGTGAAAGCCGTGGTCATGACGCCCGTGCCGCTGTTCAGCAAGCAGAGGAATGGCTGCCGGCCCTTCTGCGAGGTCTATGTGGGGGACGAGCGTGTGACCACCACATCTCAGGAGTATGACAAGATGAGGTGAGCTCAGAGCTCGGGCCCTCTGTGTTCCATGGCCTTCAGATTCATTCCCTTTCCCACCTCCAGGAGATTTGTAAGGAGAAAGTCTGGCCAAGCTGTGGAAAGGTGCTGAGGTCCTATCTGAGGTCAAGGTGTGGAGCAGGAACAGGCTCCATGAGCCTGTCCCAGCTGGTGGGCGACAGGTGTGAGAGGTTCCCTGACCGGTGTGCTGAGGAGTAGCTTCTTAGAAGTCTGTTCTCAGAGCAACACCCCTTCCCAGAATAATTTGTCAGGAAGCCCAGCAAAATGAGAGCGTGTGGATCTCAGTGTTGGTGTGTTAGGGGAGCTCGAGGTTCTTGCCAGAGAGCCGCAGCCTTCCAGGACCACTGCTCTCTGGAAAGCTGTGTATGTGACTTAAGTAAACCTTTCTTCATTCTTCCGCTCATCAGGGATTTCAAAATTGAGGATGGCAAAGCAGTCATCCCCCTGGGCATAACCGTGCAAGGAGACGTGCTTATTATAATCTACCATGCCAGGTCCACGCTGGGAGGAAGACTGCAGGCCAAGGTACGTGGGCACTCAGGCCACCCTGGGCTGTCAGTCCGTGGGTACTCGCTGAGGGTTCTCAGGCCCAGTGTTCAGTGAGAAGTGCCTTGTGTGGTACAAGGCAGAGGGAATTTTAGCCCAAAACACCTGGAGTTCCCCGTGCTTCGGAATGCTGTCTGCATGGGGCCTGCTGAGTTACAGCTCTGAGGCTGCCCTACCTCAGACCCTGAGAAGCTGCTTGTCGGGAGGGTGCTGTGCATCAGGCTTGAGCCCATCAGCTGGGAAGTGTGTGTGTTCGGTGTGAGCACGTGATGTGCCCTCCCCAGCTTGAGCATCTCCTGTCTGCACCCTCTCTGCAGGTGGCATCCATGAAGATGTTCCAGGTCCAGTTCCACACGGGCTTTGTGCCTCGGAATGCAACAACTGTGAAATTTGCCAAGTATGTGGATGTCACATGTGGGAGAGGTCAGGAGGGTCAGGGGCACAGTGCCCACCTGCCGTGCACCCCGTGGAAATGAGTGCCGTGGGCTGGACGCTGGCGGGCGATGTGGTTCCTGCACAGCTGGGTCGCCACACTGTACTTCAGTCCTGGGTCTCTCCCCACTTCCGAGTGTGCTCACTGTCCAGCAGGTGGCGGCTGCCACCGTGCACCTCGGGGACCTGGGGACTGACCTGGTGCATTTCTTGTTAGAATGTAGCCATTGACACACTGGATGTGGAATGAACAGCTGAATGGGTGTTCATTGCTCTTTGACACAGAGAGCACCTAGGACGTGGGAGTGCTCTGCTAGGCGCTGAGGTCGGAGGTGATTGGGGGAAGTTTATCGTCTGGGGTTAGAAATAAGAACCGAAATACACACAGTCGGGGATAATCCCCTTGACTCACCCAGGGCTCTTTAGTTTCTTGTGTTCCCAGATTCATTACCTTGTTAGAGTCCCGAGTAAGGGCCTCAGATACATGGCTCCTAGTCCCTGGTGGGTATGCACACCTTATATTTGAGGCGGAGGGGCTCAGGTAGTGGAACAGGTCTGCACAGTGGGCATTTGGGACAGAGAGAGAGCATGTGCGAGTGGGAGAGAGAATCCCAGGCAGACTCCTCACCTAGCACAAGCCCAGTGCGGGGCTCGATTTCATGACCCTGAGATCACAACCTAAGCCGAAACCAAGTCAGATGCTTAACTGACAGTACCCTCCAGACGCCCCAGGGGGCATTTTGGTTCCAGCTGGCCATTTTTCCCCTTCGTCTCACACGCATGCACACCTACCACCCACCTTTCGCCCCTGGAAGCGTCCTTCCAGCGGCAAAAGGAGAGCTGGGGAGGAGCTCTGGGAACCACTGCTTGTGGTTGCCCAGGTCCTGCACTCTCCAGACCTGGGCCCCTCTCTGCCCAGTGAATAGAGGGAGTGTTAGGACTGACCCCTGCAGTCCTGGGAGGACTCAGCTCTGATCCTCTGGGTGCCAGAGGACCAGGGAGTGGCTGCCTCTGACATGGGGACTTTTCTGGGGGCTGGAAAGGGCATTCCCCCCCCCCCACCTCCCAGTACGCAAGCACAGAACTTTACTGAGCTGTGCTCTCAGGCCCGTGTGTGGTGCTTCCAAGGATGGATTACTTAAATTAGGAGAAAGTTGTTGCATTGCCTGATGGATGGAGGAAAGTGTGTGTCTCCTGTGGGCAGGATCCATTTTGCAGAGAGGCGGTGGAAACAGGACAGCTTGAAAAAAGAACTTGGTTCTTTTTTCAGTGTTCATGGGTCCGTCCTCAGTGAGCTCTCCTGTCACTGAGGGAGGGTCCCCAGTGTGTTCAAGTGGGCAGAATTGAATTCATGACACAGGAAGCATTTTTGTTTCTGAGGCAAGCATGTTGGCCTCTGGGGCCATCTAGTGAGGCCTGGGGCTTACCACCTCCTGCTGTGCGGGGCGGGGTCGTGGGGTAGTGGCCCTGCTCACAGACCCTCATTGTTCCCTCACTGGCCTGTGGGGTGAGCTTGGTAGGCTGAGCCCCAGAGGCCATCTTCAAGGATGAGCCAGGGTGGGGAGGGGGGGATGGGGGTTCGCCAGCGTGGTGCCCAGAGCTGCCCCCAAGGCCCTGTGGCCCCAAGAGCTGAGCCTGCAGAGGTCATGTGCTCCTTTGTGTGGACCCCTGCCTCACTCCTTCCTTGTGGATGGGGGTCTAGGCCTCTCCTGGCCCCTGCTGGCTGCTGGACTCCCCCTTGACTGACATCGCTGCCTTGGGTCTTACCCCTGTGGTTCCCCTGGGAGCTGCTCCTGCCTGGTGGTGCGGTGACCCGAGTCATCTCCTTGTTGTGGGTGCCCGACGGAGAGAGGGAGGAAGTGCACGGTGGCCTGAGAGCCCAAGGAGCTCTGCTCCTGCCTTCGTTGCCCCAGCAAGTGGAGCGCGGCTTCAGGCTGTTGTTGCCCACATAGCTGCCCTGTTGGGTGTCCTCCCCTCGCACAAAGGTGGTTTTGTCTCTGGAGGAGTGGGAAGGATTGAAACCAGTGGATGTTCCATGTTAGGGTCATGCCTGCTCACTTATTTTATTTTTTTGAGTCCCTGGAAGTAAGACTTGAAATCTGCCAGGCTTTTCCACCCAGACTGACCACCCAGTCTGCCTCCATGTCCGTAGCCCCACTGCCTGGTGGCTGTGTTTCGTTTTGGGCTATGGGTGCCTCGCAGATGTCACAGAGGACCAAGGGCGGCTCCCTCCACAGCTTGGGTCACTCAGGAACCTGCTGCCCCTTTTGAAATAATAAGTAATGCCCAGAGACGTTCAGGTGACTTAAAAGAACCCGAAGGCTGGGAGCCTACTGCCCTGCTGAGGAATGGGCCTCAGCAGCATGGTCTTGAGCACATTGTCTGAGATGACCTGAGGGAACATGGGGGAAATGTTGGACTCCCTAGAGGTTCGGAGCCCCCGAACTCGAGTTCAGTGATCCCATGGTGACCCTGCAGTGACACCCTTACACCCGGTCTTGGCGAAACTTCTCTCTCCTCTCCCGCTAGCCGCGAGCCCCGCCTCCCATTGCCCTGCCACCCTCCCCAGAGCTCTCGGTTTTACGGGCACCTGTGAACAGTTGGGGATTTTTGGCAGGGTGGACAGTGGTGTTTGATGGAAACGCACATGTAAGGTCCCTTAGTGCCCGATCTGGATCACGGGGCTGGGGGTGAGGGCCGCCAACGCTCCCACAGCAGAGGGGCCGTGTCCTGCCGGTGCGCCTGCCCCGGCAAGCACACGTGCCACTCCATGCTCACTTTCTGGTTAACATGGGCTAAAAAGTCCTTCCTAACTGGCGTTTGGCCTCCTCTTGTAGGTATGACCTGGATGCGTGTGACATTCAGGAGAAATATCCGGATTTATTCCAAGTGAACCTGGAGGTAGAGGTGGAGCCCAGAGACAGGCCCAGCCGGGAGGCTCCACCCTGGGAGAGCACCAGCATGAGGGGGCTGAACCCCAAAATCCTGTTTTCCAGCCGGGAGGAGCAGCAAGACATTCTCTCTAAATTTGGTGAGATTCTTGTTTTCCAAACATATAGGTGGTGGTGCTGTTGCCACTGGAGACTCTTGGGGGCTGGGCTCATCCCCATCCTGGGGTCTGGCTGTGCATGGGCAGAAGGCGGCCCAGAGCCCCCACTTGGGACCTTCCCTGACACCAGCTTTCATGCCCAACGTGCTCACATTTCCCGGGTTCACGCCGCTGTGGCTGCTCCCAGACCCCCAGGATGCTGGGCAGCACCTGACCTTGGGGGTCATCGTGGGTCAGGCTGGAGTTGCTTGCTGTTTTCAGCGTGCCTGGAAGAAGTCATGGCTTTGTTCTGGACCCGCAGGGCACAGCGGGGCAGGCGGTCCCTCGCCGGGTTGGCTGTCTCGCAAGCATTTAGAAGGGGTGCACGCGTCCATCAGGCAGGGCGTGTGATCTCACTTCCTGACGACGACATGGTTGTCTTCATGTTCTCGGTTTGCTCATCTTACAGTCTCTTCCCTGGGAAGTGTCTATGTCCACATGAGTGGCATGGGGAAATGTCTGAGCAAACTGGGAGCTGCTCACAGACTGGACCCTCTCTGGTGGTCAGTGCAGGTTCCCCAGGGCTTCGGCCATGTGGCCTGGCCACTCCACGAGACGCTTGGCAGCCCGGGGCCTTGGCCCTGAAGCCACCTGGCTGGCCACAGCAGGTGGTGGTAGCATTGTGGGCTGGGTCCCTGACGTGGTCTTCTCCCTGGCAGGAAAGCCAGAGCTCCCCAGGCAGCCCGGCTCTACCGCCCAATACGACGCTGATGCCGGCTCTCTGGACGCCGAGCCCACAGAGTCCGATTCACCGCAGAGCAGCAGCACGGACAGCAGCCGCTTCCTCCACACGCTAGATTGGCACGGTGGGTGCGGGCCCCCTCCAGGGACCCTGCGCCCCCAAGCCATCGGATCTGGCCTGCCGTGCAGGCAACATCTTCTCCCCTTGGGCCTGAGAGCTTTCTCTGGGGTTAGCTGTTCCCAGACCCTCCGCTTCGCGGCTTCCGGCAAGGCCTCACCCTGCCGTCCTGTCTACTGTGCTTCTCTTCTCAGAGGAGAAGGACCCCGAGACGGGCCCCGAAGCTCGCTTTGCCAAGGAGAGTGCATCAGCCCCGGCCGAGGAAGCAGCGGGCAGTGAGCCTTCTGATGAGGAAGCAGCGACGCTCTCAGCAGAGAGCAGGGACGCAGCTGACGAGGACACGCCAGGCCCGGCAGCAAGGGTGCAAGAGCGAGAGTTGATTTTTGACACAGCCACACCGGCCATGCCACAGGAGCCCACGCTGCAGGAGGACAGTGTTGACCTCCTGGGGCTGAACTCCGAGGCGGGGCTGGCAACTCCCTCACAGGCCTGCGGGACAGCTCCCAGTACCGCCGACCTGCTCAGCCGCCTCCTGGGGGCCCCTGACACGGCTCCAGAAGTCCCCTCAGGCGATTTGCTGGGTGGAGAGGACCCCCTGCTCTTTGCAAGCCCGGCCCCTTCCTTGAGCGCACAGAGCCCGCCCCGTGAAGGGCAGGCTGCAGCCGGTACGTTACTCCGTCTGGTGGGAAAATAGAGGAGAGGGTTTTCGTCCTTTGGCCATGCTGTCAAGGTTCCCTAGGAGGGGCTCCTGACAGTGGACGGGGAGGGTCAGCGCCTGGCCCTCCAGCCACCTGCTGGAGGAGCCGGCCGCTCTGCAGGCAGACTCCTGGGGCCCCTCCTGCACTCCCTCTCCCTCCCTCTCACAGGCTGCCTCTCCTGGGAGAGTCTAGGGTGAGGCCCTTCCGGCATCCAGCGCCTTCTTGGAGCGGATGGTGCGGCCTCAGCCTGGGTCTGAGGGGCCGTCGCGCTAGCTGGGACCCGCTCGGCCTTGAGGCTGATGCCTGGGGCCAAAGGCACCTACACAGAGCCTCCCATCCGCCCACTTTCTGGGTGTTTTTCTGCAGCCGACCCGTTTGATCCTCTCCTACTGCCATCTGGTTCAGACAGCCAACCCTGCCCCAAGCCTGACCTCTTCGGTGAACTTCTTAATTCAGAATCTCCTGCCACAGCCCCTGTATCCTTCCCGTCCACCCACAGTGCCCCACCCCCAGCGTGCAGCACCGACTTCCTGCACCTGGGTAAGTGCTGAAGTCGGGGCCTGCCGAGGTGGGTGGCATAGTCACCTCCTGCGGGCCCTGGGACAACGAGGGGTGCTCTGGGTTCCCCCTCCCCTGGCAAGGTGACCAGCCTGCAGCTGTCCTCCCCTTGTGAGGCTTCAGAGGAGGGCAAAAGGCAGTTCTGGGGGCACCAGCACGTAGCCGTGAGTCCATGCAGCTGGCCACGGGGTGGAGGGGGGGGTCTTTGATGATGTGTGGATGCTTGTTGCTCTGTGAATGGCGGCTCTGCTTGCTGACCTCCTTGTGCATTTGGTTAGTCCAGGGACCACGTGATGCATCCTTGGGCTTCCGAGGAAAAAGAAAGCGGGTTGGTGTGGGCCTAGCCCAGAGCAGCTCTCTCGGGACCCTGGTGGGGTATGAGCCCAGCCCTGCTCACACGTGAAGGGGGACAGAGGAGGCTGTTGCTGCTTGCCCCCACCAGAGGTTACCCCGGGTAGCACTGCTGTCTTTCCAGGGGACCTACCGGCAGAGCCCGGCAAGATGACAGCCTCTACCAGCCACCCAGATCTGCTGGGAGGCTGGGAGGCCTGGGCCGACGCGCCAGCCCCCGCGACCACTGCAGAAGGTACGAGCCCAGCCCCATGGAGGCTGGTTCTCGGGTGGGAGCCCACTCCCAGAGGAGTGTGTGTGCCAGGAGGCCTCAGTGGGAGGAGATGCAAAGGGTCCCCCATAGCACACCTTGGTGGTGTCCTGTGTCCCGTGGCTCCTCTGCCTCCTGGAGGCCCCTGGGGGTCTGTGCCATGGCTGGCATCGTGGGGCCGTGCCCTGTCCTCTCAGGAATGCTCCAGTAGTGAGCTGCTGGAGCAGGCCTGTGACCCGTGTCCCCTCCTAGTACCATTCACTGCTGTATTTGCCCAGGAGCAGCCCCGAGCCTGAGGCTCTCCCCAGGGCCAGATGGGGACTTTGGAGATATTGTCTCTTGATTTGCATTTTTTCATTAGGAAGGAAGTCAGCTATTATTTTGCGTGTTTTAAGTTATTTGTATTTCTTTTTTTTAACAGAGGAAATTTAGCTTTTTAAGATGTTACTCATTTAGAGAGAGGGAGAGAGGGCATGAACAGGAGGGGCAGAGGGAGAAATAATCCTGACTTGGGGCTCAATCTCATGACCCTGAGATCATGACCTGAGCCAAAACCAAGAGTCAGACTCCACCAACTAAGGCATGCAGGCATCTCTGAAATTCAACTTCTTTTTTTTTTTAAGATTTTATTCATTTATTTGACACAGAGAAACACAGAGAAAGGGAATACAAGCAGGGGGAGGTAAGAGAGGGAGAAGCAGGCTTCCTGCCAAGCAGGGAACCTGATATGGGGCTCGATCCCAGGACCCTGGGGATCATGACCTGAGCAGAAGGCAGATGCTTAACAATTGAGCCACCCAGGCATCCTTGAAATTCAACTAATTTTTAATTGATTTGTAAGAACTCTTTATTTAGGAACAGCAATTACTTGTAACTGTCAACCAGACAGACGCGGGGCGAGTGCACAGTGGTAACTCATTCAGACTCCATCGTGTCTCACAGTTAGAATACTGACTAGTTTACGTCCTTGTGAGGAACAGCATAAAGCACGCTCACACTTGACGTGGGTTCTGGGAAGTGGGACTTGAGGATCAGAGCCACGTGACGTGGAGGCTAGCTTCTGTGAGGAGGCAGCTCTGCTGCATGTACAGCTGCATCTGGGATTGGTGGGGTGCAGACAGTAAACGAGTGTGGCCTCAGGAGTGTTCTGGGGGTGCACCTTCTGTCCTTCTGTCCTCCTCCAGGTCCCTTCTTCTCTCCAGGAGGCCAGCCTGCCGCCCCTGGGCCCCCGGCCAGCTGGACCAAGTCTCAGAGCCTGGACCCGTTTGCAGACCTCGGTGACCTCAGTTCTGGCCTCCAAGGTGACGTGTGGGGCCCAGAGCACCAGCCCCTGGCAGGAGCGGGCAGTCGGGGGCCCTGCTCCCCTCATAGGGGCTTGTGAGCCAAGCTAACACCGGGAGGCATGAGGTGCATGTGGGGCACAGGCACTTGGAGTCATGGAGGGATGGACGAACCACCCACACCCAGCGCCTGTGCCTGCTGTCTGTGGCCTTGAATCTCCTGGGGACATGTTCTCAGGGTCCCTCTGTTACCTCCAGATGCCTGTGGGGCATTGAGTATCGAGACCAAGAGTCTTCAAGCAGGTTCCTTATTCCTTGGCAGTCAGCTAGCGGGTGGAACTCCAGGTTGGAAAGATGTTTGCTGGGAAGGCTTGTTGCTCAGGGCGTCAGGCCTCAGGCCGCAGAGCTCTCCTCCCATCAGAGCTTCATGGCCGCTCCCTGCTGCCCCTCACGGTGCCTAGTCAGCCTTCAGTTTGGTTTGGAGACAATGTTCCTTGGTGCTGGGAAAACTTCTGGCACCTTGTACCCTCTTGTTCCCCTCTTGAGACGCGCATTGGGCCTGCAGGATCGCCTCCCCTCCTCCGCCCGTCTCTGCTGCGTCGGGACTCGCCCCGCGTCTGTCTGGTTGAGCCCTGTGGCTTTCCTTCTTGGAGTAGCTGCTGGCGCTTCAGGTTGCGCCATGTCTCTGAGGGCATTCCTGGGCGTGTGAGTTTGCCCTTGGCCTTCTGTGCCTATGCAGTCTATCTGGCCGCTCACACTGGGTGGGCTGCCCAGAGCCTTCTGCTGCGGGGGTCAGACCTCTCAGGTCTTGAGTGACCCATCCTTGGGCTGGAGCCTGGCCCTCAGGGCTACACCGCAGCCCCGGGCCTCACATGCCCTCAGGACACAGGCGATCCTGATGAAAGCTGATGGAAGGAAAGGAGAAATAGACAAAGTCAGACTCTGGTTGTAGATGTCAGACTCCTCGAGTGATCAAGCCACTGGACGTGGGGTTGGATGTGAGGATGGCACAGTGATGGAGTTGCTGGGGGCACCCCTGCTGGCAGGGCCCTGCACCCTATAGTGGTCCCGGCCAGTGAGCGTGGACCACACCCACTCCCAGGCACCACTGAGCATTCGTCAAGACTGCAGAGGTCCCCTGACCACATGGACTGGAAACCAGGGACGGCAGGATAACTGTCAGTCTTCATGTGCTTCAGTGCTGAGCAGTAAGTGGGTTATTTAGGAAATATGAGGGTGCACTAAACCGGGCGAACGTGGACACTGAGCGGGCGCTTGCAGCCTTCTTGTCAGCCTCGGCGTGTCTGAAAAGATAGCAGAAGAAGCCCTAACAGTTGGAAGGAAATAATAAAGAGCCAAAATCCGTGAAGTAGAAAACTAATGAAACAGAATCTGATTTTTTGAAAATATCAGGAGAGCTCAAAAATCAGTAAAACCACAGACAAAGCTCTACAAGGGACAGAGTGAAAGGATGATCAAGCAAGGACATAGGAACATCCCCGCAGACCTTGAGGATGGTGAGGGTACGCGGGCTGTGGGCAGTGACATTGGTCGTGTCCTCGGAGCTGGTCCCCAGGAGAACCCGCGAGCGCTGAGCACATTGTGGGAATATCCCCGTAACTGGGAGGGAAACGAATTCACACTTGGAAGTCTCCCAAAAGGGAATCTCTGGTGCTACGTGGACGGTTTCCCTGGAGAATTTACCAAATGTTTCAAGAATTCATACTGATTCTCCAGTGTGTTCCAGGAAATAGAAAGAGGAGGAAATGTTTTCCAGTCAATTTTAGGAAGCTCGTGATACCCTGATGACCAAAACCAGAGTCTGTGCAAAAAAACCCCTGCAGGACTGTGTCCCTCATGAATGTAGACAGAGACTCTGAACAAAACACTGGCAGAGGGAACTGTCCTCACACAGTTGTGCACCGCAGCCAAGGAGGGTTTATTCCAGGAACGTTCCATGACCGGGGAACAGGGTCGGCCCCGTCATGGGCCCGGCAAGAGCATTTGGCGCCCCTGTCAACAGTGCAGGGAAGGCTGTTCACAGCAAGCAACATGGACTTGTGTGCTGGGGCTGCAGGTGCGGAGCTGATGCGGGCAGCCGAGGACACGGACCAGCTTGTAGGGACGTTTACTTGGGACGTCAGGACCACGAGTGGCTAGAGTATTTCTTTAATGGAAAGGAGCATGGGAGTGTCACCCACCCCACGCCCAGCTTCGGGCTTACACTGTAGCTGCTGAACCCAGCACCGCCTGGTATCAGAGCCTAATGGACCCGGGACCCATGAGTGGACCCACACATGCAAGGCCAGCGGATTTTTGACGGAAGGGCAAAGCCACTGCAACAGACAAGTGACATCACACTAACCCTCATGCCTCACAGTGGGCGGCTCGGCATGAGTCCTGGATTGAAACGTGAACAGGAGACACTTCAGCTCCTGGAGGAGGAGAACATGGAGGAGGTCGTCTCTGGAACCCAGGCATGGTTTGCGTGTCACACAAACCACAGTGGAGGGAGTGACGCAGGGCATGTCATCATCCTGGAGTGTGCAGACTGAGGGGTGGGGAAGACAAGCTATGGATGTGGAAAACACATTTTTGAGCCAAGCGTCTGCTCTCGGACAGACGCCTCGGATACGTGAGCACTGCAACAACCAAAGCCGTCAGCTTAGAATGTGGGACGGGCTGCTGGGTGCCCAGCACGGGGCCACCTGGCAGGGGCCGCCCCAGGGTGTGGCCACGGTGGAAGCACTGTGGCCCCAGGTGCTGGTGGGGGTCTGAGATGGCTCGCTGGTTTCCCACAAAAGTGTGCAATGACCATTTATCCCAGAGACACAGCAAAATTTTGCACACTGTGTTGATAGTGGCTTTGCGATGCCCAAAATGGGAGCAGCCATGACGCCCTCCCGGGGCTCAGGGACTAAACATACCATGTTGCATCTCTGCCCAGAAAAGTTGCTCACGGTGAGAAGGAGCAGGTCCTTCGTGAGAAGCACCAGCTGCAAAGCCTGTGCTCTGATCCTGACTCTGGAGCAGTCTCGGAATGATGGCCCCGGGGAGGGGCACAGAGCAGTGTCTGACCTCGCCTACATGCGTCTGTGCATGTGGTCGTTGCACACGCATACACGGACGCACGCTGGTGTGGCTGTGTCTGCTGCTGCAGGTTGGCCGTGGAGCCAGGACCTGGGGGCCTGGTGCTGGTTGTGCAGCTTGCTGGGTGTCTGTTCCAAGAAGCAGCCGTGCCTTCTGAGGGCGAGTGGGGAGGCAGGCCCGGCGCTTGTCTCTGAGTGTCCCCGCTGTCCCCAGCCCCCGTGGACATGAAGTCCTGGAGACGGCAGTGCCCCTGTCCGTAGCAACTTCTCCAGGACGCGGCAGCCATCATGCGTTTGGACACTCACCCCGTTATGACCTGTCTCCCCAGGCGCACCTGCTGGATTTGCCCCTGGGGGTTTCGGGCCCAAAACGAGCAGCAGCTCCTGGCAGCAGACAAGTCGGCTCCCAGCCCAGGGGACCCCGCGGCCCCCCCAGGCCAAGCCACCCCTAAAAGCCAGTGCACAGCCAAGGCCTAACTATGCCGCCAACCTGAGTGTGATCGGCAGCCGAGAGGAGAGGGGGGTCCGCGCCCCCAGCTTCGGTAAGTCCTCCTCGTGTGCTATGGGTGGCTTCTTCATGGTTCCTAGGAAGTAGTTAGAACAGTGTTCTGCCCTGTTCTCCACCTCGTGCCCCAACCTAGGGGAGAGTGTTCACGGGGCCCAGGTCTGTTCCCTTGGTGGGGGCTCCCGTGGGCTGGAAGAAGATGCTGGGGCCTGGCCATGGCCACCAGACCCACGCTCGCCAGGAGCCCACAGCCCCTTCTGTCATGGGGACGGCACACCTGCGTTAACCCCAGGAGGTGACGGGCGTGGCTGTCCTTCAATCCCAAAGTGTCACTGACCTCCAGACAGTCTTGCAGGCTGTAGGCTGTGGTGTGTGCCGCACAGAGATAGGCCGCCTGTTTCTGAACAGCCTTTCCTCTGAGGTGTCCCGACAGCACCGCATCTTTCCAGTGGGCCTCACCCAGCCTGCACCCATGGGCGGGACCCCCGGCGTGTTGTCTGCTGGCCAAGCCTCCGTTCGCCCATAGGTCAGAAGCCAAGAGTGTCCGAGAGCGACTTTGAGGACCTGCTGTCCGACCAGGGCTTCTCCTCCAAGGCTGAAAGGAAGGGGCCGAGGACCATGGCCGAGATGCGGAGGCAGGAGCAGGCGCGGGACGCCGACCCGCTCAAGCTGAAGGTGAGGGGGGGGCTGGGCGCCCCAGGTCTGCAGGAGGGGGGGTCCTGCAGACAGGATTGCCTGCACCCCGAGCCAGCAGCCACTGTGGGAGGCTCCTGACTCTCAGACACAAAAGGGTTGTGGTCACCATGCTTGCGGAGACAGCAGCAGCTTCCGTTGACATTTGACCTGCATTTTTGGACATGTTTCGGGGTGATTAAGGGCCTTGCTGCTCTGGAGACCTGACCAGATGGAACCCCAGACAGCGCGGGGGTGATGAGAGCCATCTGCTGTCTGGGCTGGCCTGAGATACAGCACTGCCAAGGGGTCAGGGTGCCCCCTCTGCAGGACAGCTTCGCCGTGCAGCTCTGCGGGGCCGTCCGGGCCAGTGTGGTGTGTGGCCAGGCCCAGGAAGTGGTGTGGACCGTGCCGGGGGTGGGGGGCGGTCAGGTCCGTGTCCAGGCCAAGCGTCTCACAGTCAGAGCCTTGCTCCGTGCAGTGAATGGTGTGTGGAGCAGCTTGGGGGGCAGAGGGGGCGGTTGCCCCGATCTCTCTGCAGCACCTGTGCGCCCTGCAGCTCCTGGAGTGGACGGAGGGTAAGGAAAGGAATATCCGTGCACTGCTGTCCACCTTGCACACTGTGCTGTGGGATGGTGAGAGCCGCTGGACGCCTGTGGGCATGGCCGACCTGGTGAGCCCAGGGCAGGTGAAGAAACATTACCGCCGGGCTGTGCTGGTAGTCCATCCAGACAAGGTGAGCGCTGGGCCGGGGTGTGGGGGGCAGGATCGGGGGTGGGAGGATTGGGGTGCCGGCAGCAGACCTAAGGCCTCTTCCCCACTGGTCTGGCCCCCAGGCCGCAGGGCAGCCCTACGAGCAGTACGCCAAGATGATCTTCATGGAGCTGAATGACGCGTGGGCCGAGTTCGAGAGCCAGGGCTCCCGGCCCCTCTTCTAAGCCCATTGTGGTCGAGGCTGCACGTGTGGTTCACGGAGCCAGAAGCTGCTGAGGTCATCCTCCAGGGTCCCGTCCGTGGCTGTCATGGCGTGGGCTGGTGTGGCCACCCCGATCGCTGTGCCCACCGTCCTCAGTGGACTGGAACAGACGCCGCTCCCTGGCATGAGAAGAAAAAGCATTCCAAAGCCTCTGAATTTCCTTTTCTTTTTTGGTCCCAAAGGAAGTGTTGATTACGCTACCCCCATAACTGTCACGGTTTGTGATTCATTTCGTTTTGTCCCGTGGCCATTGCCTCGAGGGCGCCTCTGCTTGCGGTCGAGTGCGCCGCTCAGCTCTCCCCCCGCCCCCCACAAGCCCGTGCGTGACACCCGCTATGTGTGGGCAGCCTGGCCGCCGCCTGTACAGAATTAAACTATTTTCTGATGACGTTTGCCTTGGCGCCGTGTAACCTTTTCTGGGGTGATCTCGGCCTCGACCACGGAGAGGAGCACAGGAACCCCAGCCAGGGAGCAGTGGATTCAGGCCTCGGGGCTTCCGGGCAGCCTGGGTCTGGGAGTCGGCCCTCACCGTGAGCTCTGGACAGGCCCCACGGTCACTGCATGTGGCCAGAACAGAATGATACTGGCCCATGTCCACATCCTGCTGGGCCTCTCCTCCACAGAGGGGGGCAG
Organism: Mellivora capensis; assembly: GCA_004024625.1. Taxonomy (NCBI): domain Eukaryota; kingdom Metazoa; phylum Chordata; class Mammalia; order Carnivora; family Mustelidae; genus Mellivora; species Mellivora capensis. The sequence goes on along the minus strand of PISX010001742.1, from coordinate 49,453 downwards.
ACATGGGCCTTTCAGGTGCTGAAATTTAAAACAAGAGCTTTCCTTTACGAGAAGCCTGTTGAGGAAGCACCAGGTGTCTGGTCCCATGTGGTTACTGCATGTGCGGGCTTAGGGGAGCATCTGTCACCACAGAGCTTTGGTCAGAAGTGGCTTTACGAGCTCCTGGGGTGGTCCTGCTCCTGCCCTGGGCTGCCTGGACCACAGCTGCCCCTCAGTCCAGCTGGTGCTGCAGGCCTCCGGGAGCCTGTGTCTGGTCCCTCTTTTCAGAGTCCGGTGTGATGCCAGAGAGAAGGAAGACTCCATGGACTGGAGAGGGGCAGCCTCCGTCCCGTGGCCTGTTGCGTGGGTGGGATGCTGCCGTTGGTATGGACTTAAACCAGGGGTCAGTGAGGTCTGAGTGTCCACCTGTAAACAGTGGAGGGCTTGTGTCTAACGGCTGCGACCCCAGCACCGATGCCCCCTGCACCTAGAGTTGGATGCTCTGACTGGACGCTCAGACCCCACCTTCCCCACCAGGGACCACATTGGCCTGAGATTCACCAGACCTGTGGTTGTGCGGCGTGTGAGGCCCAGGCCTCAGAGGAGGGAGAGGCTCTGGCCTTTTGCCCTGGGGTACCATGGCAGGTCTTGTGGCAGCAGGACCAGACGGGGGGCTGGGACCCTGCCTGCTTTCTGGCCCTCGGGCTTGGCCCCCTCCACGCCCCCTGGTACCCCCACAACTCTCAGTCTGGACAAAGGGCCAGGGACAAGGTGTGTCTGGGCCTCAGCGCCATCCGGGTGCAGAGGTGATGGGTTCCCAGCGTGCGCTGAGTGACTCAGGCTGGTGCGGGCAGGCTCCCTGTGTGAGTTATGCATTCGAGGCTATTTTTAGTGTCTAGCTTTTTTAACAAATAACGAGCGGCCTAAATAGATGTAGAGATTTCACATCCAAGCCACTCTGGATCCAGTGCCGGGCCAGGCCCTCCAGAAGCCCCTCCCCAGCCTATGCTGCCCTCTTGGGGGGGCTGCAGCAGCCCACACACCCCCTTAGGTTCTGCCCTTGGCAGCGGCCCTAACTTATTGTCTAAGAGTGGTATTCCAGAGGTTTCCACCTGCCCGGCCCACAGAGCTCTTAGCCTACAGGCCACAGACCCCGTGGGGGGCTGCTCCAGTGCCCGGGCCTGTACCCTGACTGTGGGGCTGTAGTGATGAGGACAGCTAGACCCTCGTGGGCCCTGGGGTGGGGTTGGGGGATGAGTCTGATGGGGGCCAGAGGGTTCCCGGTCTGGAAATGGACCCAGAGAAGGGGCCCGGCACAGTAGCTGCCTCCCCAGGCTACCCCCATCTATAAACCCAGGACACCACACCCACCCCAGATCTGCAGAGGGTGCTCCCACCCCCAGGGACTGGTGTCCTTGGGGCCACAGAGGGACATCACTCTGCTGGGTGTGTAGCCCACACAGTACGCCCCCACACCTCCCTCCCTGCCTGCTCCAAGACTGCAGGCATCACCCTGCACCCAGCAGCCTGTTGGCCCCGTGTCTGGGGCCCTGGCCCCGGTGTTTGTGGATTTGTCTTTGTGCCTAGTGACTCGTCCCTGTTCCTGCCAACTCCTGCTGTGTGTTTCCTGGGGCTCCTTGGGCATGGTCTTTGGTTCCCCTACAGGGTGGGTCTGAGAAGTCTTCCATGTCTCCCTGCCCAAGGGGGCCCCTTCCAAGGCTGGGCACACGCTCGGGCACTGTGGCCTATGTTCTTGGCTCCAGTGCAGAAACAGCCTTGAGGAGGGCCTGGTCGGCTCAGTTGGTGCAGCATGTGACTTTTCATCTCAGGGTTGTGAGTTTGAGTCCCACACTGGGGGTAGAGATGACTTTGAAAAAATAAAATGTTTGAAAAGGAAAAAGGATTTGGGATGCCTGGGTGGCTCATTTGGTTAGGCCGCTGCCTTCAGCTCAGGTCACGATCCCAGGGTCCCAGGATCGAGTCCCGGATTGGGCTCCTTGCTTGGCAGGGAGCCCGCTTCTCTCTCCACCTCAGCCTGCCTCTCTGCCTGCTTGTGCGCTCTGTGTGTGTCTCTCTCTCTTTGACAAATAAATAAAATCTTTAAAAAAAAAAGAAAGAAAAAAGGGGCGCCTGGGTGGCTCAGTGGGTTAAGCCTCTGCCTTTGGCTCGGGTCATGATCTCAGGGTCCTGGGATCGAGCCCCACGTTGGGCTCTCTGCTCAGCGGGGAGCCTGCTCCCTCCCCCCCACCTGCCTCTCTGTCAACTTGTGATCTCTCTCTGTCAAATAAATAAAATATTTTTAAAAATTTAAAAAAGGAAAAGAAAATGGGCTTGAAATCTATTTCTGCCTCATTTCTGGCAGATTCCCATTTGTGGGAAATACTCACTCAGAAAATAATGACCGAGCTCCCATTCCTGCTGGGGCCTGTGGCCCTGAGTCTGGGGCCTTTCACAGGGGCAGGGTCCAGCTCAGCTGCCCTGGCCTCCTGCCTGGTCATTCTGCCTGGGGCCCCTGAAACAAAGGTCCCCCCCCAGGGCAGATCCATCAGGACATACAGGGCTCTGGAGTGATGGGGGTGTCCCTGCTCAGCCTGCCCTTCCTGGCTCAGGTGCCATGAAGCCAAGTCTACTCACTCTAGGGCCTCCCTCAGAGACTTCTAGGAGCCCACCCCATTCCCTGCAGCCTGTAGGGTGACCACTGGGACCTCAGGCCTGTGTCCCCAGATTTGCAGAGGGTCCTGGGAGGTGCACCCACCCCGGACTGGGGCTGAGAATTCTGGGCCAAAAGGGACTCTCTGTTCTATCACTAAAGCTAGCTTGGACCCCTAGCAGATGTGGGCAGACTCCAGAAGTTCCATGGGTCCTGCCAGGAACAACCTGGGCCAGGCCTCCTGGTCTTGGTGACAGTGGCTGGCTCAGCTATGACAGGGCAGCTGGTGGGGCAGGCCGGCCAGAAGGGGTGTACCTTGGCCACCAGGAGGGCAGAACGAAGGCGTGCACACACAGGTCTGGTGCTGGCGTCCAGCTGAGCCCTGTGGCCCCCTTACTCGGGCTGGGAGCCTGTCCTGGGCGGTGAGGACGGCCTGGACAGGGTCTTGTCCCAAGCGAATCCTGCTGCCTGGCACCTGCCCTGCCCACTCCTGGGTGGGGTCCCTCCGGGAGGAAGACCCCTCCCCACAGCTGGAGCAGTGGGAGGCTTCATTCTGCTTGGCTGGGACGGGGTGGGGTGGAGGGGCCGGCATGGGGACCCCCAGAGGTGGCCAGAGGTGTGGCCACAGCTCAGCTCAACCCAGCCACGCAGAAGCACTGAGAGCGTCCACCAGCTCATAGTGGCCTCGCCCAGGGTTGTTGATGGCAACAGTCAGGGTGGAACAGGGGTGTCCCCAGGTCAGACCCAGTTTCCTTGGAGGTCGAGAGGCAGGGCTATCTCCAGGAGGAACCAAGCCCAGTTGTCCAGACCCAGCTCCCTGGTGGCCCCTGGGGCAGGGGCCTCCGTGCAGGGAGGGGGCGTCTGGGGGCAGATCCACGTCGTACACGTGTCATCAGGGCTGACGATATCCACTGTCTGGACACCTTTATCTGTCCCCTTATTGGGGGAGTTGGGCTGTTTGGCTCTGCATCCCATGGAATTCTGTGTCCCCACTGAGGAGCCGCCAGCCTTTCCACGGCGGGCCCTCTTACCCTGCCAGTTTGGACAGGGGCTTCCTGTCGGGGCGCACAATGGCTCACACCTACGACCGTGTGCCATCCGCTCACTGGGCACCAGCGTGAGGGCAAGACGGAGGCCCTTCCTTGAGGCTTAAGTCGTTGGGTCCTGGTCATGCCCTGCAGGGATTGGGTTGGCCTGGGTGCCGTGAGCCCTCCCAAAGAAGCAGCCGGCCGGCAGAGCCAGGCTGGTGAGAAGGCCTGGGAAGGATGGGAAGGCATGCGTCACGCTGGTGCCAGTGACCCTTGGCCAGCAGGAGGGCCCGGGTGCCCAGCCCCCAGGCTCAGCTGCAGCCTTAGCACACGCAGGACCTCAGGGCACCGTCAGAGCAGAGAGCGTGGGCTCTTCTCCAGCTCAGGTGCAGCCCACACACGGGTCTCAGAAGCAGAGGGACCGTCCACCCTTGCCCGCCATGGCCCCAAGGACTTCTACTAGGAAGCCCCCCACCCAGCTCTCAGCAAGCTGTGCCCTGGGACTGAAGGCTGTCCTGAGCCCCAGTCTGGTGGGGAGAGTAGTGTTGGGAACGAGCGCGTCCAGCTGTGGCCAGCCCACTGCTCCCACAACCCCACCACTCTTGGCCTCTTTTTCCCAGGGCGGCCGCTCCACACATCTGGCCTCAACGGGCCTGCCTCCCCCCTGGGGCACTGCAAGCTTGGTCCCTTGGCTGGGTCCCCGGCCCTGAGCTGTACCCTCAACCCTGGTTCTGCCTGACCCCACAGCCCGCGCTCACACCCAGGCGGCATTCACACCGACGTCCAGGTGGGTCCACCCTAGTGGACAGTCCTCCAGCCACAGCCCCTGCGCTGTTTTCCCTGGGGAATCTGTGTGGGCTGGCAAGGGGCCTCTGGGATGTTGAGGCCACAGAGTCGGGGTGGGGACTGGCCGAGTAGATGACTGCCCCTCAGCTGCCCACAAGGGCTGAGGTCACCGTGGGAGTCTGGCCTTCCAGTTCTCGTCCCCCACTTCCCACCCTTCGAGAGCCACACGTCCCAGCTCCAGGCTCATCTGCCAAGAACCAAACTGCTGGGGGGCATGAGGCCAGTGCTGGCCAGGGGCTGACGGGTCCGTGCAAAGGGGACACCTGTCCTACAGGACAGAGCTCTGCTGTGAGTTGTCGTGGCTGGGAGCTGAGCCAGGGGCTGCCACCCAGCCACAGCTCAGTGTCAGGCAGGGAATCCAGCTGTCGTCTGTGTGAAATCTACCAGCTGCCCTTTGAAGTAGCAAAATCTGCCTGACAGACAGTGCCCAGACCAGCAGCCTCCCGGCTGCCCCAGGGAGATGCAGTGGGGGGAGCTCCCTCACAGCAAGCTGAGGACACACACGGCCCCAGAGGTCACAGAAGGAGCCCTGGAGCCTGGGGGCTGCGTCCCCACCACACCCAGCTCCTGGCCAGTCCTGGCCAGGTGTCTTTGAGGACAGGTGGATGGCATGGCTGCTATCCAGCCTGTGACCTTTTGGGCACTGCTCACCCCTTCCCAGGAGCTGGAGAGAAGGGGGCAAAGATGTGTGGCAGGAGCTGTTTGGGGAGACTCTGGCTGTGATGGCTGTGACTGGAGCCTGGGGAGACGAAGGCGCTGGCTGATGGCAAGATGGGCATGGAGTTGGGGAAGGAAGTGACCTTGGGCTGGGGAGGGGGCCCTGTGAGGGAAGGCAGACTGCGCCCGGTAGTCTGGAATCTGAGGCAGACGATGCTGGAGTCATCACTGTGCTCCGAGCCCAGATCCTGAACCAGCTCCTCAGGAAAGCGGGTCCACGGGGGTCCTGGTGGGACCTAGGGGCCCCCTTTTCTGTTGGGGATGGGGGCAGGGCCTTTGTGGAACCAGGTGATTGGGAAGAGAGTGCATTTCATCCCAAGACCCTGACCAGGCACATGTGCCCCAGCACAGGACAGGAGAGGGGTCTGAGGAATGAGCTGGTGCCCCAGGCTGGGCAGCACCTCCAGCTTCGCTCCCAAGGGCCCAAAGGGACGAGTTCCAGGTGCTGACCCCATGGCCAGCTGGGTCCTAGAGGCTAGGTGTCTCTTGCCTATGGTGGCAAGCGAAGGGTCATGGGACCAGGCAGGGACACAAGGGTCCCAGCTCTCAGAGCCATGGTTCTAGCCTGGCTCTGATGAAAGGCAACCATGGTCTCACTTTGCTTCCTGTGTCATTACCTTTTAAGTAGTAACAAAATCCGGCAGGAAGACGGCAGCATGGGGACTGAAGGGTTCAGTGGGTTACATCATTAAGCTTGCATCTGAGGTTTCTGGGCAAGCCCATGTATGCCAAAATCCCTCCCAGCCGCTCCTGGGGGCCTGAGGCCCCTGCCAGACCCCAACCCCAAATGGAACAACGCCAGCTATTCCTGAAGGTGCTTCCAGGACCCTCTCTGAGCCTGAGCAGGCTGGTGCCCTGGGGTGCAGGAGCCACGGCCGGCCCTCCATGGGACAGATGGGCCTGGCAGGTGCAGGCCTCCCTGGAGGGAGCAGAGGGGCTCCTGGGGAGGGCTGGGGCAGGGTGCCTGGCTCCTTTCTTCTGCCATCTGGAGTGACTCAGTGGGGGCTACAAAGGGGACTCTGGATGGCAGGGGGTCCAAACCGAGCATCCTGTGGCCTTCGGCACAACCTTGCTTTGGGTCAGGGGTTCTGGCCTTGAAGGGCCCATCTGAAGGGCAATGCATTTCCTGAGCTTGCAGAGGGCCAGCCTCAGGGCTGTTTACCGGGGGGGTGGGGGGGGTGGGGGGGTCCAGCTGGCCAGGGTCCCGCCACCAGGCCTATGGCTGTGGCCAAACACACATGTCCCAAATGCTAACCTCGTAGTGGGATACCCTTCCCCTCCTGCTGGCTCCTTGAAATCCACCCCACCCCCAGTGGCACCACTATTCACCTCCTCTGTGCCCTGAGCCCATCGTGGATGGCGCCTGCGTCCAGGTGCCTTCTGAGCTCATTCCGGGTCTTCCTTGGCTATCTGGAAGTTTCCTGCTAAGCTCCTGCCTCTCGGCAGGGCCTCTTCTGGGCCCTCACAGGGCCACAAATCCTACCACAGGACCAGATCAGGCAAGGGGGGGGGGCATTTGCAGCCGATTCACCTCACGTCCTCACCACCTGCCCAGAGCTGGCCCTTCCTGGGCCTCGCAGCTGCCCAGCCTCCCTCTCCCGGAGTGGGGCACCAGTCCCTCTGATCCTGGACTATTTCCTCCAGGGGGGCCTGAGTCCTAATTGGGCCATGCACCCCCAGCTCAGGGCCTGGGCACCTGTAAGACCTGAGGAGGATCACTGTGTGGTGGGGGGTGTAGGAGGGGGAACGACAGAGACAGGTGGTGACCCCACAGGGAGGGACGGGGACAGACTCGGGGGCCCAGACAGCATCTGTGGTTTCCTGGCTCAGGGCTGTGTTTGGCGCTCAGCTAGGCCCCGATCATGGAGTCAGTGGGGCTGTGGAGCCCCCACTGAGATGAGGACCTCTGTGCTCCTCTGTCCTATGAGCCTCACTGCCCTGACACGACACACTGAGGACCCTGCCCAACCTGGCTGCACTGAGGTCAACGGGGGTCTCCTGCAGGTGGCTCATGAGGGTACCAGCGGCCACTGGTTGTGGGGCCTGCTGTGGATTCCACTGAGGTCACCCCTGGGGTCACAGGAGATCAGCTGTGGTTCACCCTCCAGGTCCATCTGGTGGCAGGGATGGAGGGAAGAGGCTCAAGGGGGAGAAGGGACTTCTCTCCCTCTAGCATCCACACTCAGGTTCTGAGGACACTGGAAAGGCCAGGCTGGGCAGATCCTGAGTGGGGGCTCAAGGCACACCCTCGAGACTCTCATACATACATCTGGGGACAGCAGACTGTAGAATGCCTGTCCCCAGACCTGCTTAAGGCCTGGAGCTATAAGCCACCTCTCAAGAAGGGTCAGGGGAGAGATGAGATGTGACGGTACCTCTCACATTCTGGGTGGCAGCCAGGGCAGTTAGTCCTGCAGCCCTGGCTTGAGTCTTATCTCCTCTCCCCAGTCTCCCCCTTTGGGCAGCAACCCCCACCCTCCTCGACCTCCTGGCCCAGATCTGAGTGACAGGACCTGTCAGCAGGAGAAGGTGAGAATGTACCCAGGGCCTCGGGATTCGGAGAGGCTGTGCTTGTCCTGAGGGCTATGTCTTAGGACATGGGCCTCCTTCAGGGTCACTAGGAACCTCGCTAACCAAAGTGGCTGCTAAGTGGAGTCTGACCCCTCAGTCCCAGGGAGAAGGGCTGACTTCCTCCATACCCTTCCCTTGGGCCCCTACCAGGCCACCGCCAGGCACAGTAGGGCCTGGAGATGGTTAGCGAGGGGTGGGAGCTGGTAGCAGGGTGCCCAACAGGCTAGGCTTGCAACTCTTCCAGAGTTGAGTCCGAGAGTGGGGGCGGGGGGGCAGGGGGGGGTGCTGAGGGGAGGGGCGGAGAGGACCAGGGGGTGTGGTCTCCCTGGGGTTGGGGCAGGGGCAGAAGCAGCTCCAGGGGCCGCCCCTTCCACCACAGGTCCAGCAAGTCCTGACGACTCAGTCGGGAGGGGTCGGTGGCAAGTTAATGCAGTGGCCACCAGCGTTGTGTGCCCACCAACCCAGAGGTCAGCCCTGGGCCAGCAGCCGGAGCAACGTTTCAGCCCCGCTGCTCTTTGAGACCCGGCACGCGGCGGAGCCGAAGCCCCTCCCCACAGCACCCGCCACAATTCTCGCCTGCCCGGGCTGAGAGCCGGGGGGCTCCTGACTCCCGGGAGGGGCAGCGGGACTGGAGGCTTAGCCTCCGACCTTGCGGCGACCCGGCTCTCCCCGCAGTGCGGCTTCTGCCGCCCGGAAATCCCGGAGGCCCGGGGGAGGGGGCGGCCGCAGCGGGGGCGGGGCTGCAGGGACAGCGGGGACCGAGCGGCCCTTGTCTGCAGTGACCTTCACGCGTCCCTGCCCTGAGAGGGGCCGCCCGCTCTGCGCCGCCGGCGCCAGCCGCGCTCTGCGCCTGTCTCCCCCTCCACCGCAGCCGCGCGGGCTGCCCGAGGGGGCGGGGGTCTCCCGCCTGAGTCCCACTGAGATGAAACTCAGGGTGGCGTCCTCCCTTTCTCGGAAGCTATTACACTGAAAAATAGGTCCCGGCAGGTCTGCCGTTCTCTCTCGGCCAGGGGGTGGATGGGTTTTCAGAGTCTGGGGGCTCCCTTCTCCCGCCCTGGGATTCGGAGGGGCCGGAGAGCGGCGGGGTCGGGGTCGGGGTCGCGGGTAGCGCTCAGGGGCACTCGTCCGGGTCCGGGGCACTCGTCCGGGTCCGGGGCACTCGTCCGGGTCCGGATCACTCGTCCGGGTCCGGATCACTGTTGCTGACGCGACGGGAGCCCCTTCCTCCGCGCGCGCCGGCGGAGTGGAATGGGGAGGGGAGCCGCGACCCCCAACCGCCAGGCCTCGCCGGAAAAGAAAGAGCTTTTGAGGGTTGCGCACGTATGGGTCCCACCTGCGCTCGCGAGGTGCCCCGCACGGGCGGGGGCGTGAGGGTGCGGGACCCTGTCTGCAGGAGGGCGACCCCCGGCCGGGTCCACACCGAGGAGGTCGGATGGTGAGGGGGAGCAGTATCGGGGATTCTAAGCCGCCGAGCGGGCGGGTGTCGCAGGCGAGGCTCTGAGACCCTACCGCATCTGGCGAGGGGGCAGCGCTTGGGAGAGGAGAGGGGGCGCGGCTCTGTCGCCCCCGCCCCCGGCCCCCGCGGGCGCCCGCCTCGCCGCTGCGGCCCCGCCCTCGTCGTCACGCTCGGACGCGGGCGGGGGGCGGGGTGCGCCTCCATGTGACGCGCCCTCCTCGCGGTGCCCTTCAGCCGCCGCCGCAGTTCCCGGGGCGCCACATGGACCGGGCCAGCCCGAGCGCGCTCCGCCACTGACTGCCCGCCTGCCCGCCAGCACCCCGGCCCGGGGAAGGTAACCCACGCTCCCGCGCGCACCCCACTCCAGGCCGCCCCCTGCCCAGCCCGCCCCTCCCCGGCCCCCGCGGGGCGCGCGCCCGGCCCGGGCGGGCGCTGTCCGCCGGCGCGGTGCTGAAGCGGGCCCCACTGTCCCGGCCCGCGCCCTCCCTCCTTGTCGCTTCTGCCTTGCGTGTCTCCCCTTCCCCTTCCAGGTCCTCTGTCTCTCTCTCCTGGCGCGCTCCCGCCTGAGGGCCGCTCAGCAGAGCCTGGGCACTCGCCCGCCCGCCAAGCCGAGGGGTGCGGCGGCAGTGGGAGCCTTGGCCCGCACGGGGAGGCAGTGGGAAGCCTGGGGGAGCTCCAGGAGCACCCCGAGCTTCCCTGTGGCTGGGCCCTGAGTTCCCCACCCCCTCAGGAGCCAGGGGAGAAGTTTGGAAGAGAATCTGCTTTGCGGCAAGGGCGCCCCTGCGCGCCAGCGCTTTGCGGTGAGGCGGGGGCACTCCCACCCTGCCAAGCCTTCCCCAGGCCCCGCAAACGCTGGTCTCCTTCGTCTGCAGAGGAAAACATGGTAAAACACTGGATCTCCAGAGCCCTGGGCTTCCTGTCTGGAGAGACCCCACAAGTGGGGAGGGAGGAGCCTTGCAGCCGCTGAACCTACAGGCAGCGCTGCCAGACCAGAGTTCCGCTGACCTGGACCCTGGAATGCCCCACCCATCTGCATGGTGGGAGGGGTCTGACCTCCCATTTTCATTTGTTCCTGAAGGCTGGGTTCCCTGCCCTCTCTACCTTCCACCCCAGTCTCTGCGCAGGGCAGCAGCAGTGGGCCCTGGAATTTCCCCTGGGTAGAGCCTGGTCTGCCGGCCCCTGAGACTCTGTCAGAAGCCAAGGAGGCCTCTCCCAAGTTGCATCCAATCAGGCCTCAGCCCACCACAGCCCTTCCTGTCCCTTAGACGGATCCCCCACGCCCCTGTGGCCCAGGGCCCACAAGGCGGCAGAAGAGCTAGTCACCTTCAAACATCCTATGGCTCTGCCCCAGCCCTGCACAGCTTGGCCCCTTCTGAGCCGCGCTCTCCAGTCCCCATCCCTGCAGTAGCCTCCGTAAGCTGTTTTCAGAAAACCAGGGGCCAGGGGAGACCACTTTTCAGGTCCAGCTGGGTCTCAGGACCTACCTGCCATGGTCAGCATGTAGGGTGAAAACCCTCCTCCACAGAGACCCTCTCAGACCCTCTCAGGTGTTCCTGTCAGTGTCGGGGTCTAGCCTTGGGAGGGGGGAATGGACAAAGGATGCTCTCTTCAGACCACAGAACCATGCTCAGGGATGTCAGGTCTGGATGAGGAAAAAGCTACCTCCAGGCCTGGTCAGGGTGACCTGTGACCACTTCCTTTCCCCCAGGCAGAGAACTCCTGACCACACTTGCATGTGAGTTCTGACCCTTGGAGGAGCCACTGAGGAATCAAAGCCATTGTCATGGAGTTCGTGATGAAACAGGCCCTGGGAGGTAGGAAGTTGGGGCGTGGGGGCCCAAGGCACTGGGCTGGGGCTGGGCCCTACATCGGAGCTCCAGTTGCACGGGGGCACGTTCAGCATGTGGTCACCCTCAGACTTCACACATGCCTTCACCACACATCCCTGGAAACACACTTGCCCGCTCCCCCCTCAGGACAGAGCCAGGGGGCAAGAAAGGGACCAAAGCCAGTGCCTCCCAAATTGCTTTGGCCACCACAGGGGTGGGGGAGGGCACACACTGGCATACCGTGGTCAGGGCAGAGCCCACCAGACAGTGCTGAGGCTGGGGTCAGGGGTTAGGGAGCAGCATCATCGCTTTTGGGAGAATAGGCCAGGGTGGGTTTCGTGGGCATCAAGGGCTAACCTGACTTGCAGGGTGTGGCAAGCAGCTGTGGGGAGGCTGCAGCAGGTAGAGGGGGGTGGAGGCCAGAGCTGGACCTGTGGTGTCCAGCAAGGACCCCATGGGTTTCACCTGTGCATAGGGAACCAGGGTTGGCTGAGCAGGGGGACAAGAGAAGAGGCCAAGATAGCTGGTGTGTCCCTGGCCCACTTCCACAGAGACCGTGCTAGGGGTGTGTGTGTGTGTGTGTGTGTGTGTGTAGGGGACCACCCTTCAGACCCTGCTGACTCTTACCTGAAGAGAATCCTGTGCCTCTTTGGTGCAAGTGCCATCACTGAGGCCAGAGATGCTGGCCTAGGAGGTGGGCAGGCACTGGGCTGAAGTCCACACTCAGATAGGTGCATCCTGGGAGAGCAGTTTGGCCAGCTGGGGCCCGGGGGACCCATCCTGCCTGCTCCAGCCCCTCTGCTTACAACACCATCTCCCCAGAGCTCCTTGGGAGGGGAACCTGTGGCCAGCCCCTGACTCTGCTGTTCAGGATGTTTTCCTTTGGTGGCTTCCATGGGCCACACCAAGGGCACAGCATGGCGTGAGTCAGGTGCTGCGTGACAAGGCCATCCTCATGGAGCTGCTGCAGGGCAGGAGGAATCGGGACCTGGCTGCCAGAGGTGGGGAGCGGATGGGGCTGTTGCACCGTGATGGAGGGCAGGCTGGAGGGCACGATGGCAGGGCCGGGGCCACCAAACCCAGGACAGGGGCCCTGGGGGTGGGCTTGTCTCTTGCAGAATGGCTGCATTTCTGCTGCCACAAATTAAATGGAAAGACATTTGGGCCTGGCCCGGGGCCACATTTCCTGAGATGCTGTGGTCAAGGATAGGCTGCAGGTTGGGTCTAATTATAATGATTACGTCACCAGGACGTGATTCAGGGACAAGCATCCTGGCACTGGGAGCAATTCATGTTCCCACCCAGCCAGTCCCTGGCTGTTACAGATAATTAATTAGGTGGCTAATTCAGGCCCTGAGGTGGGTTTGTAAGAAACCTGAAATATCTGATTTGGCTGTCTACATGGCTGAAATTAGCTGGGTAATTGCCAGCCTGGATTCCCTTTGTTCTATGTCAGCCCAAAGTTTCTCCTGTGGCGGCGACGGGGCGGGCTTCTTGGGGCCATGGGGGAGCTGCAGGGAGGCAGCTGGCCAAGGCACCTCGGAGCAGCCCCCCGCAGCAGGTACCTGCCGGGCCTCTGCCAGGGGCTGCCCCCCAGGATTTGTCATTCTCCCGAGGCTGGGGCTGGGCCCTACATCGGAGCTCCAGGGCGAGCCTTTGTGTTTTTCTCCTGTGTTTTCTCTCCCACCGGACGGGCGTCATATTGGCCTCTTGGGATGAGTGGGTACAGACAGAGGAACAGAGACAGACCCGGACCCAGACCCAGAGAGATGGACCTGAGAAATAGAGAGCAGGTGTGGGGTTGGAGGAAAGGTGCCCCGAACACATAAGACAGATGTGGGGAGGGGCAGGCCTGAGGGAGAGGGACAGTGGGGCACAGGCTGTCTGAAAATCTGTGGAGGATAGAGGATCGGAACAGAACAGAAGACGGGGTCCTGAGACCAAGACTGAGGAACACAAGGAAACAGGACAGGAGACTGAAGTGTAGGGTGCATGGCAGAGAAAGACACTGAGACAGAGACAGATGTATGAGAAATAGGCTGAGAAATAGAGTCCCGACTGGAAACACAGGGATCTCCCGTGCAGCAGGAGGGAGGAAAGAGGTGAGGGCCTGGAGGGAGCCCCGTGGGTGCAGGCCTCACTCGGCCCTACTGGGGACAGGACTCGTTGGAGCCTAGATGAGTCGTGGCCATCTGAGGCTGTCCCTAGCTCGCTGGGCTGCTGTGTTGTCCTGAGCATGTGTCTTATGGTCCACCTCCCAGCCGCCAGCCTCTGCCGGAAGCCCATGGCTGTTTCCATAGGGCCTGTCTGGTCCACTCTGGAGCTCGGGGTATGATGAACTGAGTGAGAGCCTGAAATTCAGGGAATGCCAGTCCAGAAGGAGTTCAGATGCAGTTTGGATGGCGGTGAAATCCCAGGCGAGCCCAGGCCTTTCCTATAAGCCTCTGGCGATGGCTGGTGCTGCCCAGTCCCGGTGGCCCAACCCCTCTTGAACCCACGCCTGGCTAGCGGGCTTCTAGCTGTCTGCCACTGTGGCTGCCGTGTGACCTGGGCTGAGGGCTGTCTCCTCCATGGGGTTTGGGGACCTGGGAGCCGGGCACAGACCTCTGGGTACCTGCTACTGGAAGAAAGAGAAGGAGGAGGGAGGTGGCTAGCAGTTGCCTTGGTGACAAGGGGCTGCCCTGGGCAGTGAGGGAGGACAGGACCCAGCAGGCCAGGAGGGGACCTGGCAGGTGGGAGTGGGACTCAACGCCCCAGCAAGGCTGCCAGGACTAACTGGTGGCCTCACAGAGCAGGTAGGCAGTCATGGGCCACAAAGGAAGGGACAGATGGCTCCCAGGTCTCCTCTTCCTGCGATGGCAGGATCTGCCCAGACACTCCAGTCTCTGGGCCCCTGGAGTGGACATGGGAGGGCTTTGCACGTTTGCCGTCTCTCTCTCTCAAGATGCAGCCTGGGAGGGACCATGTGGGGAGGCGCATCTGCTCTTAGGGCCCGAGTTATCTGTGGGATGACTAGGGGGTATCTTTGGTTCCTTCACAGTCATCTGTGATCCCTTTGGACACTCTTCTGCTGGGGTCTGCACCAGGGAGTGGTGGGGGCTGTGGGCACACAGGGCTGGCTGACAACAATTCTCCTGGGGCCAAATTATTGAAGAAAGTGTCCCACTGTTGACAAGTTTGTTCTCACTGAGGGAATATCCTGGAGGCCTTCACATCCTTGGGCCACCCCAAGATCCACCCCAGACATAATGCTCAGTCCCTCGAAAAAGAGAGCACTTGCACAGTCTGTGGAAGCAGCTCAAGTGGTGGCCTGGGGAAGACAACAAGGTGGCCTTGAACGGGGGCCACGTGTGCAGATCTGGGGCTCAGGGTCCTCAGGGGTGCAATTTGAAAAAATGTTTTTCCCCCAAGGCCGGGAAGTGGCAAGCGGCCCTGGAGCCAATGGACGAGGGCGTGGGCAGCTGTCAGGACCGGCGACTGGGCGGCTGGTGTAGACTCTCGTCAGGCCAAAGCAGGGGGAGTGTGGCCCTTCTGGCACTAACAACTGGTTCGTGGCCAGCTGTCCTGTCAGTCTGCCTTGGTGTGACATGTCCCGTGTTTAAAGCATGCTTGGGTCCTCGGGGGTGGTGTGGGAGCAGGGGAGGGCTTCACGGAGGAGGGGGCATCTGAGGTGGGATTCAAGGGCGGGCAGATGACCCTGGGACCCAGCATGTGCAAAGGCCCCAGGGCTGCAGTGCTGGGCCAGGTGTGGAAGGCAGCAGGAGATGGGAAGGAGGACATTACAGGACAACCGTGACCGAGCCCACAGCGGGAAGGGGGGGTCTTCTCGCCAAACACACAGGCCAGCGGCTCCCTGACACCTTGTCATTGTGTCATGCGTCCTGTGGCGAGTTTGCCTGGGGCATCCTGGGGGTGGGAAGGCTATCCTCTTTTGGGGAGGAGGGGGCCAGTGGGGCCTGTGCCTGGTGTCTGAGGAGGATGGAGGGGGTGAACAGCCACCATCCCAAGGCGGGCATGTCTGAGCAGGGACAGAAGCTGCGCTGAGCCAGACTACGGGCTTAGGGGAGGGAGATGGATCACTGTCTCCCAGACCTCCACGGATGGACGAAGAGCATTTCATGGACACATGGCCCAGGGAGAGTGTCTGGGGCTGCTGTGGTTGGGGACCCTCTGCACCCCGGGGTTGGTAGGGGGTATGCTCTCTGCCGGGGGCTCCTCAGGATCAGTCCCCAGAGATGTCAAGGTTGCCAGGGTCAGATCCTGGGAGAGAAGGCAGTATCCACCTCGTTGTTCACACAAGATGGGGTGGGCTGGGGTTGAGGCAGGAGCCCTGGGCAGAGAAGCATCTCCCTCAGTTCTGGTGCCCTCCCCCAACAATGGGCATGTTGAGGGGGGCTCCTTCCTCTTCTGGCACCTGCTTCTGTTGAGCATCCCAAGCCCCCTCTCCCGCGGCTGGGTCCCTTACTCCCAGCTGAGTTCTGTGTGTCTGCAGCTGCTCTGGGGACGTAGCATCAGGGATCCTGAGGTCTTTGTAGATCAGAGGGAGCTCTTTCCAGACCCTCCTTACCTTGCCCTCTAGGCCCTCTGGTCAGAACTGCAGAGACAGCCTGAGATCCCAGGTGGTCCTTTCTGGACCCCCAGTGTCCTCCATGGGCCTCTACACTGATGGTGAGGCCAGGCAACCCCCATCCTGTCCCAGACCCAGGTCTCACTGGCCCCCCACCCTATCTGTCTGTTTTGGAGTTAGCTCTGCTTGTCCGGGGCCTCCTGTGGACCTGAGGCTGCCCAGCTGGGACACTCCCAGGTGCAGCCAGGTTCTCTGGGGGGTTGGTAGGCCCACGGCCTGGGCTGGGCTGCAGAAGGAGCAGACTGGGAGGGGAAGCACTAGAATTCTGCACTGGGGAAGATGCTTTTGGCTCAAATTAGAGAAACAGAGAGGGGCTTGACTTGGAGGTGGCTCAGCTGTCCCATGGTGCTACCCAGGACATGGCTTTAGCTCTCGCTGTGCCCCTGTTGCCCCATGAGCTTCCCTGGGCTTTCGTGCTCAGGCTGCTTCTCACGGCAGCAAAGTGGCTGCCACTGTTCCAGCGTCACAGGCACAGGGCAGGAGGAAGGTGAGGGCCCAAGGGACAACCCCTCCTTCAGTTTAGCAGATGTGTTTACGGGATGGCACTGAGGATTTCCACTTGTGTGTCACAGAAGTTGAGGCCAAGGCGGGCACATCGCCCTCCAAACAAAGTGGGCGCTGTTGGGCAGCTCACAGCACAGGGCTCACGATAACGTGGGAAATCTTGGTTTTCAGATGTAAGACCCCCAGACCAGGAACCCTCCAAGGGCAGGGGTGCCTCCTCCTTCCCCTGTTCACCCTTAAGAGCCGGGCTTCTCCACAGGCGGCCAGCAAAAAGTCAGTGAGAACTGTGCTCAGAATGGGCACCGGCTCACTTCCCTGGGCTCAGGAGAGAAAACACGTATCCCATGGCTCTCGGAGGTTGGAAAGACGCATCATAGAAACTGCCTTTTCTCCCTAAAACAAGGATGGACAGGCCTTCCCTCAGGAGACCGTACTCCTAGTTGATTGAGCCACAGTTCAGTTACAAAGCTTTAGCCCCAGTGTGGAAATAGAACGGATATATCGCACTTTGGCCAATAAAGTCGTTTGTTTTCTGCCTTGTTGGTTGGCAAGAGATTCTGGTTGGGATTAAAGCATTTCTGTTAAGGGCTCCTGTGTGACGGGGCTCACAGTGACCTTCACTAACCCTAGGGACTACTTGGTTGGCTTGGGAACATTGCACACTTAATACTGGGGCGTTAAACTGGCAGAATGAGCATCAAGTCCTGGTGGACCATCACGCCAACAAGTTTCAGAGATCTGCAGGGTAAACCCAAGTCCAGGTCATAACAGATCAGGCACAGGGCCGTTCTGAGACTCCTGCTGCTGGTGGGGACTGCCCAGAGCCCTGGTTCTGTCTGCAGGAGGGGGAGGGGAAGGCTTTGGAGGGGCACGGCACCGTCCTTCCTCCTGGCCTGCCTGGTCTTGGGCTTCGTGTGAATCTTTTTTTATAAAATTTCTTTTCATTTTTTTAAAAAAAGATTTTATTTATTTATTTGAGAGAGAGAGAACACGAGAGTGGGGAGGGTCAGAGGCAGAAGCAGACTCCATGTTGAGCAAGGAGCCCAATGTAGGGCTCGATCCTGGGACCCTGGTATCATGACCTGAGCCAAAGGCAGATGCTTAACCAGCTGAGCCACCCAGGCACCCTTTCTTTCTTTCTTTCTTTCTTTCTTTCTTTCTTTTTTTTTTAAGATTTTATTTATTTATTTGACAGAGATCACGAGTAGATAGAGAGGCAGGCAGAGAGTGGGGGGGAAGCAGGCTTCCTGCTGAGCAGAGAACCCGATGCGGGGTTCGATCCCAGGACCCTGAGATCATGACCTGAGCCGAAGGCAGAGGCTTAACCCCCTGAGCCACCAGGCGCCCTCCTTTTTTTTTTTTTTTAAGAAGATTTTCTTCTTCTTTTTTAAGATTTTATTTATTTGAGAGAGAGAGAGAGAGAGAGAGAGCATGAGCTGGGGGACGAACAGAGGGAGAGGGAGAAGCAGATGCCTGCTGAGTGCAGAGCCCACAACCCACGAGACCATGACCTGAGCCGAAATCAAGAGTTAGATCCTTAACCAACTGAGCCACCCAGGTGCCCCCAACTCTCTCTTTTCTAGGATTGCTCTCACTTTTCTCATCTCCCAAACAGAGGAGAACATGGTTTCTCTACCCTTGCAGGGATCAGTCAGGAGCTCTAGCTTCCTTTTCTTAGGGGCAGCCTGGCAGGATTGGGGGAGAGTCCCTGTTCCACCAGTAGGTTCCCTTTGGTCCCATGGCCCTGACTGTGAACTCTGGCATCCAGGCTGTTCAGGGTCCAGCAGAGGGCCTAGGGTTCTGAGAGCTGGGTGCTGGGTACTAGGTGCTGACAGTACTGGGTAATGTGTGTGGAGTGCTGAGTGCTAGGTGCTAAGTGCTATGTACTGAGTTCTGATGGTGCTGGGTTCTGTATGCTAGGTGCTGAGGATACTGAGATCTGGATTCTGGGTGTTGAGTGTTGGTTCTGAGTGCTGGGTGCTGAGGGTGTTGGTTCTGGGTGCTGACGATGCTACATGCTCGGTGTTGGGGTGCTATGTACTAGGTGCTGCGTGCTGGGTGCCAGTGCTCAGTGCTGTGTGTCGAGTGCTGGGTCTGGGTGTTGAGTGAGCTGCATGCTGGGTGCTGGGTGCCAGTGCTCAGTGCTGGGTATTGAGTTCTGGGTCTTGGTGTTGAGCGAGCTGCATGCTGGATGCTGGGTGCCAGTGCTCAGTGCTGCGTGTCGAGTGCTGGGTCTGGGTGTTGATGAGTTGCATGCTGGGTGCTGGGTACCAGTGAAGACTGGCACTCAGGAGGTTGGGGCTCAGGCCAGGCAGCTGGCTAAGAGCAGCTCTGATAGAATCTATAGGCGGGCCCGTGTCCACGTCTGTGACTTCTGGCACCATTGGCTGTCCCTGATCCCACTGTAGGATGTGGCAGTGAGTCCTGGCAGAAAGGACCAAGCCCATTCAGAGCTTTGTTTCCCACGTGGGGAGGGGAGCTTCATCAGGGCAAGGTGCTGTCCACTGTATGCCCCCCAGGCTGTCTTGGCCCCAGGCCTCTGCCTTCACTCTGGCCCCCTGTGGTCTGAGAGTCGCCCAGCAAGGCCCATGGGCCTGGGGGCTCATGGGAGAGGCCAGATGAGCAGTGCTGTGTGCTTGTGGTGGGAGGAGGCATCAGGGACAAGCAGAAGCTCCTTTATCAGAAGACGTGGGGTGGTCTTGGGGTACCCTCAGCACACGGCTGGCCTGGGGCCCTCAAGGCTCCTCAAGGCTGCTGGGACCATCCTGCACTTAGCTTTCCTTCAGAAGGAAGGTTCTGGAAATGTAGATGACCACTCCAGGCTTTGTGCCTGGCCCACGGGGGTAAGAGAGAGCAGCCCTCTTTGCCCAAGACCCACGTTGGCGTCAGTTCCCCTGTCCTGTCTGCCCAAGTAGATGTCCTGCCTAGCAGAGCCCACCCTGTACTTGGGGTCCCTTTCAAGGCGGAGACATCGTGAGGGGTCCCTGAGGCTCAGGGCCAGGCGGTGTGGGGCCGTCCCTGGCCCTTGTCCCTGGCAGCAGGTGAGGGGCCGAGGGCAGTGACCCCAGGGCCCATGGCTGTGGTGTCCTGCATCACGGCAACACTGGTGAGTGGGTGGCCGTGAGTGGCAGAGTGGCTGAATGGAAGGATAGATCCATGACAACGACAGCCGTCCTGGAGCTGGGTGGCCATGCCATCTATCCCCAGGTGTGGCTCTGTGTGGGCTCACTACGGGGCGTTTTCATCTCGCTCTTGTCTCCTTTGGGCTCCTTTGGGCTCCCAAGACCAGATGCTCTCACCTGGCACCTGGCTCCACAGGCCCTGGGCCCTGGGTGCCCCCGCCACCCCTCATGGAGCCTCTGGTGGTTACTGAGGCTGAGGAGAGGGGGACTTTGTTCATGGCAGGAGGAAAATCTCCAGACAGCTATTAAAGGCTTACAAAACCACAGAAGGCGTGGACAGGCAGAGAAGAGGAGATCTGGGTCCTTCCAAGCGCTCACAGAAGCCCGAGGGGCCTCGCAGACCATCATGGGCGTGCGTTCAGTGCAGCTGCTCTGGTTGGAGGCCAGCAGGCAGCATCTGTGGGTCACCCTCCAGCCATTAGGCCCAGGCCCCAAGCCCCATGGCAGCAGGGTGAGACGGGGCCCCCAGTGTCTGGTGCCTCCCTTCCTAAGGGCTTGGTGGGGGGGGGTACCCAGGCTTTGCACCCAGCGCTCAGGAGAGGCCCAGCTCTGGGCCAGCAAGGACGGTGCAGAAAGTCAAATGTCTTTTAACCGAGATTTGACCTTGAGCAGCTGGCTGAGGGCAGGCGATGCAGTGGCCCCGTGGCCCATGGCAGGCTTCATTTCTCCCCGAAAGCTCGTTCGTTCCTTGACCAGGTTGGCTAGGAGAGTCCGAGCTTGCCCCTTCTCTCCGGGGCAAGGGGGTGGGCATCCAGTGAGGGGGGCCCTGCCATAGCAGGTAGGCGCCATGGCGGTCACGGATCCGACCTCTGCCGGCTTCACTCACACCTTCCTAAAATGCTTTTGTGTTGTTTTACTTATTTTATCTTAATGGATGGACTAAGTTTTCTTTTTAAAAACCTGCTGCAGGTTTTGGAAACTATGGGCCCTTCCAAAATGTTATTTAAGCTCTAATTACCATGGGCCAGAATGATACGGTGTGCCGACAGCCCTCGCCCATGCTGTTCCTGGAGTTCTGGGCCCTCCTGGGCCCTCCCTATGTCCATGCCCACCTTCGGGCCTTGGGATATGGATCCAGGGGACTAGGGTTGCAGTAGGTCCTGTTAATATAGCGGGCACCAAGCTCTCGCAGACTTCCTGCCCCGTGCTCCTTATGTGGCCATATCAGCTGCGGGGCTGGTACCATCGTGAGCACGTAAATAGTGTCCCTGATGAGCCAGGCCGGGCAGCGCAAATACACTTCTTTCTTAGAAAGTCTTTGGTCTGCCCCATTGCTAACATAGGGCTCATTTTCCGTTTGCCTAATTTTCTGTGGACTGTTTCTCAGGCTTTCCACACCAGCAAAGCAGCCCTCCCCACGACACTTGGGTGCAGTCAATAGTCCCAGATGGACTGGTTGCTGTGTTTCCTCTGGAGCAGCTGCCCCAGGACCCTGGCACTTCCCACTTGCTCCCACAGGCCCTGGTTGCTGCCCAGGTAGTCACTGGACCCCGGCTGGGTCCTCGGGAGCTTTCTGTGATGGTGCAGACAGGGAGTCTCTGTCTTGTGTCTTCACGCGTGGTTGGCTGCAAATAACATTTTAGATTCAAAGAGTTTTCCCCTCAAATTGTGAAGTTATTTTCCTGTTGTCTCCAGATTCTCAAGTTGCTGTTGAATCATCGATGCTATTCTTTTTTTTTTTTAAGATTTTATTTACTTATTTGAGAGAGAGGCAGTGAGAGAGAGCATGAGTGAGGAGAAGGTCAGAGGGAGGAGCAGACTCCCCATGGAGCTGGGAGCCCGATGTGGGACTCGATCCCGGGACTCCGGGATCATGACCTAAGCCAAAGCGGTCGTCCAACCAACTGAGCCACCCAGGCGTCCCCATCGATGCTATTCTTATTCCCAGTGCCCTTTATGTGACCTGCTTTTATCTCTTCTCTTGGGAGGCTTGTATGGTTTTTCTCTCCAACCCTGGCATCTCGATGTTTTGGGATTCTCAGGCCCGCTATGAGTCCTTCACCTCCCCTGGACCCCGATCTCTGTTGTCCCCATGGCTGCCCCACCGAGGGCTCATCCTCCCTGCCTCGGGGACTCTCCTACGTGGATTCTCTGCCTTCTTCTGTGCTCTCTCCTGTCTTTCATCTCTGTGTCTCTTGTTCTTCTCTCTGGGATGTCTCCTCAATTTTATTTCTTAACTCTTCAACTGTATTTTTTCTCTACATTTATATTTTTAACCTCCAAGAGCTCTTTTGTGTGTTCTCAACTACCCAGTTTAAAAAGAGTGCCCCGGTCCTCGGTCCTGTCTCTCCTCTCTGGGGCCCTCCAGCCCCTGATTTGGGAGCTGCCTTCGCGGCGGAGGCTTTTCTTGGCTGTGCATTTGTCTTTCCGAGTGTGCTACAAATGCCTGTCTGCCTGTTTCATGTGCTGCAGGGGACCCTGGGCTTCCCTGTGGGACACACACGTGTGTATGATGGGATACCTTGGGGTCCCCAGGTATTGGGGTCTTTAGGTCTTGTGCAGACGTGTAGTTCCACTTCTCTAGAAGTGGACCATGTGTGGCGGGACACCAGGGTCTGCTGCAGGGCAGTGGACAGGGGCCTGGGGGGGGGGGTCTTCTCTTTCCGGAAGCAGAAGTCCACTGAACCCGCTTTGGAGCTGGACCGTCACCTCTGTCCCTGGTGCCTGCATCTGTGGGGCCTGGTTTGGCTTCCCCAGGGACACGACTCCTTGATTCCCCCCTGCGGCTTGGGCAGTCGACTCCGGAGCAGGGAGGCCAGGTCCACCGTGCAGACCCCAGCCCACCCCGTGCTCCCCTGCCCCACGACCCCACAAGCACCTCGGGCTCCATGGGTGGATTTGCGTCCCAGCGGCTCCCTCTGCTCAGGAGGCTGCCGTGTCGGCCATCCCCCCGTCGGACCTCGATCTCTCATCTCCTCTGCTGTCAGACCTCGTGTGGTTATACTTGTAAATGTCTTTACTCCCGTTTCTGGAGGTGCAGAGAGGGGTGTTCCATCATCACATTTAACCAGCCTCGGTGCACCGTCCCCACTTGGGCACGTGTGTGGACCCGGGCACGAGGCCCTGGGTGATCGCAATCAGCCTGGTGTTGGGTCGCCTGGTGTGAGCTTGGTTCGCGGCTGTCGACTTGACCGACACTGACCCGTCATCACGGGATCTACCGTCAGATTTACTGCCTTCCTCCCATGAACGGGACCCGCAGATGGGATCTGTCTTGATGAAGCACACACTCGAGTCTGGGGACCGATCAGCAAACATGAAGTCGGGTGCTGTGGCCGGCAGGGACAGATGCCTGGCAGCTGTAACTCCCAGCAGGAGACCGGTCTTCAGGGCAGCCTGGCAGACAGACGGACGTGTGGGTGCTGGGATTGCAGGAGGGGTGACCTCTTGGAAGACTGTTGCATCCTCGCTGAGGGGAGTACAGACGGTGGAAAGGTGTGCAGAGCTGAAATCCTTCTGACACACCTTCCCCACCTGCTCTCTGCAAAGGCCCCACAGATCTGTGTCCCTGATGAGGCTCGGTAACGCTCCCCACCTGGAATTTCCTCAGCTAGTGCAGGTTGACCAGATAAAATGCTCTCGTTTTAAATTAATTTTTAATTTTAATTTTAACTCATCTTGCATTTACTCAGTGCAATTTTTGATATCTTGTAGTTGCCATATTTATGATCTGTACATCTGAGGTGAACGTCCTGTTATTTACTAACCCTTTCTGTGCTCGTCGCTTTGCCATTTAACTCTGCAGCGTCTGGGTGTCTCTGCCACGTGTTCCTGTAGGCTGGGTAGGGCTTGGGGGTGGGGTTTCCTCATCGTGGGCTGGGCTTCCCTCTTCTTGGGGCGTCTGGTACTTTTTTCACTGGGTGCCAGACATTCTGAGTTTCACACTGTTGGGTGCTGGATATTTTTGTTTTCCTAAATATATTTGTAAGTTTTGTTCCAGATGTGGTAAGGTTGCTTAGATACTCGGATTCTTTCCTGTCTGATTTTGGGGCTTCATTGGGCAGGACCAGATCCACCCTTAGTGTGCGGGTACTTTCTCCACAGCCCAGCTGTCTGGTTTTCCTGTGCTGACCCGCAGGTGCACCGGCATCATGGCCTTTTCTGCTCTGGCTATTGGAGCTCTCTCGTTAAGGGGCAGAGATTGTTGAATTGGGTAGAAAGTCAAGACCCAACTTTATGCTACCTAAAAGAAACTCACTTTAAATATAAAGATGTAAAAAGTAAAAAGATGGACAAGATAAGCCATGCTAATTTTGATCAAAAGAATGCTGGAGTGCACGTTGCTAATATCATACAAAGTCGATTTCAGAGCAGAACTATTACCAGGGATGAAGAAGTTCCCCTCCTGTGACAGAGATGCCGACGGATTAGGAGGGCCTAAAGTCTCAACCGTTTCTACCCCGAATTTGAGCTTTAAGGTGCGTTCGTGAAAACAGACAGTTTACACGGCAGACAGACAAATTCCCAGGTCGAGGTGGGGATGCTCAGTAGTTGCTGGAACAGACAGAAAAGTGGCAAGGACGTATGGGACTGAACAGCACCATCCGCGGCCCCAAGCTGATGGATGTCGGGGGACAGTCCCAGCGAGGGTGGAGTGTGCATTCTCCTCAGACACACAGAGCAGGTATGAGCCTGGACCGTGTTCAGGGCCACGAAACAAGTCATAGTGAATGTGGGAGATTTCAGTCACGCAGTCAGTTCTCTGACCGCAGCAGGTGGAATAAGAAACAAATAACAGAAAGATATCTGGAAAGTCCCCCAAATACTTGGAAATGAAACACCACACTTTGAAACAACCTATGGGTCTGAGAAGAAATCTAAAGGGAAATTAGAAAGTATTGTGAACTGAGGGGCTCTGTTGGTAGAATGTCTGTCTTTGGCTCTGGTCATGATCCGGGGTCCTGGGATTGAGCCCCGCATCAGGCTCACTGCTCAGTGGGGAGCCTGCTTCTCCCTCTGCCTCTGCTGCTCTCCCTGCTTTGGCACGTATGCGCACGTGCGCTCTCTCTCTCTCTGACAAATGAATAGATAAAATCTTTTTAAAAAAAGATTGTAAACTGAATGGAAATTTAAAAAATCAAAATTTCCGGGATTCACTAAAGCCGTGTTTAGAGGGGAATGGGGGGGAAAAGAAAACCAAAAACTACCTCTTTAAGATAAAGTCAAACTTGTATCCAAAATCTATAAAGAACTCTTGCTGTCCGGTAAGAAGACCAGCAACCCAATTAAGAGACAGACAGAAGCTCAGGGCCATGGACATTAGCGCTTGCCTTGCAAGTGGGCTAAGCTGGGAAGTCAGGGTCAGCGCAGAGGCGAGGAGTCATGCTGCTTCCACCTGCCCTAGACATGATGTGTCGAGACAGGCACCCAGCACTGGGGTCCTCCTCCCCAAACTCAGAACCTCAATCCAGTCTTAAGAACATCAGACAAATCCTAATTGTGAGACAGAAAATTCCTGAGGTCCTCAGAGCTGTCGAGGTTATCAAATGCAAGGAAAGCCTGGGAAACTGTCAGCCAAGAGGAGCCTAAGGTGACGTCATGTGTGTCCTGGACACTGGAGCAGAAGGGACATCAGGTAAAAACTAAGGAAGTCTGAGCGCGGCACGAACTTCAGTTAGTAATATCATTATCAATGTGGCTCATTAATTGTGACAAATATATCACATTATTGTAATGTGTTAACAGGGCAAACTGGGTGCTGGGTGTGTGGGAACTCTGTACTATCTTTCTCCAAAAATGTTCTGTAGATTCAAAATAAAAAGTTAATTTTTGAAAGTGTGCAAAAGCTTTGAATAGCTATTCCAGCAAGTAAGCTGTAAAAATAGCAACTGAGCACATACAGAGGCACATCACAGCCCCCTGGACGGTTGGAGCCATGAAGAAAGACAACAGCGCGTGTGGGCAGGTCATGGAGAAATGCAAATCCTTGCTTGGCGCTGCTGGGACTTTAATATGGTGCAACCACTTTGGAAAACAGTGTGGCGGTTTCCTAAGGAGAGAGCCCTAAGATACCATACAGCTCAGCAGTTCCCTGCCAGGCCTCTGCCCAGGGGAACAGGAAGAACACATCCACACATGGGCAGAGCAATTCAGTCACCAAAGACCCAAACTGGAAGCAACCCAGATGTCCCTCAACAGGGGAAGGGAGATGCCGATCGTGTCCATCCGTATGACAGGCCCCCCTCCATGGTAAGAAGGGACGAGCTGTTGGCACGCATGACGGCACGGGTGGCTCTCCCAGGTACTATGCTCAGGGATGGAAGCAGACCCTGCCTCCCCAGTTACTACCTGTTCTGTGATTCCATTTATACAAAATTCTGGAGAACACACATGAATCTGTAAGAACAGAAAGTAGGTCAGCAGTTGTCTGGGGTGGTTTGGTGGGAGGGATTACAATTATGCCTCCAGAAAGCTGTTTTAAAAATGGGTTGTGTTCGTGAGGACACCTGTGCAGTGGCGATGCAGTGAGGGTACGTGGGAACCGCCTGCCTGAGGTCTCCACAGCCCCGCCCCTGTCGGTGGTAGGGAGGCCCTGGGTCAGGTGGCGATGGACAGGCAGGCCAGGGCTCTCAGAAGCCACAGGGCCTCCTCCTGGAGGAGAGCATCAGTGTGCCCTGCTGGCCCCTAGCCTTGAGGGTGGAGGGGCAGGGCCGGCTGCCCAGTGTCAGTCCATCCGTCTGTCCATCCGTGGGAGAAGAAGGCAACGGCAGGTGCCAGGCCACCCGCGGGGCCTCAGAGCTGCTGTCACAGCTGTGGCACACACGGCATCAGGAGCCTCCCAGTTTTCTAACATAGAACCGACTTTACTTCCCTACAGTGGACCCCACAGAGAACAGATTCTGTTTTCCTGTAGAGTTCTGCAAGAAAGGCCAGCTTCCCTTCCCTAAGCCAGCCTCTGGTGTAGCCTTTCCCACGGTTGCAGGGGGAGCTGGCCCACTGCTCTCTCTCCGTGCCAATTTTTGGCATGACTCTTATGTGGATTTCACAAAAATAACCTGGGGAATTTCCTTATTTTTTTTTTTTTCCTTTCCAAGAACATTTTAAATATCATTGGAATTACCTTTCTTGAATGTTTGAGAGTCCATCTGTGAATTCTTAGACACAGTTCTCCGTTTTTGACATTTTTTAGAAAATCTGCTTCATTCACGTTTTCGAACATATTAGGATATAATCTATTATTTGGTCGTATCGATGTCCTTTCAATCTGCAGCAATTTCCCATGCGTTTTTCCTAATTCTGGATGTCTTTATGCTTTCTGTCTTTTTGCCCTGCGCAAGCTGCCCTGCGCAGGCTGCTGCAGACCCACACCTTGGATCCAGCCCGCCCATCCTCCTCAGCCCCTCCCGCCTCCTGCTCTCCTAGGTTCTCTCCCTGGAGGCTCCAAGCCTGAGATGTGATTTGCTTTGTGTTCCCGCTGCCTTAAGGACACAGGTGTTCGGGATCTACAGCATTGGCTGCCCTGCCTCCAGGTTTTGCTGGGTCAAGGCCTCCCGGCTCTGCTTCCCGGACTTGGAGTAATCCCGGTTTCACTCCTATTTCCTCACTCATTGGTCGTTAGGGAGCTTTACAAAGGCCCTGGAGGTGGGGTTGTTCCCCAGGCCTTCTACTGGCGGCCCTGGAAGGTGCGGCCTTAATCCTGCTTTGCTAACGCATTGAGGTTATCTGTGCAGCCTGGCGGGTTTTTTTTCAGACATAAGATGATATGTTGTTTTAAATTTATGCTTCTCTTTTTTATTGTTACAAAATATTCATAGAATAAAATGTGCAACTTTGACCGTTTTTAAGTGCCGGGTCCGTGGCACATTGTTCAGCAACCGTCCCCACTGTCCACCTCCTGAACGTCCTCGTCTTCCCGGACCGTGTTCATCAAACGCTGGCTGCTCACGCCCCTACCCCAGCCCCCGATTCTCACCGCCCCCTTTCTGTCGCTGTGATTTGGCCTACTTGGGGGACCTCCTAGGTGTGGCCCCACTGTACTGGTCCCCTTGTGTCTGGAAAATTCCACCCCCATGGTACTTTGAGGGTTTGTCCCGGTGGTGGCGAGTGTCAGAATGTCCTTCCGATCAAAGGCTGACTGCTGTCCCCTCGTGTGGCCAGGCCACGTGTGTCCGTGCTTCGGTCCATCTATGGACAGCTGGTTATTGTGACTTGTATTGTCTTCTGTTCTTTTGGGCACGTGCCTGGGAGAACACATGGTGATTCTGTGTTTGGTTCTGAGGACCCGTCACTCTCGGCGGCTGCACCGGTCTACACACGGGCTTCCAGTTTCCACACATCCTCGCCAAGGCTTGTTTCCTACTTTCTTTTTTTTTTAAAGATTAATTTATTTTAGCGACAGAGAGCATGAGCGGGGGAGGGGTAGACGCCCCACTGGGCGCAGAGCCAGACATGGGGCTCGATCCCACAAACCTGAGATGGTGACTGGATGGAGACCAAGCAAGGGTCAGAAGCTTGACTGACCTCGAGCCACCCAGGCACCCTTCTGTTTCTTTTAAACTGTTATTACTATTATTTTTCAGTAGTCATGGGTGCAAAGTGAGGTCTCACTGTGGTGTAGAACAACATTTGGTTGCTTTTTGTAAACATTCTGTGAATCTGAAAAGGACTCGTGCTATTTTGTTCAAGGTGTAGGTTTGATGTGAGCCTGGTTTGTGACCTGCTGATCATTTTCTGTCTTTAAAGAACCGAGAGACACAGGTGTGCTCGTCTGTAGGCCTTCCTCTGCTGGCTTTCCAAACAAGGCAGCTTGACATTCATTTGCCGGCACCCGGCTCTCAGAGCACACGGTGGTCCCTCACGACCACCTGGGGCTCACTGACCTGGGTGCACGTGCCTGTGTCGCTGAGACATTTGCTGAGGCCGCTGCCTAAACAAGCAGCCTGCAGACGTGCGTTCTACAGGGAAGAGTATTTGTTTTAATAGGAGCATTGTGGAGGGAGGGGGTGGCGGGTCGAGGCTGGGGTGCTCTCAATGTGCTGAGAACTGTCACATTGTTTGCACAAACCTCTGGGACGCCTGTCCCCAGAGGGAGAGAGGGCGCACATCCCCAGCACTCCCAGCAGCGGCGCACACGGCAGGTTCACAAGGTCCGAGGTCTGGTGACCCCGGTGCTGTCTGCAGCTCTCTGTTCCTGGGACTCCTGGGGAGCTGGGACTCCTGGCATTTCCCCTGCGGCACGCAGGTCAGGTCTTCAGGATCAGGTCTTCGCGGACAGCTCAAATGCCAGAGGAATCGTGATTTGGTCCAAAGCCAAACAAAGGAAGAAGGAAGAGTTGGCGTTTTGGCGGGAGGTCCCCAGAGTGCGCAGGCGGGCGACAGCTTGGCCGTGTCAAGCAGCCTTGTTGCGATAAGCCTGCCCTTCAGGAATCCGCAGTCCGCAGAGCCTGACACTTAGGAGAGGTTCGCTGTCTCTGTTAAATATATTCCTGATCATTTGCCGTCTGTGTAGTTACTGTGGGTAGAACATTGTCCCATTTGTGTCCCAGCCTGTTATTGACTGGATGGTGCAAAGAATTCGTTATCTACAAATACCTCGTCTAGCCATTCTGCCGTATTCCGTGATGAGCTGTGGTAGGTTTTCCCAGGATGCCGTGAGTTCTTTAGCAAAGTGACCGTGTCATCAACAAAGGAGGTGGGCAGGGGGCAGGGAGAGGACTGGTATCTTCATGACACTCATTTTATTTTCTTAGGACATTCAGTGGAACTCCAAGGCCCTCTCCTACAGAGGGTGCGAGGCCGCCTGTGTCCTCGCACTATCCGTGCAGCCGGAGGCAGGGCAGAGGGACCCAGTGGCAGCTGAGACCCATGTCCTGCCTATCCCACGGGGGTGGGGGTAGTGAGACCTCAGGGGGTGTGGTTTTAGTGTTGCTGGAGCCCAGCTGATTAATATTTCCTTTAAGTTCATGCTTTTCTTCACCCACGGAGGAGATCTCTCTGTAAGTCAGGCTCGCTCACAGAGACTATTCCCTTATGCCTTCTTCTAGAATTTTTGTAATTTTAGCTTTTACAGTTAGGTCTACGGTGGAGCTTTGTATAAGGAGTGAGGTAAGGGAAGAAATTTACTCATGTACTTATTTGCATGGGGTTATCTAGTTGTTGTCGTGCTCCCTGTGAGAAAACTGTCCTTTCCTCATTGAGTTATTTTTGCATCTTTGTCAAAAAACATCAGCTGAACATATATGGGTAGGTCCATCTCTGGGCTCTGTTCCATCCCATCGACCCATATGTCCACTCCGTTGTCCATACCGCACTGTCTTGATTATAGGAAGTCTTGAAGTCAAGTATGTAAGTTCTTTAGAACTGTTCACCTTTTGCAAAGATGTTTTGTCTATTCTAGGTCTTCTTCCATTTCCACATGAATTTAGAATCAGCTGGCAAATTTGTTCAAAAAAGCTTGCTTGCATTTCCTTGGGATTACACTGCACATACAGATCAGCCCAGGGAAGGCTGACGTCTCAGCAGCCCTGTGTCCTCGAATGTGGTACACCCCTCCATTCACTCTGGTCTTCTTTAATTCCTCTCAACAGTTCTGTGGCTTTAAGGTAAAGCAGACTTGCACATCTATTAAGAACAGAGGCATAGATATTTTATGTTTTTGTCAGTATTTTTAATGGGATTATTTTAAAATTTCATTTTCCAGTTGTTGGCTGTTTGTATATAAAAATCCATTTATTGCTTATTAATCTTGTATCTGGTGACCATGCTAAGTTCACGTATTGGTTCTAGCAGAAGTTTTTTGGACAGTCATTTCGTTTGTTAATAAGGGCAACTTCTTCCCTATCAACCTTCATGCCTTCTCTTTCTTTTCTTGCCTTAGTGCAGGGACTAGGGCCTTTAGTGCAAAGGTGAGTGGGATCGGTGAAAGGGAGCTTTCTTTGCTCGCTGCTGAGCCAAGAGAACAGTGTTCAGTATTTCATCACGGACTAGGACATGAGCAGTAAAGTTTGCTGAGATTTTATCTGTGGCTGAGTGCATGATACATTTCCTTTACAATTTTAGTTTGTTATTTGCCCCATATCTATGGAACATGCAGACATGCTAGACACGGCTCTAGGTCGAGGGGTCACAGCCACAAGCTGGTCGGTCCCTGGTCTCGTCGAGCTCACTTTCTGTTGGCAGAGACTGACAAGAAAAAGCAAGCAAACAAATTAAAATATCATTTCAAGTAATGGTACCTGTGGGGACACAAAGCCGGCCAATGAGGGCTGTTTTCTCTTCCTTCATTTTTATTTTGGGTTCATATTCAGATCTGTAATTTGTGGTGTCACCTCAGAGTCCTGGGTCATGCTTCCTCACCAAAAACTTACCCCAGCCCTGTTAAGGGAAAGCTGGTTCTTTCTCCAGGCTTCTGAGGCCCCGCCTCTATCCCCCGTCATGTGTCCAAGTCCTGGGTGGGTGTGTTTGTGGGGCGGTGGATGGGCTGTCCCCTCTGATCCCGATTTCTCTCTACCCCCAGCCCAGCGGGAGACTGCATCAGTGCAGCTCACGAGGGCTGCGCTTGGGTCATCTTCTTCCTGGTTCTTTTCCCGTGTCTGTCCTGGCCTTTAGGACGTCTTTAGCTTTTCTGTATGCAAAAACTCTTAGCTTATCACATTTCACAGAATTTCCTTTTTAACTCTTGGGGGTGTGACTGAGACTCACTCTGGGGAGAACTGAAAGCTTCCTTATGCAATCTCCCCAGCCACGAACATGACAAGTATCTGTATTTATTTAGAAATAGTTTAGTTTTCCACTAAATTTTGTAATCTTCCTATAGATTTATTTCAAGGTAAAAAGTACTTTCCACTTTTAAAAAGTTGACTTTAATGTAAATATAACATGGTATCCTGGAATGGGAAAGGGCATTAGTGGGGACAGCAATGACATTAGTCTGTATGTTGCTTCTCAGTGTTGCCCCTGTGACGATTTCATTAGCTGTGATGAATGTATCATAGCAAACCTTAGAAGACGCTGGCCAGGGGCGTGTAGGAGCCCTTGTATCTGTGTGACATCTGTAAATCTAAAACTATTTCCAGATGAAGTTTTAAAAGTCAACAGCAACTTATATGTTACTTAAACACACATAATTTGAAGTATGTGTAACGTACCACAAGTGAACACATCCATTGTAGTGACCACTCTTATAGGGGTGACCAGTGTGCATGAGCGGCCCCAGGAAAGCCTGTCTGGGGTAGGATGAGGGGTCCCCCTCCCCACGCTCCTGCCCCCACGGAGCCAGCATGGGGCCCGGCTGTGGGACCCCGAGCACAGAGTCCACTTCCCTTTTGCAGTCAGAGACCTGGACCTTGGAGTTGGGGGAGAACGGGTCTGTGTGTGTATTTTCATCTGTGAGGGCGGTGGGCCGCTAAGGGGCCGGGCACCCTGCCCCTCCCCGCTAGCTCCCATGCTGGGACCAAGCTTGCTGCAGTTTCTGCTCTGGTGCTGGGCGATCTTCTAATTCCCAGCCCACTGGGTCTTCCGGAGGCATGTTCTGCACAGCAACGGAGACCATGCAGGGGAGACTGGGGGCCAGGGAAGCTCGCCACATGGCCCTGTGGACGCCACCAGGCCGGGTGCCATGCCGGCAATGAGGGCTTTGCAGCCAGCTGGTGTGGCACGAATCCATTCCACTGTGGAGTGACCTCGGGTCCCCTCACTCCTGGCCTTGGGGAGCCCAAACAGCCCCCCAGAGCTGCTCCTCCATCTGATGGGCCAGGCCCTCCCTTGGCTTTCCCTAAGCCTCAGGCCAAACGGACCAGCCCAGAGCTCAACTGAGGGCCAGATGAGGACACCAGGACTGAGGAGTCCCTGAAACTCAGAGCCAGAAGGGCCCTGGACAAGCGCCTCCCCCGCCCCGGCCCACCCTAGCATGGCAGAGCTCAGCACACAGCTGGCGCTTAGTAGATGCCTATTTGATCACTAGGTCTGTAGCCCAGTGCTGTGTTGGAGAAGCAAGCGCACCCCACCTCCCGCCCTCCCCCAGCTGTCCCACACCTTTCTTCCCAGGAGGGAGAGGGGGGACACCAGGCCACCAGCTTTGGGGCCACCCAAAGCTTTGGGGATTGTTTTTAAAGGATTTTATTTGTTTATTTATTTCACAGAGTGTGAGTGGGGGAAAGACAGGGGTGGGGGGATGGGAGGGGGAGGGCATCTCAAGCAGACTGAGATCTCAAGCCGTGCTGAGATCATGACCTGAGCCGAAACCAAGAGTCAGATGCTTGACTGACCGAGCCCCCCAGGCGCCTCCCCCAATTCTGCTTGAGTACACCAGACCCACTCAGGAGGGAGGAAGAGCAGTTGGTCACTCTCACTTTAGTGTGAATTAGCGTGTTCAAGAGGGAGGGTTACAGAAAAGTGGGACTTTGCACTGTTCGGAAAACTGTAGCTGCTCCCTGGACTGTGGGGTTCGCTCCTGCCTCCTCCACACCTGCCAGAGACGACTGCCACGCGGGAGGCAGAGAGATCCTGCTTGCTTCTCTGGGCAACTACTAGCAGAGTGTAGAAGTGACTCTCCTCTATGACCTGCTTTTCCTTGAATCACTGGCTTCATATCGGCTTTATCAAACTGGGCAGGTGTTTCTGAAAACAGACCCTGAGGTTTTAGTTTTCTGTTAGTCCGGATCTGTGCCAAATGCCCGGTACAGGAGGGCTCCCTGACCTCACAGTGACATGGTGGCCTTGGTGCCCCACACTCCAAAATGCTGTGGGAGTTTCTAGCAGCTAAGAAGGCCCACAGGGGGTGGGTATGGCCCGGCCTGATGGACGTCTAGTTCTCAGCCCAGAACACTCAACCAAAGAGTTGTTCTTTCTCTTTTTCTCTCTTTTTAAAGATTATTTATTTATTTATTTCTTCATTTATTTATTTAACAGAGAGAGAGAGAGCGCACTAGCAGGAGCAGTGGCAGGCAGAGGGAGAAGCAGACTCCTGCTGAGCAGGGAGCCTGAGGTGGGACTCCATTCCAGGACTCTGGGATCAGGACCCAAGCCGAAGGCAGACGCTTAACAACTGAGCTGCCCAGGTGCCCCTCAAGAGTTGTTCTCTTGCCATCAACAGCTAGTGGTCTTGCAAACGACTTCCTCCGCTCACACGGTTGGGGTCAGTCCTGAGTAACCGGCGGGGGCAGTGTATGTCCCAGACACAAGTCAGAAAGGGAGTCTCTCCGGGCTCAGGACTGCACAGACCTGTGCGAGAGCCGAGGAGGATGACCATCTGGGAGAGCCAAGACGTGGAGGTGGGGACTCAGAACCCAGAGTCACTGAATTTAGGGAGAAGGGGGCAGTATGGAGTTGGGAGGGGACCCTTCTGGAGGGGGGCAGTGACATTTGTGCCCACGTGCACGGACTTGACTGAGGGGGTTCTGTGCATTTCCACCTCACGGTTTATGCCCAAGGCATGGGCGCAGCTGGCTGCGCAGCTGTGGGTCATCACGGGGTCGGAGGCCAGAGGCAGACAGAAGGGTGTCGATGGGGTGGGGATAGGTGGTCACTGGTCCCGGCTCAGGATGGCAGGCACAGGGGAGCCCTGGGGGGGGGGGCTTGCAGAGGAAGCATGCAGGCGTGTTGGGGGCACTGCCTCGCTCCTACTGGCCAGGCAGGGGCACCCCGAGGAGCTGACTGCCCCCGGCTGAAGTTGCCCCCCGCCCCCAACAATGCCTTCAATGTGGGACGGCTCTGCTCACAGGAGCCATGGAAGGGCCAGGCTCGCCGCCTTGCCCGCTGAGCTGGAGCGGTAATTACATGTCTCTGTCCTGTGGGCCGAGTCCCAGAGGGCGTCCGGGAGTGTTTGTTGTTGCCTGTGAATCAGGAGCTCATGAGAAAAGTGGTGGCTGGTGCGGCAGAGAAATTAGGGCCTTGGTGCTCCGACACACAGCCTCCAGCCGAGCTCCTGCCCGTGAGCCTCTGGACACCTCGGCCCCCAGGCTGCTCCCCAGCCAGGTGTTCAGGCCTTCAGACCAGCCTTCCACCACCTTCTGGAGGCCAAGCTTCTGAACACGAGACCCGGAGCAGACATGCCAGCCCTGGCCACACAGACACGGCCACACCTAGACGGGCAGACGCACACACATGTAATCACACTTACCCGCCGGCACAGACCTCTTCCCTCCCCCGACATGCACGGGCCAGGCTTCCCTCTGGGTGGAAGCCGCCAGAACCGGCAGGGGCCGGCACCCGGAGGGAAGGAGCAGAGATGGAGGGGACCCGAGCCTGGGGCCTGGACCCTCTGTAGGCAGCAGCAGCCGACAGGGGAAGCTGGCCTGACTCACCACCCTCTGTGCCCAGGGGCCACAAAGGACATGGGGAAGATGCTTGGAGGTGACGAGGAGAAGGACCCTGATGCAGCCAAGAAGGAGGAGGAGCGCCAGGAGGCCCTGCGTCAGGAGGAGGAGGAGCGCAAGGCCAAGTACGCCAAGATGGAGGCCGAGCGTGAGGCCATGCGCCAGGGCATCCGAGACAAGGTGCGCGCGGGGCACGGGGACGGTGGGGCTCCGGACGGCCACCCCACCTCACCCCCCTGGACCAGGCCTTTCTCCACCCACTCCTTGGCCTGGTTCCTTGAAACAGACCCTTGCTTAGTCTGCTCCCAAGCTCCAGGAGGTGGTGCGAGGGGAGGGGAGAAGGCAGAAAGGTCTGCACACCCCCAGGAGCCCATCTGCCGCACAGGCCCGCCAGCGTTAGGGCTCACCCTGTGGGACACCAAGTCTTTCCTCTGTTTCGAACCTCAGAAGCTATGAGGACCCTCTGGGGCTGCTCAGGTGCGTTCCCCTAATCCTGATGGCTGTCCCACCCAGGGCCTGCCTGAGAGCCCCCGTCCCTGGGCAGCCCGGCACCTACCCACTCTGGGTGGGGGTGTCTCCTCAGAGGCCTGAGGAGGGGGTTTGAGGGGACAGCTCCAGGAGGAGCCGGATGGGAGGCTTTCTCCTGCAGAAACCACCATCGGGCCCAGAGAGTCTGGGAGACCCTGTCATGAGGAGGGGACCCAGGCCCACTGTGGAGTGCAGGAAAGACTTGGTGTCCCACAGGGTGAGCCCTAACGCTGGTGGGCCTGCAGACTGAGGTCTGGTGTGGGGGGCCTTGGGCTGGCAACCACAGTCTTTCTGGGGATCATCTGGGCTACCTTCCCCAGCAAGTGCGTCAGTGAGTGAAAGCATTGTGCCCAGCACAGATGGAGCAATCGAGGCCCAGGGGGGAGGGTGCAAGCGAGGCTGAGCTGGCAGTAGGTCACACACTCAGCACAGTGCTGGAGCACAGGGGGTCCGTGCCCCCAAGGGCATGTCCACGGCCCACCCTCTGTGGCCCATCCAGCAGCTGGGCTGGAAAGGTGGGAGAGAGGGCACATGCTAGAGGAGCTGATGCAACCCCACCTGAGGGAGCCAGGCTGGGGGCCGGGTGAGGAGATGGGGCCTTCCCCTGGGGACCTGGGAGTTCCACGAGCCTTCAGCAACCCCCAAACCATATGGCCACCCAAGGTCTTCAAGGCCACCCTGTCCCCAAGCCCCCACCTCCATGAGAGGTGCCTATGGCCTGGCGGTCGCTGGGTCCAGGTGCATGGGTAGGAGACTCGGTGGGCGGTGTTGCCTTGCTAGTTCCTTCCTGCCCCTCACCCCGATGACCCTGGCTCTGGGTTCTGAGGGAGGCATTCCCAGATGCTGCAGATAAAACCTGCTGGTAGGGGGCTGGGTCTCCTCAGGAGATGTCCTTGGTCCCTGGCCCTGGACCATCTGAGATGCCCAGGCTGCTGGGTCTAGAGCCTAGACCCCGGTATCTTCCCGCCTGCTGAGTGCTGCCTCAGCGTACCCAGGGAGGGCCTTCCCCACCCATGAGGTAGGAGCCAGGCCTCCAAAGGTGGGGCGGCACAGCAGGGGTGCCTGCATATCTCTAGGCCACACGGGGCCCCCACATTGACGAGGGTGGGGGACCGCAGACCTCAACATCCCACCACTGGTCATGGGACACCTCTTCTGGGGAGCCCCAGAGAGCTCCAGCTGGTTTTGCTGTGAGAACCCCTGACAAGCACCTGCTGCCTCCTGGGTCAGGCAGCCCGGGCTGGGAGGGGTCATCCCCGTAGCGGTCAGGAGCAGGGGGATGCTACAGAAGGGGAGGAATCAGGAGACAGAGACAGACAGATGCCCAGTCAGAGAGGGCTGGAGCAGCTGTGCTCTGAAGCCTGTCTGTCTCTCTGTCCGTCTGTTTGTGCACTCAGGTGATGAGTCCTGGGGGATCTGCCCTTGAGCCTCACAAATAGGTCACGGTGTTTGGACAGGGCTTGGAGCCCTGGGGATGTGCAGTGGGGCATCTCCCCCATCAGGAGGCAGATGCCAAGTGAGCCCCTTCCCCTGAGCCCCCGCCTGGCCTGCAGGGACTCAAGTGCTGTTGGTGAGAGATCATGAGTTCAACAGACTCCAACTCATTTTATCTTTAACATGGAAACCCCTTCTGTCCCTCCTCCCTTCAGACTGCTCCGGGGCTCCCGTTTCATCCAGGGCCCCAGCCCCAGGCTTATGCTGACTTGCGCCCATTGCGTCTGGGCCTCCTTGGGTCCATGTTGCCAGTGCCCCAGGGCCTTTGCTTGGTTGCTTCTCCCTGCTCCCGAGGCTCCTCCCTCCCCGCTCCACCCTCCACACAACCCTCTCCCTCTCCTGCTTTCTTTTGCTCCCCAAACCTACTTTGATCCGACCTGCTCCTATTTTTCACTTGTTTGCTGTCCATTGCCCACCCCCACGTGGCTGGTGGGGGATTTGGCTCTTTGTGTCTGGCTCCATGCCTGTTGGCTAAAACAGCCCGGCCGGATAGGTGCCCTGCCAGAGAGTGAGTGAGGGAGTGGGTGCTCGAGTGAGCATGAGCTCAGGGTCCTCTTCCTCCTCGTGGGGATCTGGTGGGAACCATCACAGAAAGAGGCCTGGGGGAAGTGGGAGGTGCCCCCTCTATGAGAGCGGCCGGTGTCCAGCTGCTCCATGGATAAGCAACACTCAGGGAGCTCCCCCAAGGATGGACCCTGTCCTCCAGACCCCAGGCTCAGGGTGGTTCTGTGGAGAGCCACACCCCTTGGAAGAGCCTCAGGACCCCCTCTCTCCCCACATGAGCACCCCTACCCGGGATCCCCTTGGCTGGATGCCTTCAGCTTCTCTGCCACCCCTGGAGGCTGGGTCTCGCCCCTGCCCAGTGGAGGACTCCTTCCTGTGCACATCTGGGTTCTGTTCCCATGGGCCCAGTGGGGCACGGTGGCATCTGCTGAACCCAGGGGCAGGGGTCAGAGCACCAGGGGCTCTGACCTTACCTGGCCAGCCTGATCGTTCTTCCAGCTATTGTGGGATTAGATAGGATGAGTGAGACAGGACCTGTCCCCAGAGGGTCCACCTGCAGGGAAGGCATGGGTGTGTCGGGGACACCTGTTGGGGGTCCACCTGGACACCACAAACACAGTCTGCAAGGCGGGGGCCTTTCCTGTGTGGCTACAGAGCTAAATGAGACAGTAGTCACCTGGCCAGGAGCTGGGTAGGGGGTGGTGCTGGTGCTGGGCAGACGGGGACGATGGTCAGTCCCTCCATACATGGGCCAGAGGCAGCTCAGGAAGGGGTCTGACATGTTTTGGATGCTGGAGCCCCAGAAGGCCCAGGCTGTCCCAGCGCCACCATTCCAACCTCCAGAATGTGGCCCCTCCTATGAGTTCCAGGGCCCCGTGAAAATGGAGGGAGCTCAGAGTCCGAGTGGAGGCTGCGTGCTGATGGTGTGGGGTGCAGGGCTGGAGCTGACCCCTTGCTGAGTGAGTGAGGGCAGGGCACCTGCCTGCAACAGGGGAGCCCCTGTTCCCCGCTGTACCTGTAGCACCATTGAGTCACCCAGCCCCCAGGTCCTGCCCCTGAGAGGTCTGCCTACCACTCATGTTCCCTGGGTTCTCTGCAGAGCCCTCTTCCACTGGCTCACATAACCACTTTTTTCCTGTTCCCTCAGTTGTGGCTCCCCCAGGCACAGAGAGGGGATCCCTCTCTGATCCCCAAACACCAGACCTGGCTTCCTCCAGTCCTCCCCTGGTGCCATGTACCCCTAGGCTTCCTGGGGGCTGGTCAGAAAAGGGGCTGCTCAGTCCGGGGTGGCCCCCAGACGGGTGGGAGGCCATCAGATGGCGGACATAGGGGCCAGGGTCACGTATCCTCTGGGGCACCCAGGTCCCTTGGCGACCTCATCCAAGGAAAGCAGAAGCAGCCTTTTAGGATGTCTCACCTTAGGGTTGGTGGGCAGAGCCTCCTTCTCCCTACCTCATCGCTGTGTGCCTGTGAGACTGACTCACCTGTGCTTATTTGCCTATGTGCTGCCTGGTTTGCATATGCATTTCCTGATTTGTATACTCACCTGGTTTGCATGCCCACCACCAGGTTTGGAGACCCTCAGCTTTGAGCCACAACCACCCTCCTCCCAGTACCATGCTGGTGGATCCCAGACCACCCGGTCTCCCACATCCCCTTAGGATCACTCAAAGCTTAGTCTGAGGTTTGTGGTGAAAGTAACAGGCAAATATGTGATTGCCGATTGTTTGTTGTTTGGGAATATTACAGATCCTCACTTAATTAGCACCAGGCTCCTCCCAGCCACTGGGTGTGCGGTAGAACCCTGCCATCTCCATAGTTGGTGTGGAGGCTGGGCACCTCCAGTGGGTGCCTGGACTGGCTGTAACTGGACGTTTGTCTCTGGAGCAGCTCCCAGCCAGATCCCACTGGAGCCCAGCTCAGGAGTCCCTCCCCCTAACATGGTGACCTTTAGGCAGAGCCCAGGGACCTAATCCTTGGAATGACTTTGAGTTTTACTGGAGTGACTGGGCTGGGGTCCGGGGTCTCCTTTGGGGGCACCAGAGGGGACAGCCCCAATACAGTGCTGGGCCGGAGCCTGCCTCTCTGGTCGGGGAGATTCCTCTGCTCAGCTACACTGTGTGCTCTTGCCATAGCATGCGTGTCCCCTGAGCACAGGTGGTGAGTGTGAGTGCAGGCTCCTGGGCCCGGCCCCCAGACCGACCCCCCAGTGCATGAATGTTCCTGCCGCGTGCATAGCCGTCTGTGGCTGGAGAAGTCTGCTGGAGTCTGTGTTCCTGGCTGGAGGGAAGCTCTCTCTGGTCTGACCTAGTTTCTGGCAGTGTCTCTCTCCCCCGCCCACGTTCCACCCGACAGGCCTCCAAGCCACATGTCCTTCCTTCCCCTTCCAAGCTTAGGGGCCACTCCCTCCACCATGACTTTGTCCCAGAGTGGTGACCCAGGGAGAGGGCATGAGCTCCTTGTGCAAGGAGTGCCTAGTGTCTGGCCAATTTGTCACATTCTTTGCCTTTGGCTGACCTGACATCAGGGCTCAGTAGGAAGGCCCTCTGGTCCATGTGCCTACTGCCCAAGGCGTTTTCTGAGTGCCCCCAACAGCCCCGCATTCCTCTCTCTGTCTGGCAGGCACCCAATGAGGCCCGGGGCTGTGCTGTGGTCACAGGGGGCCAGAGAGCATGGCTTCCTCCTCTGACCTCTGCTGAAGGTGGCCATCGACTCCCCCATGCCTGAGGCCACCAGCAGGCTCCGGGAGCAGACAGGGGCGGCTGTGTCTTCAGCAGGCTGGGGGATGGACACAGCCAGTTCCCCTGAAATCTGGAAGCAGAGGGAAGGTCCTTCTTAGTGGGACACTCCCCCCCCCCCCCAGCCCCAAAGCAGAAGACAGGCTGGCAAAAAGAGATGAGTGAGCAGTGGGGTCAGTCCTCCCCCTGGGCAGAAACACCTTCTCCCCAAGGCCGGTGATCATGCCTGTGTGCTCCCCAGTAGAAATCTGGAGTCTGTGGATAAAACCTGCCCCCATACACCGTCCCTTTGTCCCTCTTTACCCATATTAATGCTTCCGCTCCTGTGTGCTCCTGTGTGCTCATGTGTGACTCAGAACCTCAGACCTGCCTAAGGGGTGCCCTCTTTCCAGCTTGAGTGGGTCCCAAGCTTGGCCTATCAGAGAGACGTGAGTCCAGCGTGACCCCGCCCAGTTCCCACCAGCCCTGAGGCAGGAGGCCTCTTGGTGACCAGAGACTCATCTTCCTCAATCCTGTGGGGCTAGGATGGTTCGGTGCTGGTTCCTGCAGGGCTAGTGGTGGGCCTGGGGGTAGGGAACATGTATTGGTCTCTTTGAAACTTAATGTCTCAGTTCTAGAGGCCAGAAGTCCATAATCAGGATGTGGGCAGGGCGCCCTCCTTCTGAAACCTGCAGGGGAGAACCCTTCCTCGTCTCCTGTGGCTGCTCCGGGCAGTGCTCAGGGTCCTTGGCTTGTAATCAGCCTTTCTCCACTTTCCTGTGGCTTTCTCTGTCCTTGTTTTTCTTCCACAAGGAAACTCTCCCTGAATTTAAGGCCCAGGAAGATCTCCTTACCTTAATAACATCTGCAAAGGCCCTATTTCCAAATAAGCCTGCATTCTAAGGTTCCAGGTGACATGAACTTTGGGGGGACACCATTCTACCCACTACAAAGGGGAAACTGGAAATGGGGGCCCAGGGGTGCCCAGGAGTGTTGGCTGAGGACAAGCTTGGGTGGGGCTCCAGAGCTGCCATCTAGAGCTGCCACTGCTCACTCTCTGCTGGCTGTCCAGGCCATCTGGGGAGATGGGCCAGGCCTGAGGTATGAGCACCCCTCACCTGACCCGGGACCTGGGCTGAGTGGGCCCGCCAGCCACGGAGCAGTGGGCTCTTCACTAGCCAGCTCCTGGACCACAGCCCCTGTCTCCTGGGAAGGCAGGCAGGATGGCAGCAGGGAGGGCCGGGGGTGGGGCAGGGGCACCGGCACCCATAGGGACCACCCCC
Organism: Mellivora capensis; assembly: GCA_004024625.1. NCBI lineage: Eukaryota > Metazoa > Chordata > Mammalia > Carnivora > Mustelidae > Mellivora > Mellivora capensis. The sequence goes on along the minus strand of PISX010001742.1, from coordinate 8,284 downwards.
CTGCTTCTGCCACAACAAGGCCCCCCAAGCCCGGCTTCCTCTGTCGCCGAACACTCCGTGGGGGGCGGGGCACCTGCTGATCCGGCTGCCCCCTCTCCACCCCACCCAGTACGGCATCAAGAAGAAGGAGGAGCGCGAGGCGGAGGCCCAGGCCGCCATGGAGGCCAATTCGGAGGGCAGCCTGACGAGGCCCAAGAAGGCCATCCCGCCGGGCTGTGGGGACGAGCCAGAGGAGGAGGACGAGAGCATCCTGGACACGGTCATCAAGTACCTGCCCGGGCCACTGCAGGACATGTTCAAGAAGTAGCGACCCTGCGCTGGACGGCATCCCGCCTGCGCCCGGAGCCCCCAACCCCGTAGCCCCGATCTCCCACTTAGCCCCTGCCCGTGCCCTCCGGAGGCCCCTGAAGGGATGTCGGGAGCAGAGTGCAGCCCCCCAATGCCAATATAAGCCATAGTCCTAGATCTGTCAGCCCCTGTCCCCCTCACACCTCGGGAGCCTGAGCACCTCTCACTGGCACCCTCTCCCAGCACCACCATCGCCACCGCCCCCGGGGGGAGGGGCGGCCGCCCCTCCCCTGGGCCCTTGCGGTCTGTGCTGCAGCCCGCCCCCCCCCCCCACCAGCCCATGTGCTCCTCTGGGTTGGACCCTCCCCCAGAGCCTGGGACGTCCCTTACTGCTCCCGCCCTTCACACCCACCACGCAGTGCCCAAGGCCAGGGCCACCGAAAGGGCCAGCATCTTGACCACCCCTGGGTGCGCCGTCCCTGCGTTGGTGGGCGCTTGTCCGGTCCCAAACTCAGGAGCACAGCCATAGTGGGGGGAAGGCGGGCGTGCAGGCTGGGAGAGGAGCTGGGAGGGGCGAGCAGCCTCACCCTTTGGGCAGGGGTGGGAAGAACCCCATCCCTGCGGTTACACCTGGGTTGCAGGATCTCTAATCTTCCTGTCTGAAGGTTGCCCACCTCCACCTGCCCCCCCTCACATTCATTGTCCATCTTTCTCTCCCTGTCCTTCACTCTCCCTTCTCGGCCCACTCCTCTGGAAGGCTTTGCTTCTTAGAAATACCAGGACCCCGTTCTCTTCTAAACTGAGGGAAACAAAGCAATAGGCCTAGGGGGAAATTTCTCAGACCCGCCCCCCACCTGCCCTCCCCGCCCAGTGCAGACACACACTGATCCTCAAACACCCCTGTAACCCTGCCCCGGAGTCCCGGAGTCTGAGGGTCCAGACAACCCCCTCCCTGGCTGGCACCTCTGGTGTAACCCCTAGAGGCTGCTCTGAATGGGGGGGTCACTCTCCCCCCCCAGCGCTGGGAGGAGACGCAGAGCCCTCGCAGAAGTGCGTGCATCTGGAGGGGAGTGTGGGGACAGAAAGGCCGCCCCTGGCCTCTTCTGCAGGGTGCAGGCCCCCCCACCCCCGAGGTGGGGCCTGCCAGGAGGCCTTAGGATCGGTGGAGGCGGAGTCTGACGGGGACCACCTCGGGCCTCCCGAACCTTACTTGTTCCTTCATCCTTGTTTTCCTTTGCATCACGATCTGTTGAATCTCAGGTAAATGAGGTCTTACGTGTTTGGGGAGTTTCATCGTGACAGAGCCCCTAGCCTCGGTGCCCGGGCCCCTTTCTGTCCCGATCACAAATTCATGGTGTCCACGTGTTGCGGGCCCGGGACACGGCCCCCGTCGCTCTTTAGAGAAGCCATATCAATAGACCGCAATACTAACCGCGCGCCCCTGCTCCGCGACGGGAGAGCGTGTGCCCGCGCCCCCCGCTGCGCCCCGCGCCTCCGGCGCCCCCCTTGACTCCTCCTGGTCCCACGTCTTTTTTAAATGCCTGTTTTCACACTTTGAAAAGCCAGCTCTGAGCAGACAGGGCGTTGTCTCGTAGAAACCCCGCATCCCGTTCCCAGCGCATGGGGCGCCCGGAGCAGCAGAGCTTAGCGTAGACTGTGGGTGTCGTCCGTCCTTCTGTCTTTGCGCCTGCGCCTCCTCCTGCATGTCGGGGGCCGTCGCGTGTGTAGTCTCTGGATGGAATCACAGCCAATAAAATACCACAGTGATTTCACTCGGTGTGGCCCTTCTCTCCCGAGTCCTGATTCCGTCGGCAGCCTGGGGTCCCGGCTGGAGGGGCTGGACCCTGCTGGACAGATCTACTTCCACGTCCTGCCAGATAGGAAGCACCTTACCTGTCACTGGGACAACGGCAGGGTCTCCCCACCACCCTGACCCAGATCACCCCCTGCTCTCTAATGCAGCCCTAGGGTAACCATCTAAGAGGCAGGCCCACCCCTTTGGGCTCCCTTCCTTCCTCTTCCCTGCCCCCTCCTTCCATGAATCTCCCACCTTCACAGACCCCTTGACAGTCCTTGCCTTCCCCACAGATATGCCAGGCCCTTGAGGGTCCAGCTCCCACTGCGCTGGGCACACTTTCGGCCAATCCCCACCACCCTAAACTCCTTCACAGCCTCTAGTCTGTCCTGTGGTGGCCTTCACCTCCCTGTGTCCTTAGGGAGGCCTCTGTGCCCCTGCAGGGGTTCTGGGTCCCATACCCACCCGGGAAGCCTGCCTGTATGGGCCAGGCTGGGTGAGGTGCCCATGGAACCCTGGGCACCCTGACCTGGCCCAGAGAACAGCCTGGCTCTCTCCCTCCTGGACCCCCACCCATGTCCTTCCCATCCCCCAAGCCTACCCCAGGGCACCATAACCACAGTTCTGCTTGTAACCCCAGAAAGGACGTGTGTGGCCTCTGCCCCCTGGGCCTCTCTCCAGGGAGAAAGTCTGGGTCGTCTGTCGTCTGTGATTCTCCTCATACTGTGGGCCAGAAATACTTTCAGTAAAACCCACCCAGTCTTGGCAAGTAGAAAGAGTGCCATCACCCCCTACCCCTGCCTCCTGCACCCCTCCCCACACAGCTGTGCTCTGTAGGTACCTTCAGAGCGGCAGGCCTTTGCCTCTGCCTCAGGGGTGGGTGACGTCAGCAGAGCAGGTATATGAAGACCTGCCTCTGGGGACAGGTTGGCCCCCAGCCCTGTGTACCGCCCAATGTGCCTTTTGACTCCTGAAGGAGCAGCTGTCTGTCCTCCCTCCCTGGATCCAAAGCACTGACAGAAGTCTTTGCAGCCAACTCTGTGGCTTTCGGCTTCTCATTCCCACCCCAGGATGGCCACTCATAGAAGGGCACTGAAACCGGCACCCACCATTCAGCCTCCACTCCCTCCACCGGCGCGGCCTGGCGGGGACAGCTCGGTCCTGAGCAGCAACCTGGATCTGCTGGGTGACCTGGCACACCTTCCCTCTGGCCAGCCCCTCCCAGCAACCTCAAGTGATGGAGTCTGAGGACTCCAGGTAAAGCACTTGCTCAGCTGATGTTTACTCAGTCCCTATGATGGGCCTACCTCAGCTTTATGCACTAGGGATAACTGAGGTCCCTCCCTCCTGGAAGTGATTTTTCCAGTGGCAGGAGACAGATGATAAACAAAAACATAAATCAAGTGGTGATTTCTTCTGTGGAGGAAACTGAGTGGATTAAGGAGGCAGAGAGGATGGTGAGGACCAGTATTTCACCTCTGAGTAGGTACAGAGAAGCCCCCGGGAGAGAAGAGGGAGCTCTGTGGGACTCCCATGGGAGAGCACTGCAGACAGAGGAACAGCCATGCTCAGGGCCATGAGGCAGGAGGTGTGCCCTGGGCCCTTCAGAACAGTGACCATAACTGCAGCTGACCATGGCCTTGCTCCAGAAGCCAGTTCTAGATCCACACTGACTCTTAGCAGAGTCTCCTTTCTTTCTGGATGTTTAACTCTTGACAAAGCAGAGCACAGGTGGGTAGGTTGCACCCTGCAGAGACATTCTCCCGCTCTGGCTCTGCCCTCATGCAGGTCCGGCCAGCTCCTGGCTCTGATGACTTCCTCTCCCTGCTCCCTGCCAGCAGCCAGAGATTTCCTGCTTTCTCTCTCTTCAAGGACCTGCTTGACTCACAAGCCACTTAACTATCAAAGCTGTCAGTACACAATTTTAAAGGTCTGGCAATTAAGGACCGTTTTGTCTAGTTCTGCTAATCCGCGGCTAGACAAGTCCTGCTGGCCACAGTCGCGGCCAGCGTGGCTCAGAGAGCCCTGAGTCCGGGCCACCTGTCCACACAGTTTGGAACCGTCTCCACTCCGTCTCAGCAGGTCCCCTCCGGTCTAGGGAAAGGAGGGGTCCTGTCGCAGAAGGGCGGGGGGCGGGGTGGGTAACAGCCTAGCTTGGGCTGGTCCCAGGGGCGGGACCCGGAATGCGGCGGGACCCGGAACGCTGGGCTGGGGGCGGGACTGGGGGACGGGCTGAGGGCGGGATTGAGGGGCTGCCGAGCGGGGGGTGCGTCTGGGCTGGGGGCGGGATTGAGGGGCTGCGGCGGGGGTAGGGCTGGGCTGGGGGCGGGATTGCAGCCGATCTTGGGGGTAGGCTGGTGTTGGGCTGGTGGTAGGCGCCCGGGCTGTCTCAATGAGAGGTCAGTGTCGGCCACGGGTCTGCGTGGTCTTACGTGTGGAAGGGCCTCAGGGCAGTCCCCCGGCCCAGAGCCACTTGAGGGGTGCGCTGAGACCAAGAGTACAGGAGCCAAAGCCCCGCCTGCAGAGCGTGGCCGCGCCCCCGCACGCCAGGGCTCTGTCCCCACCCACCTGGCCGGCCTGAACCAATAAGTGCGTGCAGATCGACCCTCCGCAATTGGTTCCGGGATGGTCACGTGCCAACCTGGCCAATCAGAACGGGGGAGAGGCTACCGCGCGGAACGCGACAAGTTCCGGACAGTCCTGGAGCTCAGTCTCCGCACCGCCTCTCTCGAGCCTCCGCAGTTCCTTCCCCAAGTCTTTGCGGAGTCGTCCCGGTGTCCTCCGCAGGCTGAGTTGGGGCAAGGCGTGGATGGCCTGGGTCCCGTGAGCCGCCGGCGAGGAGGCAGCCCCAGGTTCTGAGCTGGGCGCTGGCAACTGGGAGGCCGCCCACCGGACAGGGGACACTGGACAGACCCTAGACAGGGGACACGTCTGGGCTGCCACGTGCGGCACATCCTCAGCCGCGACAGCAGAGTCTCTGCCCCTCGCCTAGGGAGCCGAAGCCAGGCGGGATGGGCTCATCCTTCCCGGGGTCCCCACTAGGCCCCCAAACCAGAGCCAGGCTGTGAGGCCCAGGTGGCCCCAGCTGGCCAAGCAGAGGCCCACACCTGTCTGAGGGCAGAGCCTGGGAGTAAGGGGCTCCAGTGGCCAGTGCTGGCTAGCGGGCTTCACTCTGCAGCCTGAGGCTCAAAGGAGATCCTTCACCAGGAAAGTGGGCTCAGCCCGCACGCACCCAGAGTCCTGCACTGTTCACGCTGCTTTTCCTGGAGGTGCAGCTGGCCGCGCCTCCCTGCTGCTGGTCCCTGCCCAGGGCTGCGCATCGTTCCCAGTGGTGCCCAGTGTGATTTCTCCGAGCCTTCGAAGTTGAATTGATTTTTATAAAACAAAGCGCTTTCTGGCACCTCAATTGAGTGAATCCCCAGGGATTTATGCTGTGCAGGGGCAAGAAGGGGCTTTGCCAGGAGAGAGGGAAGTGGTCTGGCCTGGCCAGGGAAAGGCCTGGAGGGAGGGATGGGACTGGGGGAGGGTATAGTAGAAGCTGTGGATGCTGCCTTCTGGCAGCAGGAGCTGGAACTGAGGAGCTGGTGGGCAGAGAGGGCAATCCCAGGGTCAGAGCTCCTGCTTCTACTAATTGCCAACTCTCTAAAGTTTCCTGTGCAAAGACAGTTCTCAGAAAGGCAAACGTTAACGTGTTACTTCAAGGCCAACTGAAGCACTGACCTTTGATTTGCTTTCAGAACAAACCTTTAGTGCAGCAGCCAAGAGAAGAGGGCCTCATGCTCTGTGTCCAGTTGGCCAAAACCTTGATTCTCTCAAAGGAGTCCATCAGTCAGAACTTCTGTCCACACATGTTCACCAGGCCCTGACCACCAGTCAAGGAGGGGGGCACAGCCCATTACACCCCCTGGCTCCCACCTCACCCACCCAGGACTGGGCCCAGCTGCAACTTCCCAGCCAAGATGGACCATTGACTCTCTGCATGGGTTCTCCTGCGGTTGATTCTTTATACATGGGGCAGAAATAAAGTTAAGTAGATAATAAGAATTCCTCAACTAGGAGAAACTCGCCTATGATTGAGGCTGGAAATATCCAAAATAAGCCTGGTAGCAAGGAAATGCTAATTAGCAGACATGAACCCACAACGGTACGGCATGTCAAAGGGACACAGCAGCAGCTGACCAAGCTCCCAGTGGCCGAAGGCTGAACATTTGGAACAAGTAAGAGAGTGTTGGGTTATAACTCAACTACAGAATAAAGATCCGTTAGTCCATGCAGATATAAGTGAATGAATAAACACTGTGGGGAGGAGAGCTAAGTCTGCCATGTGGGATTCCAACCACATTAGGTAGACACTGCCTTCACGGAGATGGAACAAACCCTCACTCCGAGTGTGGGCTGCACATGGTGACTTCCCTCCGAAGAACACAGTATGGAGACGGGGTGAAAACAGCAGCTGATGATGGAGAAGGCCGACGGGAACACCACCCCCAGGTCAAGGGCAACAGTACAGTCATCCATTATGTTGAGAGTGCCCTCGAGGAGATGTGATGAGAAGGGCACTTTGGCTCTGTGCTCTTCCTCTCCCAAACCCATTACCCCAATCTAACCATGAGAAAAACATCAGACTAACTGCATGTGAAGGATGTTCTACAAGTTAACTGACACAGCACTCCTTAAAAATGTCAAGGCCATAAAAAAACAAGGAATGTCTGAGAAAATGTCACAGCCAAGAGGAGCCTAAGGAGACATGACACCTAAAAAATACGGTATCTTCAATGAGATCTTTGAACAGAGAAAGGACACCAAGTAAAATCTAGGGAGATCTGAATAAAGAATGGACTTTAGTTAACAAAAATGTATCTGTGTTGGTTCATCCACTGTGGCAAATGTACCCACCATTCTCATGAAAGATGTTAGTAATAGGAGAAATCGAGTGCAAGAATATGGGGACACTGCACTACCTTCATAACTTTTTATAAAATTTATCTTATTTTATTTTAAAGATTTTATTTATTTGACACAGAGAGAGAGAGAGAGAGAGAAAGAGAGAGCAAGCGCACAAGGAGGAGGAGGGGCAGGCAAAGGGAGAGGGAGAAGCAGGCTTCCCACTGAGCAGGAAGCCTGATGTGGGGCTCCATCCCAGGGTCCTGGGATCATGACCTGAACCTAAAGTAGACACTTTACCAACGGATATACCCAGCTGCCCCGTAACTTTTTTTTAGAAATTTAAAACTGTTCTAAAATGATAAGTCTACTTAAAAAATTAATCTGGAAAAGGCAGAATCCAATTCAAACACCATTAAAACCAGCAGCTAATGAAAGACACAGAAGAGAAAGAAGTGCAGGCTCAACCCCTAACCAGCTCACCTGCCTGCAGAGTGGAAAAACCATTGAGGCCAGACAGTCCCAGGCTCCCTTCTGAGTATTCTCACTGCTCCTGCACAGGCAAGGGGGGAGCTGCTGCATGGAGGCAGGGAAACAGGGAAGAGTAGGCAGGTCCCTGATGGGAAGGAGGGGTCCACAGCTCTGTCCTCCTGGGGACGATTCGATGCTTTGCTGCCCCAGGCCTGCTGGGTGGGGTAAACACTGCCAGTGTGCCTGACTCAGCGTGCCATCTCAGCCAAGCGCAGGTGACTGACCTGGCCCACCTGGACTCGCCCAGCCGCTTCCAGACTCACAGACCACAGAGGCACGCAGGGTCACCAAAGCCCCGCAGCAATCCGATATGGAAGGAAGAGCAAGTCATTCTCAGAAATGGGGGGAAGAGTGTGAGACCTCACTGTGCTGTAGCTAAGCTGGAAATGTATTCTGGACGGGGCTGTCCTAGCACGAGCGGAATGGAAAGATCCAGCAAGGCAACCAACCAGACAGAGTGCAGAGAAACAAGCAAACAAATAAATATTGAGTGGAAACATGGCCAAGAGCCCCTAGCAGAAAAAATAACTCAAGAAATGTTTAACTGACTGAATCAGTATTCCAGGCGCCCAAAAGTTGTCTTTTTTTTTTTTTTTGAATAGTTAATAGACTTTATTCTTCTGAGCAGGTATAGGTTTATAGAAAAACTGAGTGGAAAGTACAGAGCATTCTCATACATACCCCCTTGTTTCCCTCATTGTTAGCACCTTGCATAAGTGTGATACATTTTTTACAATTGTAAACCAACATTGATGTACTGTTGTTAACTAAAGTCTTGATAGTTTC
>PISX010001741.1:84282-183548 GCA_004024625.1 Mellivora capensis | reverse complement strand
CAGTTTGTTTTGTGAGATTAAGAGTCACTTATGGTTTGTCTCCCTCCCAATCCCATCTTGTTTCTTTTCTTCTTTTTCTACCCCCTTAGTCCCCCATGTTGCATCTCCACTTCCTCATATCAGGGATATCATATGATAGTTGTCTTTCTCTGATTGACTTATTTCACTAAGCATGATACCCTCTAGTTCCATCCACATCATTGCGAATGGCAAGATTTCATTTCTTTTGATGGCTGCATAGTATTCCATTGTGTATATATACCACATCTTCCTACATCAGGTAGCAGGAAATAGAGCAGTTTAAATGCTACTTTAGATTAGGATATAATTATTTGATTATGAATTGGAGATATATACATGACTTTTATGTTTCGTTAGATACATTTCCTTCTTTTGTGGTTTGTTCATAAGCTTTACTCAAGTATCTATTAGTATCTTATTGATTTATTTGAGTTGTTTGGATATTTAATATATGACACCTTTACTTGCCCTATTTCACATAAATATTTTCCCTTCTCCATCTTTTGCCTTTCTGGTTCAGTTGCCTATGTTCTTGCTGTTCCCAATACTTGAAATACTTTTATACCAGATGTCTCTGTGATTAGCTGCTCAGCCCTTCAGGGTTTTCCTCAAATGTCACCTTCTCATCGTGGCTTTTCCCAGCCAGACTATATAAAATTTGAGCATCTTCTCTTCCACCTGAAAATTTCTTTCCACTGACCCTAGTTTATTTTTTCTCTTTACCACTTATCACTGTATAACGTTATATAGCTTTAGCTGTAACTATAACTATATATATATATATATACACCAGATTTACTGATTTATCATGCTATTTTCTGCCCCCTCCCATTACCAGAATGATACAGTAGAATATTTTTGCTAAATATTATTCAGACTTGATTCTCCTTATATTTTCTGTCCCATTCTATTGTATTTTAAAGAGGCTGCCAAAATGTTTTGTGCTACTGGCCTCAAGGAGATATGCCCAGGAGAAAGCAGACATAGCCTAAAGCCAAATATTATTTCAAACTGTTGTATAAAAGATTGAACCCAATGTAGAAATAATAACAGCTGACAGGGAGACATTCAACGTTTTGCCTCCACTTTCAACTAAGACGAAAAGGTGTGATGTCCATCTGACCAAGCTGACCCACAGGTTATCCTTTGGCATGACCCCAAAGAATTGGATATATGTCAGAGGAGATGGGGTGAGTGAAGAAATGAGACCCTAGACATTAGATGTGTTCTATATTCTAGATAGTCAGGACTCCCAGTTCCTCAGACCAGTGTGGCTTGCACAAGCAAGATGTTTGTTGAAACTACATAGGGGTTGAAATCAAAGGTCATTGACCCATTTTACAGAAGGCTTCTGGATTCCAGTGCAACTCTGAGAGGGAAATTCATGGGTAACCATGGCTGGGGTTCTGTTACTCCACTTTGGCAGAATGACCATACCTCACAGAGATTAGATAGATTTAGAAGAAAAAAGGAAAATAATACTTCTTGCAGGACTCACGTTGTGGTCTCAGATATAAACCTATACCCTTTCCCAGTCAGAATTGGTGGTTGCAGCTCATCCTACCCTGGGCTAAAGGAATCACACCAAAGCAACCGAGTTAAGACGGTATTTCCTCTAGGTGGGATGTCCTGCTACATGAGAGGAACTTTTTCATCCCAAAGTGGCAGGCTTGACTGGGGACCTGAAGGAAATATTTTAACAGGATATAAAGTAAGGCAGGCAGCCAATGGTATTTCCAAGCAACTCCATTTGGGTCCCCTTCTGGCAGGAATGATATCATACCCTGATCAATAGTAAGTTGAGTGTTGGACATAGAGCTGCTGGCTTTTCACATCGCAATTTACTTAATGGGGAGTCCTGGGGGTTATGAAATGACTCACCGCAGAGAGCTCCCTTATCCACTTTACCTTTACTCCATGTGGAAGGGGATTGCCTTCAGTGGGATAGCATTCATTCTGGTTCTGTGTGCATATGACGTATGTTTTATCTTATACCTTTCAGAATAGCTGAGAACCTTCTCACTCAGATGTGAGCAGAAACACCAGAAACACCAGAAACAGCAGCATCACCTAGAGCTTGTTACAGACTCATCACCTCCAGCTTCACTGCGGCCCAATGAATCACTTCACAAATTGATTCACATAAACATGTAAATTTGAGATGTGTTGGCCTAGACCAGTCACTAGAACAGGTTGCTCAACCTTTATCACGAAGGCATTAGAATCCCAGGGGTGAGGAACGGCCCCTGAGACACTGGCCTTTGGTGCAAAATTTAGGGAGCACCAAAAACTCAATTACCAAGATAAATAAAGTTGCATCCAAATTTGTTGAGAAAATAAAAATTAATACAAAAAATGCATGATGAAAAAGATATCAACTTTTAAAATACAGTCAGCATTACTATTTTTTTCCTTTTACATCTGGCTCTGATACTGCTAGATAAGGTGCTGCTTTAAAAAATAGATACAGATGTGTAACTACCATTCTACTCTGAATCAATTGGTCTTGGATAAGGGCAAGATGTTATCAAGAACAGCAAAAACTGTAAAGCCAGAAGAACATTTATTACTTGGAGAAGCAAGTCCTATCAAGTTTCCTATCAAGTTATATGCTTGTGTCAGGATTTAATTATCACCTGATCATCCCCAGTAGAACTTAATCCATGTGAAGGCAAGGACTTGGTCTATTTTGCTATTATTGTTTCTTCTGGACCCTGATGAGTGCTCAGGTTGTAATAAGGTGTTTAATAAGTATTGCTAATATAGTGTACAAATAAGTGGTGATTCATCCATATAATGTAATATTGTGTAGAAATTTAAGTATTTTTTTGAGAACCCTTTTGTTGATATTGAATACTCCTTCTGTGTTAAATACAGTTAAATAAAACTGTGTAAACAATATGAATCCATTTTTCCCCCTAGTATATTTTATATCCTAAGGAAGAGGGTTAAGTTTAATTTTTTTTAAATCAGCCTTAAAATTTAAACCTACAAAGAGAAGTTGATAGGCTGGAATATTTCTGTAAGATGAATAAGATCAAGGCTTATGTTCCTTTTCTTTTCTTTCCTTCCTAGAGTAGCTAATCACTTTTCTGCATTTGTGGGGAAAATCACTCCAGGCCTTTGGAAACCCATCACACTTCAACACACTGGGACAAAATTATTGGCAGGAGGATCATAAAAATGATTATCTATAGTGGGTCACTTTGGAAAATGAAAGGGGACACTGCTCAAAATTGCTGTACAACTACAAGCACTAGGACAGTCTTGGGAAGAACCAGGACACGTGCTCACCATGGTTGGTAGTCATACCCCACATGAGTGCCCTGCTTCTACTTGTTTCTAATAAGCAAACAAACACAGAATGGCTAGGAGATATTTGGGTCTTTAGGACTTCAGTCATCTTGCTGGAAATTAAGAAAAAAAAACACCTCCCACATAATCAGTGGTAGCTAAAATACATTGTCTATTTGGAGTTTTATCCATAATGTTGAACAATTGAAAGAGAATCACTCTGAATATTAAACGGCTCCAATTTCTAGAACAGAATAGGCTGCCAATAAATTGCCCATTTGATCTCTGAGAGTGAGAATCATGTGCGTGTTACACACAATTACAGGTTAGAGCAGATGTTAAATATTTAGCAGAATGACTAACAACTATTGTAGTTTCCTTTCTCCCAACTAGTCTGGGACTAATAATCCATCAGAGTTAAAACAAAAACCCACCTCATTAACTAGAAACTCACTTCACGGCAAAGCTTTACACGTCCTTGTGGGTCATTAGAATGGAATTTTGACACTTTCTTTCATTTAGACATTGGTGCCCTGAGCAAAACCAGCCTGAAGATCCCTTTGTACAGCTCACATAGGGCTATAGTCCCTTCAATTAGAGTCTCTTTTTTGGCACTGGGGATGCATAGCTTTTGGTGCTGCAGCTTCTCAGATGCTAGAAGATCTAGAGGGCAAGCCTCATATGGGGTTAACGGGTTTAACAATTGCCGATCAACTACTACCCAGCAGTATTTGAAGTCCCTGTATTAAAGGAGTGATGTGGTTATATCCTTTCTGATCCTCATTTGATTGGCGTCATTGCTATTAATAAATAGGACTGAAAGAAGGAACTGAATGAAAAAGCTCACCCAAAACTTCAAATTAAAAGCCTAGTGTTGATAATGCTTATCATTATTTATTGGCTCATTCAACAATTATTTAACATATCAATAAGCATATGCCAGGCACTTTTCTGGATTCTGGGTGTACAGAGCTGGACAGCACAAAGCCACTGCCCTCAATTGGACTTTCACTACAGTTGGGCCGTGGGCACAAACAATAAACACATACACGAGCATTCCTTATATTGAGTAGTGGTAAGTGTAACGAAAGGGAAAAAATGAGATAAATAGCCAAAAAGGGTCTCAGTAACAAAGACTCATCATTTTATATAAGCTGATCACTGAAAAGCTTTCTGAGGAAGGGGCATCTACGTGGAGCAATGGTGGGTATGCAAGAAAGATCATTCTTGTATCTGGGCATTTCTTCCCTTTAGTAAGAAACGACTTGATGGCTGGTATCACTTTGGAGTTGTTTTCCTAGGACTGAGAGTTAGGTCACAAGTCCAAGAAGTTCATTTTCTTTCCAGATCCTCTCCTAGGTGCTCTGATTCTTGAAGCAAGTTAACTTATCTTCCAGAACCTCAGTGCTCTCATTCATAAAATTGGTTGACCGGACACCATCTTTGTTGCCCAAACTCCCAGGCTATCAGTGAATTTAACATTGCCCTTCACCACCCACCCTCTTCCCATTCAGCATACCTGACTAACAGATGTGCTATTTATGTAATCTATATTTATCTTAAATAGCTTGTTGTTGTTGTTGTTTTTAACTAAATGAATGTACTTTTAAATATTTCTGTAGACAATTCTAATATGGGGGACAGGAAGATTACCCCATCAACAAGCAACCTATAGACAGCAGCTGAATGTCTTACTCAATGCTGACACTATTCTGACCTGGAGACAGTGTCAGATTCCACACATTAAGGCCTCAGATCAGTGAGACTGTCCCCACTCCATGCCGCCAACTCCAGATGTCAGCCACAAAGCCAGGTTGTTGCCTGTGTTTCTGATTGACTGGCTATAGATCAGAAGTTCCAGTAACCCTCCTCCATGGTTCCATGACCATGCTAGAGCAGCTCACAGAATGCAGAAAACATATTTTACTTACTAGATTACTTGTTTATTATAAAAGGATATAACTCAGGAACAGCCAGATGTAAGAGATGCATAAGGCAAGGTCTAGGGAAAAGGCTCTGGAATTCCATGCTCTCCCTGAATGGCCACTCTGCCCAAATCTCCATGTGTTCATCAACCTGGAAGTTCCCTGAATCCTGTCCTTTTGCTTTTTATGGAGACTTCATTATACGGGCATGATTGATTATGCCATTGACTATTGGTGATTGATTCCATTTCCAGCCCTTCTCCCCTCCTTAGAAGTCTGGGCAGGGGTCCTTAAAGTTCCAACCCTCTAATCCAATGGCTGGTTCTCTTAGCAATTATCCTTCATCCTTTAGTGGGGTCCAAAAGTCATCTCATTAACTGAACAAGCCACCTTGGTTGTTTTCATCACTTAAGAAATCCAAAGGGTTTTAGGAGTGCTGCCAGAAAGGGGAAGAATATTAAACATAGTATTTCTCATTATAAATTGCAGTATCACAATTTTAAAAGGAAACATTGTGATATTGATATGAGTGGAAAGCTCTCCATAGTACAGAAGATAACTGCTCAATAAATACATGGAAAGAAAACCATTTTATTAAATTCTAGCTACAGATTTACTGCTGAAAACTTTAATCCTGAGATTTTATTTCCCTTTCCAAAAAGGGAATTTACAATGATTAGACACACAACTTCAAACTAGCCCTTGCTCCATTAGATCAAGCAATAAAAATTTAACCAATACCCCTAAGAGGTCAACAATTATTTATTGAATATTCACAACATAGCAGGCTCTATTCTACCTTCCAGGATACACAGTAAAAATGATAAAGTCTTTGCTGCCCATGAAGCTTACATTCTAGAGAGTAAATACATTTACTGAAATTAAACAATGCATTTAGAAGATAAAAATATCAGAAAATAATATATGCTCTTATTAAAGAAAAATTATCCATGACACTTATTAAAGATGGTAAGGCACACTTTATTCAAGTAGGGCTACTACAATGGGGTTTTCTAGTAGAGGAGAGAGGAGGGACTCAAATCCAGTTTAGACAGGGGCAAGTGGGGATTTACATCACAGAAGCAGACGGGGAATCAGTGGATAGAAAATTACTAAGAGGAAACATCTAAGTAAGGGGGATTTTTTTTAAAAAAAGATTTTATTTATTTATTTGACAGACAGAGATCACAAGTAGGCAGAGAGGCAGGCAGAAAGAGAGAGGGAAGCAGGCTCCCTGCTGAGCAGAGGGCCTGATGTGGGTCTGGATCCCAGGACCCTGGGATCATGACCTGAGCCCAAGGCAGAGGCTTTAACCCACTGAGCCACCCAGGCGCCCCAGTAAGGTGGATTCTTGATAGACCTCCTCAACAGGATTCTTGCTGAAGTTAGACTAGGGTGATTAAGAATGATAGTAGTCAGATACTAAGGGTAGGGAATTTTTACTACAATGACTTAGCAGGATTCTCGTTCAAAACAGATTGTACAAAGACAGAAGAATGGCCAAGTTCAGGTCTATAGGGACAGAGGACTCAGAGGAGCCTGATTAAAGTTTGGTCAAAGTAGACAGTCTTTGTCATTCTGTGGAGAATGACAGATGGGCGATAAGGCAGACAGGGAATAGGAGGCTGGAATGAGCCACCTTAGGGGGAAGTGGATTCCAGACAGAGGGAGAATTATGTGCAGATTATCTGGCTAGTAGTTTAAAAGGGAACACCTTTCTCCCTTTAAAATGTATTGCCATCAATGTTGCTTTAAAACCATTTGTTCCAACCATCAGAAATGCAGAAATGCACATTCCACACCGGAAGTGGACTGCTGGGATCAAAAGCCCTCATGACCTGGGCCTAGGAGTCATTCTTTCCCTGCTGGTGCGGAGAACCCCTGGGGCCATAATCCCTGTGCACCAAGATGCAGTCCCCATTTTAAAGCCTACTCTGGGCCAACAGATCCATTCTTCCGAAGAGAATCCATGGTCCCTTGAATTTGCTTCTGGATCTGAAGTTAACTCCGGAAGCATTTACAGAAGCTGGAAAGATCCAGTTGACAGTAGGAAAAAGTCCAAATACAGCAAATACACAACAATAAAATCATTCATTTGTGCAGCAATTTATACATTTTGGTCATCGTTTTCTGGAAATCTTGGAGCCATGCAGAAAGAGATTATATATCCCTATCGTATAAAGAAAATGAGACCCACAGAAACTGAGCAAATTTGTTCAGGGCTAACAGGTCAGTTTCCTCACCTGACCGCACTTCTGTCCATTCAGTATGTGGGACCGATGGATCTGAGTTATGTGTTGGGTGACTATCCTGGGAGGAATATTAAGTCACATAAAATCTAACTCCAAATCATTATAATGATACTATCAAAACGTGACTGTGGGGAGAAGGAGGGATACCCAGACAAATTCTCTTATCTATTTCTAGAAGTTTAGAATTCTATAAAACCTAGAATATGAAAGGAAGAATTTATTTCCCTTTATCCATCCTTCACTATATTTCTGCCCCTAATATTACTTAGTGCCTTTTCTGTGCTGAAAATCCAAAATGGAGGAGAGAAAAGTGGGTGCCCCGCAGGAGGGCTAATCTAGTTTGCTAGGTCAGCATTATCAAACTGACCATCTCATTACTAATTCATAACAGAAAGTTATTTGAAAATTGTACTTCCAAGCACTATTATTTTTTCCATATGCCAGTTAGTGTTTGGGGAAAAAAAACTAAAAAAAAGGAGAAATTTACTATAGCATCAAATAATTTCCAATTTTCTGAGTGTTAAATGAAGTAAAAATTGTGGTTAAATTAAATTCCTCAGAGTTGTTATGAAAGAAAAGTATTCTAATGAAATAATATGTCTTTGAATCTAAATATTTTCAGAGTTATGTCTATAAAAAAGGAGCACCGTTGTTTTAACAAATGAGCAAAAATATATCAAATATGAAATTCCTTATATTAGAAATGTCAGTTTTTGCAACTCTTGATAAGCTCATCCAAATTTCAAATACCATATGATACATAATCTCTATCCAATTAAATACAATTCGTAATCATGTGAATTTACTTATTGTCTTCTAATAAAATATTTAAAAGCTATTTTACATGTTGCTTTGCCAGTTTTATGCTACATATTGCAATCAAACAGAAGTGAATTCATTGATCTGATAATTAGTCATTTAAAAAAAATTTTTTTGGTGGTAGGAAACTTGCTCGTTCTCTGCCTCAACTGAACTACCATGTGCTAAGTTATGTTCTATTGTTGGCTCAGGAGAGAGACAAGAGAGTATATTGATTTTTAAGAGGAAGTAGGAAGTAGGAGCTGGTAAATTCTTCCCTTACTTCATCCTGAAATCTGGAACAGGGAAAAGAAATGTGGACACTAAAATTAAAATCACTTCCTTCTATTATTTTTCCCCTGTTCTAGGAATTGGTAGTGGCTCTAGAAACAGGAGCTCATTGATCCTTTGCCACCATTTGGCAATATGGAAATTATTTGCATTGCATATTTGTGGAAAATTCTCAAGTCACACAGCTAGTCAGCGTTGGAGCCATTTTATGTACAGGCCTGTATTGAATGTCACACCAAACAAGAGGTATGTTGCTTTCACTGATGAGCTAAAGATTCAAGCTCTGAGAGGTGTGAGGGGAGTATTGCCTCTGTGAGCCTGTGACAGTTAACCAAGTAGTGTTAATTAGTTAGTCGATTAAAGTGACAAAGAACTATAAAATCATGTTTAAAATGTATGGACACCTGAAATAAAGAAAGAAGTCCCTTTGGAGATGGTACCCTGTGATCATTAAAAAACTGATTAGTTGAGTTAGTCTGCAAGATTAAAAATTCAATTCTCACTCCTAGGCCATTGGGACCTGATGGAGACTCCTGACATTGATTTAAAAAGACAAAAAACAAAAAACACACAATTTTAATTCCATAGGATAAAATATCAAATTTCTGTGTGAAGCATAATACAAATAGCTATAAAAGGCCTAATCATTTTTTAACACATATATATATTTGATTTTCAACATTCGCACTGTAGAAACATGCAGAACCCAGGTGAAACAATGCGTGGTCTTGTCCCATCTATTGATTTGGATCCAGAAGGCGGGTTAGGCAATGAGAAGTCTGACTAGATCCTGTTGTCTAGCCCTGTAGCCAACGGCTGTTCAAAGTAAGAAGCCAAACCCATGAAGGGAGGAAGTGTGCATCCCATCTTTACCGCCACTGCCTTAGCCCCATCACTGGTGATGAAGAATAATGTCGTTGTTGGCTCTTTAACCTAAGTTTAAAGGATAAACTTTGGTTATCCTTTAGCTGGACTGAGGTGGAGGAAATGGGACCCATTCCCATCCAGTTTGACAACCACTTCCTGTGATGCTTGGGGGAGACACTTAGCCTCTCATTCACCATCTCTGCCAATATAGCCTATACTTTGCCTTCTCACAGGAATGAGATCAGTTTTTCACATCTAGTACGTGCTCTCCCACACAGCAAGAGCTCAAAAAAAGCTCACTAATTGAAGAAAAGAATTATCGAATTAACTAATGTGCCCTTCTTATTTTTCAAAGCATTTGACATACATGGATAAGGTTTATGCTTACTAATTATCCATATTATTAAAACTAAAGTGAGCATTACTTGCCCGCCCCAGAGGAACCGACTTACTTCACCACCGAAATACGCCTTTCAGTGGGCAGAGAATAGTGAACCCCAGTTAGAAACATGGTCACTCCAGAGACTTTCAGGGCCCTCTGATGACTTCTACTCTACATGCCCAACCCACCTGTGTAGGGAGCTAGCCAGCAAATCCTAATTTCTGATGACGTATTTGACAGTCCTATCTGTCACACAAGCATCTCCAGTTTACAACTCTAGCCCAAACTTAATTTAACTTTTTTCCCACAAACCCACTTCTCCTCTTGGATTCATCACCACAGACACCAAGATCACCATTCACTCCATTTCTCAGATAAAGAAACTTAAAATCATACTGGCATTCTCCAATCAACCCTCACATCTGAATAATCTGCCTTGTTGATGTGCCGTCATCCATTCAAGAAATATTGCATGCATACCTATGGTGTTTCAGGCACCGTGCAAAGAACTTGGCATGTGGTAAGAAAGCACAATCCCTGCCCTCTTGGAGCTTACACTCTGCAGTGACAGACCCACACACACAGGAAAAGGTGGTAATTAAGTTGGAAGTGTTGCGGTTGATGGTACAAAGGAAACCAACAAAGTGTGGCCTACTTTGGTTGGAAAGGGGGCCCGTTTTGGCTGTATGAGGAACTGATGGATAGCCAGTGTGGTTGGAGCACAGTGCACTGGAAGGAAACTTGGAGGAGATAAATTTGGACAGGTTTGCTGGTCCTGGTTACGTAAAGCAACCGAATATGGGAATTGGAATTTATTGAAAGACTGTGGGAAGCCAGTGAAGAGGTTTTGGTTATGGACTCATGTGATCTGACTTGTATCCTTCTGCCTTCTTTGTGGAGAAGAAGCTGGAAGTCAGAGAGAATGGCTATGGGTTTGTCTTAGTCCTTCCGGGTCAGAGGTGAGGATGGTCTAAACCAGGCTATTGACAGTACAGAAGTGCAGAAGCCTCACCTCCTTTCCATCCCCTATTTACTGAATTGTTTTGGGCCCTCATTATATCTTAGCTTTCATAAAAACCCTCTTGGACTACCTGTAGGTATAGATGTTCCTAATCTGTCCCCCATACTGCCTACCACATAGATTTGCCCACTCCTATGCTCAGAGATTCCAATCCACCTCCTACTTTCTATTTGCCACCATTATCCTACAGAGGCTCTCAAAAAGAGGTGGATTATACTCACAATTACCTGGGAACAAGCATATTCTGAAATATTCTGGACCAGATCCCACCTACTGTGCAGAGTGATACTCTCTGGGCACCGTGAATGTATATCATTAGTAAGTTTCTCCAAGCCATGTAGATCATCTGTCTCTCATCCTCTCCACTATCCCCAGAACACTGGCCTATGACATATAATTTGGCTAAATGCAAGATCTGTCCAAAACTGCTGCAACTGGCCTACCCTCCTCAGCATCTTACCATCTCCCATTGTATCTCTTATGTATTTTGTTCCCTCAGCCTTCAGGGAGAGAAGGTGTCCGCTGTTGTACTGTCTGGGGAGGTGGGTGGGTGCAGAGATTGATAGGTGATTACAAGACAACAGGATAGATACTTTGGAGCAGGGTTGGGAAGACCAAAAGGTATCAAGGAAAGTAACAAAATTCTTTGGGCATCCTGAAGTCACTAGCAGGGTCTACCCAATAAGATATGGATGTTTGAATGAATGGATGGATGGATGAGTGAATGAATGAATGAATGATGAATGTAAACAAAAGCCACTACTCAAGGACAAGAAGAACAGAGCAGTGTTCCTTCTTCAGCTGAATCGATGTCATAAAGCAGTAATTACTCTATATCGAAATAAGGAAGAACCACTTAAATGAAGATTACTTTTAAGGCAATATGTTCCAAATGAAAGAGGACTCCACTAGTCGGGAAAGACATTTTATTTCCAAGCTTCTAAGAGGGTTCTACAAACAATAGAGGCTTAAAGTAAAAAAGAGAAGATAAAAAGGAAAAAAAAAAAAAAGGAAAACAAGTTTTTTAACTGTTGAAAATTAGACAACTTTTTTTTTAACTTAAACATAAAAATGTAAAAACGTAGTTGTCAAATCTAATCTAAATACATTCCTAGACAAAAAGGATCATCCATGGTGATGGGGTTACTCACAGCTGTATTCTTAAGTGCTATTCATATTCCTTCTGAATTATTTGTTTATTTCAAATTCAATTGGAGATCTGTGCAAATCTAGCAAAATATTCTTTGGGTTACAAAAACTATATAAAAAACGAACAAAACCTGCAATTACGAAAGTATTGAGAATGTGCCATCCTTCACTGAAATGAAAGATTCCAAAGTGACATTGTCCACAGAATTTATTCCACTGAAGGGTTCAGACAATTTGATTTAAATGCAAAGGAAAATGAAAGTGAGCACTTCATAGAAACATTTCTCTTTTTATGCATTTTCACTGAGTCATAAAAAATAGGATGTAGCAGGATATTAGGAAATGCTTGAAACAAACTTTCACAATAAAGTTTAAAAAAAAGAGAGAGATAAATCTAAAAATTGTCTGCAATCCAGGAGAAATCATGTGCCCTGTGTCTAGGGGAAAGAGGGAGAAAACACTTGTAGCATGACTTTGTGTGATCTTTCCCCGAGTATTGCTACATTTTGACCTTTGGCCCAGCTGAACAGGTGAAATGTCTTTCGTGGAAGTCCCATTCCCAGGCAGCTAGATGGGACTTCCGGAGATAGTAGGCATACTGGAACTGACCTTCAGAATCCACCATGGTCCCTGCCTTCGTTCTGAGCTGATTGCCCAAAGCATATTTTAAAATAAAGATTTGGAAATGAATTGCTTTTTTTTTTTTTATCAAAATTTAAAATGCCACATTATTTTACGACAAGTTACATTCATAGGAGAAAAAAATAGGCAGTTTCAAGTGTCAGAGTCATTTTCATAGCCTGGCAAAATCAAAGTAGGGAAAAAGAGAATAACATCAGATGTCTGACTGGATTTATACTTTTGACTCTTCACTCCTTCAACTACCAAATGCTCAGTGTGGGCTTAAAACCCATATCTTGGAAGTTTCAAATTCCAATCAGTTCGGTCCCTCATGGATTCATCTCTTATAGCCACCGAATTACTGATATGCAAGATAAACGCCTATTATATACCAAGAATTGCAAAATCAGAGACTGACCTAGATCTTCGCATCCTTCTTTTTCAGAAGATGTATGTGGAGGAAAGCCAGGAAGCTAACAGTGAGAATGTACAAGAAAGCTTTACACGGTATTACAGAATCTTGTCTGAAAAAAAAAATTTTGCAAAACAGATTTGATTTTAAATAAACCATAAAAGCAGCACACTACAACAGCTCATAAATACGGTTATGAAAAGATCACAATTATCTTAAATTAGAAATATAAATGGGTCATTAGAAATACTTAAATTTTTCAATGTTAAGAATGAAACCCAGAATTAAAAAAGAATCTGTTTTTATTTCAAAGGTTGCTTCTTATATTGAAGCTCATATTAAAGCAACAGTACAATGTTCATAAAATATAAGTGTGATGCCGTAACATTTCTTACATGTCAGAATACTGATATTTGTATGTATACTAAAATAAGAACTTTAAAATTGTACAAATAGATACATTAAAAATGGCATAGAAATAGGGAGCCTCTCACTGAAACAAGACAGTTATATCTGGCACGTATTAGTTTAAGATGAAAGTAGAAGCAAAAAGATTTACAAGAATCAGCAGTAACAAGATTGATGCTCAAGAGACATAATTGTACATTGTATTGTACATACATTGTATAGGTTTAAGCTGGCTGAATATTATATATTTCAAGTTTAAAAATGCACTACATATAGAGTGTCCATAGTTTAAGGCGAAATTACAGCTCAGAACTGTTGTCCTTTCTAATTTTGTGGAAGCTTCTTTGACAAGTAAAAAAAAAAGAAGAAGAAGGAAGAAAGACTTAGATGTTCATAACACATAAACAATTTCCCTTCATTGTAAGTTCACGTTAGACTTCTCCTTCACTTAAATATTTTGTACGCCAAGTGGTTTTCTTTAGAGAAGTTGATAAACAACTTCAATATTTGCCTTTTTGCGAGAAAAGGTACTTCACAGTATTTACCACTTTGATGTCCTTGCAGTTTTATTAAACGTATCCTCTCTGTAAAACTTTGCTTGTTTTAAATGAGCCTTTCCTTGATTTAAAAAAATACCTGTTTACATATCTTCTAGATTCTTCAGAACGCCAGACACAGTTCTTAAGGCCAAATTTGTATCGTTATTGTTAAGAGTCGTCATCAAAAGTGTCTTTGGAACCGTACAAGTCTGCTAGTTTCTTAAAACGAGGTCCCCAGTTCTGTAGGTAGTCATAGTCCAAGTCTGAATCTGTGGTGGCAGATTCTAAGGAGCTCAGGGACCCAGCCACGGAGCCCCTGCCTTCATAACCATAGATTTGGATGGAATCGTAAGGAGGGGCAGTCGGGTCGTTATCTGCCTCCTGGATTCTCGTGTTGATGAAGTCATCGACGTCCACGCTGTTGGGTGCTGGCCGGAGCCCAGGTCTAGGCATGTACTGATACTCGGGTTTTATGTCTTTGCGAGGGATAAATCCATTGATCCCGTCTGGATTCTGGAGGGTGGCGATGTCAAAGGCTTCTGTGTCTTCTTCCCCACCTCCTTCGTCATCGTAGGTAATGATGTTCTCACGGACATCTTCTTCCTCAAAGACGATGAGTGGTTCTTTCTTTTGCCTTCTCAGGGTCACAAACAACACTACGATGACTACAAGGAAAGCACAAGAAAAGGATCTCAGGTTAAGCCCAGTATTCCTTGATTTCCCCCCACCGTTGCCGAGGAGGACTCTGCTTACCGTAAGGCATGATATGCACATGCTCAGAACTGGTACCAGTCTGCAAGTCTACGAAATGAGAGTGTTACCTGGAATCCCCAAAGATGTGTAAAACCGCCCTGCACCTGGCTCTTCCTCTGCAAAACGCTGCCAGGAAAATACGATATCCAAACAAGCCGGCAAGTTGGAACTATTTTGAGCTTTTTACAAATGAATCTGACATTATTTGGAAGCCATCCTTCTAAGAATTAGGAAGATTCTAAATAGAATGGTTTGCAGCCTCTTAAAAATGGCTTATGTCGGTTTCTTTTTCCAAGGGAAGACAGCTGTTCCTTTAAACTTATGAATTAGGGTGTTCCGAGACCTCAGGTCCTACCTTTCCCTGGGAAGTGATGCTCATCCCTGCCCAGAGGGCTGCGGGTTTGGGGGTGGGGGGAGGAGCAGTGATCCTACTCTACCTTAATAAGAAATCTTATCATAACTGTGGTTGGATTCTCTTCAAACCACTGTAGAGAAGAAGGGAAGTTTATAATGATCCCCAGGAGAAAAATCTCCTCTATTTATTCAAACACAGGAAGGTAGCATCAGTTGAACCCCAGAGGCAGCAGCTCTATCTCCCCCTTGAGAGAGGTGATTCCAGGACACTCAGGCAACCTAGGATGAATGGGCAGAACCACACTTAAAAGGAAAGCTGAGACACTGCTTAATTCTTTATCCTCCATATCCCCCAAGAGGCTTCTACAATATTCCATGAGAACACCCTCCCACACTTCACTTTGTCTAGACTAAAGAAAACATTTGTGCCTCAACCTGGCAAGGGGTCCGAGAGCCCCTCTGGGTCCACCATCACTGGGAGATGCAAGAATGAGAGCTCCCTTTCTCCCCCAGGGCTGGACACAGTGCCCGGTACCCAGATAATTCTCAAGAACTCTTGGTTGACCTAAACTCACTGGCTCTTCCCTTTGCAGCTGGGCCCTCTCAACTTATTCAGTGGAGAACCAAACATCATGGGACAAGCATGAATTTGATGTCAGAAATCCCTGGGTTTGAAAGCTGATTTTCCTCCTACGTGATCTCTTCCTGAAGCCCCGCAGTGGTAAGTGTTACCAGCATGAGCACACTGCCATTCTTACAGAGAAGAGATGTAAGTGTAGGAAAAGCTTCCTAGGGGTTCCCATGAGCTGAGCCTTGCAACCAGACATTGCATTTGCTAATCAGAGGAGGAGTCAAGTTCTAGCCTGGCCAGGCCAAGCTTCGTCCAGTTCCTTTAGTCCTTCATGTCATGTCTTTGGCCTCATGATTATTCCTTTGGTTCCTAACTCTTCTCTTTCCTCTTCTAAGGCAAACTGTTGCTCATACACCCGCCCTCTGCCCAATTTCCTCTTCTGCAAAACCTTGTCAGATGTCCCCCCTGCAGCACTCCTAGACGGCTGCTGCTCTGCAGTCCCGTGACGTCGGCAATGTGCTCATCATAAGCGTCCCCCACTCTGCTCAGAATGCTCGCCCCGTCTCCTCCCTGTCGCTCCTGTACTCCTGTACCATAAAGTGCAGCAAAGCAGGCCCCACCTCTGCCTTGTCCCCAGCTGTAGCCACGGGATATGGCATAGTCCTGGTAACCAACCTGCACTCTAGAAATACACGTTTCAGGGATGGGCATCTGATTCCCAAACCCTTCCCGCAGGTGCCAGCGGAGCCCCCTTACCCAGGAGAATGACGATGCAGGCAAGGATGGCAATCAGCGCCCCCGTGCTCAGGCCGGCATTCAGGATGTAGGCCTCGGCATTGCAGGAGAGCAGCGCGCCGTGCACGTCGCACCCGCACACCTTGATGGTGAGGGTGTTGGTGCTACTCATGGGCGGGATTCCACCATCGCTGATCACGATGGGCAGGAGGTACAGATCCTGCTTCTGCCGACTGAAGCCTCCACGCCGGGCATACACCCCTGCGGTGTTGTCTGTTGGGAGAGCAGAGACATTTCCTCTCAGAGCGGGGCCCCGGAATCATGGCATGAATATCTGTGCATTCGGCTTGGCAGAGGAGGGGGTGCTCTTTCTGGTCACCAAGGTCAACAACGAGAATCTTTAATCTACGTATCTGTGGAAGCCACAGTCACCTGGCATTGCAGAATAGTGTCTCCGTATTTTGGAACCAAGTTTACAAACTGGCTCTTTTTTATTTTGTAGATACCAAGGCCCCCACTGGGAAGCTCACCACACTGTTCTCTGTTTGGGTGTCGCCTTCATCAGATATCACAGTTAAGTGTGGGCTTGGACCACATACCCTATGGGAGTATGGCAGATAATTAAATATATAAGTGACAGTGAGAAAAAAGCAAACAGAAACAAATCTTTTTCATGGTTGTGCTTTCCTACTTCACGACAAATCTTTGGCCGGTTTCTGTGTGTGTGGTGTGTATGTGTGTGTTTAAGAGATTTCCAGTCCACACTCAAACCTTGTCCAAACTGTAAACCCACCTGCGAGCCCTAAAGGAAAATATTTATCTTTAAAGAGAAAATATTTTATAAAACCGGTAGCAGATTTATAGTTTCTTTGAAATTCAAGCACCATCCACCACCTGGTTAAACATGTCATGCCTCCTGCCCAGAATAATTCCAAGTTCTCTTTGTGGTCCACACAATGCCGCCCACCTCTACATAGTGAATCACTGGATTTTTCCTTCATCTGAAGACTTGACTTTGCCTTCAGGGTCACATCCCATCTGTTCCACATGTCCCAGTTCAGCCTGACATGGAGAACTTTCTTCTGCTTCCCAAGCATACCACACACTTTGCACATGCCTTTCTAGCCACTGCCCTATGGCACTAGGAAGCTCTTCCTCATGGCATGACAGGTAAACTCCTCAAACCTCAAAATTGAACCCAAAAGCTATCACATCAGGGAGGCCTTTATAGACCTCCCCCATCATCTCCTGTTGAAATACCCACTTTGACCTCACCTGGAGTGTGAACTTCGGAGGCTAGAGGATTCATCTCAATCTCTCTGGTGTTGCATACGCAATAGACATTCAATAAGTATTCATTGAACAAATGGCCTAAGTGTATTCTGGGAAAGATTTAACCAAAATTTCAGATGTTGCTTTCCACATATTTCTCAATCTTTTGTCACCTAAGCCCCCCAACTACTTCCTCAGCATGTTTTCTGAAGATCTGTACTAACCAACAGTATTTTTTCCCAGGCTGTATGCTCTGGGGGATAGTTACATGACAGGTGAAGTTTTGGGTATGTCCTATCCAATTACTCACACATACACACACACACCCAGAGATCCTCAGTATGGTATGCCTCTATTTGCCACTACAATCAGTAACTTACAGCAATATGAATGTTATGACCAACATGATTGCCCAATAGCTATCAGGTTTTGAATGGACTGACAGTACCCTGAATTAGCTCTTGTCATAGGAATCTCTTAGAACCTCTAAATTAAATTGATATATTTTAGGCGAAGGGAAATGTAATACGTTTTCTGTCAGATAAAATATATTAAATATAAAAGGTAGATTCAGTCTGAGTTAGGGATGAGCAGATACTCTGATTATTGCGGAAGGAAAGGTGAATGTTTGTCTTTGACAAGCTGTATAGTGACAGATTCCCTGCCCTTCATTGCCAACACCTCAAACAAAACAAGGCTGAATGCCTAGACCTCATTTCTGTATTTCTGAATATTGTATGACTGGCATATATTATTCTTGTCACTGGAAAAAAATTATACGTACTATGGAAAGTCATGAAAAAAGATAAATAAAATGGCCAAAGAGACTGTTAACTGAAAATTCAGCTTCCTGACTGTTCTCTTCTGTTCCAGCCTATACCATTGTTTTATGCCTACGGATTACCAAAAAAATTACGTATCTATAATAAATTATTTCAAAATATGTTATTTTTCCCATATCATACATTTCTGAGTTCAGATAAGACTTTCATAAATTATAAGTGACAATATCTTTCCCGTTTTAATGATATGAGATGTCACTAATACCACTATGAATAAAAGTGAAAATTAAAAATCAAAGAGGAAGAGCGAATTACTTAAATAGCTTGGTCAAATACACTTCTCTTATATGATCCCCAGTGGATCATTTATTTAGTTTATCTATTGGGTCACACTCTGTCACCCAGGGTGCTGGGTTGGAGGACATGTAAACTGACCACTGACCATTTTGTTCCTGTAAACACGTAGAAGGCACAAACTCAAATCTATTCTTCAGTGTGCCATCCACAAAAAAATGGATCCGCAGATCACAGCACGCCGGCTTACACATGACAGTAACTGAAACATGGATCTGAGCAGGACACAAGCTGTGAATGCAGGATGTCTCATATTCCGAACAAGCGAGTCCCCTCAGACACATTCAAACTATTACAGAAGAGCTCATCAGAGTACCCAGATGAACGAATCATTTACAGTCTCTGAGCAACAGACCTGTAGAATCTTGAGAATTTTTTAAAAAGTTCCTCTAGCCAAAATTTTTTAAAAAGTTTCTCTAGCCAAACATGTTTCACATATGGATTTTAAGATGAATTTAAGAGGTGGGAAAGAAATGGACTGAGTGTCTCTTCTTGGGCATACACTAACTGCACACTTTAAAATGAGTCATTTTTCCTGTCTAGAGTCTCACTTGT
This sequence comes from Mellivora capensis, assembly GCA_004024625.1. Lineage (NCBI taxonomy): Eukaryota > Metazoa > Chordata > Mammalia > Carnivora > Mustelidae > Mellivora > Mellivora capensis. Next base: position 164,192 of record PISX010001741.1, on the reverse strand, counting down.
TCATCTTTAAAATGAGGACACCGGTTGATATCAAGCGTGCCTCCCAGGAATCAAAAAACATAATAAAAGTCATGGCTCTCCCAGGGCTCACGGAAATCCTTCTACCAGAAAACTTTACACCCAGTACTGACATCCTCCAGAGCTGGTGAACTAGAGAACGGCAGACAGATGTGTAGGCTAGAAACGTGACTAACCAGCCCGGCTTTGCACTTCGGTGGTCAATACTGTTTGAATGAGTGAAGTATTTCCCCTCTAGATCCAAATGGCTCAGTATCAAGGGGAGACTGAGCTTTTTGGGGGGGGGGGGATGGGCATTTTAGAGGAGTCAGTGCTGCCTCCTGTGATGGTCTTTTTTGTGGTCCATTCTGATCACTGATCTATTAACCAAAAAAGCCACCACTATGGGCGGGAACTTCATTGAAGATGCATCTAGAAAAACAAATTGAAAAACAAACTAACTAGCCATAATAACAAAAACCACTATTCTGGAAATCAGTTGTGCATCCTAAATTTGACTACAGACTGTCTGTCGTCCAAATTAGCAACCACTGCCTATCTGTTTTTGAGAGGGTCCCCTCACTTTAGACATACACATTCCTCAGGTTTAGGGTGGCCCATGGGTAAAAACAGATTCCAGGAGGACACATTTTCAGGGGAGTGCCAAACTGGCACCATAGCTCCCACGATGAGGAGAATAAGGCATTTGTTCTCAATGTTTAAATGTCCAGCAAGAAATTTTGCAGATCCTTCTCCTTTATAAAACATCCAAAGAGCAAATCTCTCAGTATTTGGCGTCAAACAGGACTGGGTTTGAATCTTGAGTCGTCTACATATTAATTGCCTGATTTTAGTCTTATTAAGTAAATGTCCTATTTCTCCATTCTCACCCAGGAAACTAATCATCTTAAATGTTAAAATGATTCCATTCACAAAGGTACTCAGCACGGCGACAGACTGTTGGAGATGCTCAGGAAATATTAATTCTTTCCTGGAAGCGATCCTCTTTCAGCAATAAACTAATGAGGAAGAGAAACCTATTGGCAGAGAGAGGAAAGTGAATTCCTGGAAATGTCATCGCAGCTTGGAATGCAACTGCCTCCGCAGAAGGGCTCATCATCCAGAGGTAAGAACACAGTTCACGCTTTTCAGTCCTGGGCACGGTATTTCCCATGGTAAGAAAATGTTTTTCAACCCCTTTGCTATTTCATCCTGACGCCCAGTATTCCCATCCTTGGCCACAGACATGCAACCAGTTTCATTCCCCCCCGCCCACTTAGGCAAAACCTTGCAAATGGGGTCATTAATTACTAGTATATGTCATGCACAAATTGTAGTGTCTCTATTAATGAAAAATAAATTCAGATTTCAAATTTCTATGTCTGTAACCTAGACTCTCTAACTACATGCTGTTTTTACCTGCATACTTTATCATTACACCAACAAAATGTAAAGCTACCTGATAATGATGGTCTCCATGGTACCAGTGTGGGGATGCAAACATAGGATTATGATGATGACGTAGCCCATTGGAGGTACACATACAACTGACATTAAAAAGGAAAATTATGATGGGTAACTAGTCCTCGATTGATAGACCACACTGGGTGCCATCTTCCCCATGCTGAAAGCAGTGGTTTGCTGTTGTTGTTGTTGTTGTTGTTGTTGCTGTTTTTCTCTGATACAAGACTTTGCAAAACACTGGAAATACTGTTTTTTTTTTGGATGATACAAGATTTTGCAAAATGAGCATCATACAGGCAAAGACCCTGCATGTTAAAAATTTGAAAAAGAGAAACCATGACAGCAAAGGCTTAGTACATTGTGGTCTCACCATGGTGTCAGGAGAAAGGTTTGACCTAAGGTGAGGGAATCCGTCCCCTCAGTAACTTCACTAAAGCTGTTAAGATGCCCTGATTTGGCCACTCTGTTTCCTTTGTCCTTCTGTCATTTTTCAACCTGATCAGATGAGGGCCCTTCTCTGGAGACTGTTAAACATCTGGAGAATTAAAGCTAAATCTTGCTCTTATTTTGTTCATTTCTGACCCAGAGCTACCTACTGTACCCTTACTGCTCGCACCTGAGACAAAGTAGGTCTGTCTACCACTTAAATAGTTCCCACATACTTGAAGACAGTTACGCAGTCGCTAGCAGAATAATCATTATTTGATTACTTTCCTCTGGGCCCTCTCCATTTTCCCTAGAAATGTGGCAATAGCTCTATCAGGATAATGTAAAAAAAAAAATCCCTGCATGTGAGATATAAGTGGATATATATTTCTATCTGTATATATACATATATATTATACATATATATATGTATATACATAGTATGTGTGTCAGAAGTCTCAATGGAGTTTTATGCTTTAATACTTTTAGAAGTATATATGCTACACAATTACAAAAGACATCACTGGAAATTTTAATTATTTAGATTTAATTTTTTTTAATATTTTTTTAAGATTTTTTATTTATTTATTTGAGAGAGAGAGAGAGAGCATGAGAGGAGAGAGGTCAGCGTGAGAAGCAGACTCCCTGCCGAGCAGGGAGCCCGATGCGGGGCTCGATCCCGGGACTCCAGGATCATGACCTGAGCCGAAGGCAGTCGCTTAACCAACTGAGCCACCCAGGCGCCCTAGATTTAATTTTTTTTTAAAGTAAACTCTACCCCAAGTGTGGGACTTGAAATCACGACCCCAAGATCAAAAGTCACATGCTTTAACAACTGAGCCAGCCAGGTGGTCCTAGTGATTTAGATTTCTTTACACACATTTAGATTTGTGATTATTTAAAACTTAATTGAAATTGTTGATGCCATCTTTTCCATCTTCAATCTCAGTGGCTAAAATAATAGAAATTTCAAATAAGACTTGCCAAGTTTGTAGCATTTATATTTTTGGTATTACTTATGCTCAAAGATGACCTTAATAACTTGTGTTTACATATTAATGAAGAAAATTGTCTGACCCAAGACTCTCATGGCTATAATGTCTTGCAACTGAATTAAGGAGCTGCACACTAAAAGGAGATCATCACGATCTTTGAATTAACACTTTTGATCCTGAGGGATCAGCAAAACATGAATTATAATAAATAACATCGTAGAAATAACTATGTGTATGAGTGTATGAGATATCTAAGGATGCACTGTTGGTTAGTACTAATAGTACTTTGTTGTAATTAGCCACTTCCCTTGAAATTAACACTTCCTCCATTTTTGTATGAGGATAATTCTCTCCTCGGTGATAGGGAGGGAAAAAGAAACATATTGCCTAAGTACATCTTGGTTTAAGACAAGGAAAACTACCAAGGAATTCAGTGGGATATAAACATTTAGGGTCTTTTCCTGTGTTGAGAAATCCCAGGAGTTAATTAAATCAGCGACCAGAGGAAACCCTGAAAGACTATGTCTGTTGCACCAAAATGACCTATCTTTTGTTGTTGTTGGGCTGGGGAGGGAGTGAGCTCCCAGTTAAGCTGTGTTGTAATGGACAAACTGCTGCAATGAAATTCAGGCAGAAAAGGAACATAATTATTTACACAGAGAAAATGGCAGCACATTAAAAGACATCTGCCATTTTGAACTGCCAATAGAGCATCTTCCATATTGAAGCAATTAAGAGGAAGAAAAAAAGTTCCATAGAAATCTATCTGGCTATCTTTAAATAATAAAAGTTAAAAAAAAACAAAACAGAAGCATATTTGGATGCTCTCTGATGCTGCTCATTAAAAAAAAAAAAAATGTTCTAAGCTTAGGGAAAAAAAGGCGGGTGGGGGAGGAAAAAAGCTATGTGCCAGTTGGTCTAATGGGGTGAATGTGTCTTGGATGTCCCAATTTACTCAGCCAAATCTGCTTTTCATGCACACTTTTTGTTGTTGTTTTGGTCTGTTTTTTGCATTTTTTTGAGCACTTCAAAGTTAATTCTGAATGCATCAGGTATTAGAGCTCATTTGATCTGCAACTTGGCTCATCTTTGATAATATATGTGCAAAATAAGCACCTTTCAAGGTCATCTCTTCCTGGATCCAAGCCCTACATGTCCAATTTACCTTTGTGAGATAATAAATAATGAATGGAAAAAAGAGGTGGGTTATGTGCTATTGACTCCTCAGAACATTCTGGGATTATAAGGTGGTGTCTTTTTAAGCCTGTAGCTTATGTCATAACATAGTCATTTTTCCTCTAATAATAATGGATCCCTGAAATTTCTGAAGCACATCATCTATTTCCCCAGTCATTCTTTCATTTTAATCCTTACATTTGGTCAAGCCACTATTTTAAGTGCTGGGACACTGCCCCCACAGAGCTCATGTTCTAGTGGGAGACAAACAGGGAATGAGTGTTTAGAATGCAAGATAAGGAAAAAGAAGAAAAACTAATGCGGTGTTCCTTCCTCAGAAGAGGAAGCACTCAAGATGGGCTGGGGATACCCTGCAAAGCTTCAGTTTAGTGACAACATTTATGGGGAGATCTTAAAAAGGAGGAATAGGCAGGATGAGTTCATTCCTTGCAGATCAAAGTATATGAAAACAGCTCATTTTCCCATGATTGTAGAAGATGGAAAGAAGAGACTGTAACCAGGGATCTATGAAATTACCTGGTTTTTAATGGAAGTCATAATGACACAAAATATAGAAGAAACATCAAGGGGTAGGTGAAGAAGTTCAACCGAAATAGGGAAGCTGCTTCATAATGTTCAAAGGGCTCCTCCGCCAATTTGTTGACTTGAAAATCCCAAGGGTATTTTTATTGGTTTTAAAGTAAGAACTTATCGTAAGCTCCTAAAACGGTCCTCTGTTGCTCAAATGATTAAGCAATGTTTCTGGAGCTAAATAACCCCATGATCTGATAGGCCTCAAACTTGAGATGGCCTATTGGAGAGTGTGCAACACGGGGGTTCTCAGAACCTGGGATGTGTTCTAACTGTTCCCACCTTCCAGGAATTTGGTGCTGTCCTATCTCAAAACAGCAGTTCAGTATATGAGTTAGGATTGATGTAATAACTGACAATTTTTAAAAAATGAAACAGTAACAGGATTAATTATGTGTCAAATATTCATGTTAGGATTGTTCCCTTCTAGTGATAAAGAGTAAAGCCAAGCATTAATTGCTGACCCCTGTTCTTCCTCTATATTTTATCAAATGATCACTGTTTGGAAGAAGAAGTTTGGAAATTAAAAATATTGAGGTTCAGTATTAGGATATTTTAATTTAATTACTTTAACAAATCATTACATCAAAGGACAAAAATCATACTCCCTCCTCTGGTTAGAATCCAAAACTTGTGATAAAAATTGAACATCCTTTTTTTTTTTTTTTAAAGTAGGCTCCATGCCCAGTGTGGAGCCCAACGTGGGGCTTGAATTCATGACCCTGAGATCAAGACCTGAGTGAGATTAAAAGTTGGACACTTAACTGACTGAGTCACCCAGGTGCCCCTGAACATCACTTCTTTTATTAAAATAATAATGGAAAGGAAATTTCCTAACACACACACACATACACACACACACACACACACCTCACAACTCTTAATTTTAATATTACTACCAACATTATGCTTAATGGTGAAACTCTAGCAACTCCTAAGTAACAAGTAAAGCAAGAATGACTATTATTATTGCTGTTATTTAACATATTTTAAAGTGCAAATCTATGCAAAGAGACCAAAAAAAAAAAAAACAAACAAAAACCCAAATGTCAAAAAAAGACAGAGCAAATTGTCATGATTTAGTTTTTATGTAGTTGTCTCCTTAGAAAATCCAGGAAAATTAGTTGAGAAGTTACATCAGTTTAGAACAATGTCCAATAATAAACAAATTAATTAAAATAGCTATAGTTTATCCTAAAAATACTCACTTAGAAAATATAACTTAAAAATCAACTTCACGGGGTGCCTGGGTGGCTCAGTGGGTTAAAGCCTCTGCCTTTGGCTCTGGTCATGATCCCAGGATTCTGGGATCGAGCCCCACATCGGGCTCTCTGCTCAGCAGGGAGCCTGCTTCCTCCTCTCTCTCTGCCTGCCTCTCTGCCTACTTGCGATCTCTATCTGTCAAATAAATAAATAAAATCTTTAAAAAAAACCAACTTCACAACAGCATCCAAAATATAAAGTTACTAGCCATCAGCTTAATAAGAAATACACAGAAGAAAACTACAAAACCTCCCTGATGGCAATAAAAAGAGAACCGATTCAGTAGAAAGTTAGATCATGCTTCTGGGTGGAAAGAATATTTAAAAATTTTTTGTTCTTAAATTAATCCATAAATTTAAGGTAAACACAATAAAATTCACAAAGATATTTCTCAGGCACCTGAAAAACAATTCTAAAAATTATCTGGAGGAACAAAAAAGCCAAAATTTAAGAGTAATAAGAGTAAGAAAATGAAAATAATGTGGAGAAAGCATCCATCAGGTTTTAACGTATACGTATATGAAATAGTAAAGAAAATTATAATACCAGCACTAAAGTAAATAGAATTTTAAGAATTAAAATTCCAAAAAAAATCTGATTGACCGTTGAACAACGGAATAGGGTACCAATCCCCCACCCTATGCAGTCGAAAATCTGCCTATAACTTTTCACCTTCCCGGAACTTAACTAGTAATAGTGTACTGTTGATCAGAAGCCTCACTGATAACATTAACAGTCAATTAACACGTATATTGTATATAACATGTATTATATACTGTTTTTCTACAATAAAGTAAGGTGGAGAAAAGAAAATATTATTAAGAAAATCATAAGGAAGAGAAAATACATTTATAGTAGTTTACTGTATTTATCTTAAAAAAATCCATGTATAAGTGGTTTTTCCTCTTCTGAAGATAGTTATTTGACTACAGGGTAAGCAAAGTTTTTTTTTTTTTTTTTTAAGGATTAACTAGAAAAGACATGAGCTTTATATTCATAGTATAGTGTATACAGCCGATGGTACCCTCCAAGAACCCAAGTTTGTTCGTTATTTCACTGATAGGCGGTGTGACCTTGGGCAAGTCTCTGAAGGTCCTGATGTCTCATCCTCCTTCTTTATCCAGAAAATGGGGATAAAAATATTCATGCTGAACCTCGTGAGGCAATTTGAGGAATGAAGTAAAACAATGGTCATGACAAAGTTTTTATAAATTAATGAAGAGCCAGATAGGTGGGAAGGGTTATTCTTAGTATTTTTTTTTCTTTGCCCTTTTCTCAACCATTACACATTTCTTGTGTTTTTAGAGATGCCATAAGGCTCTTTTCGAAGTAAATGCATCTCGAAACTGGGGCAGGTCAGCTCTGGTGCCCAAATAGTGCCCAAACAGTACCATCCTTGATATTAACAGCCCAAGATGGACTGAAATGTTGAAGAGTCATCTAGTGTTCTGCTCACCGGCTGCCTCCTGAGTCATCTGTTGAGCTGGCCTCCAGAATAGAGTAAAGGAAAATGAAACAGAAGGCTCGGGTGTAGTAAGATGGCTTCCCACCTCATATTTCTAAAGATCCGTAATGCTTATGCTGAGTTTAGGCAAACACAATCCTGATTATTTACGTGGCATAATGGAAGTAAACACTCAAGGAGAAAGAAACCTGATGCTTTTACTCAGCGTGATATAAACCATTATCTCATGTTTTCTATGGAAAACATTCTCAGCCGAGAAATTTGGTAACTCAGTAGGCTATTAATAGGATGTGGAATGTGATTACTCCTTTTGGATTACTTCAATATGTAATTACTTCTAGGAGCTAGCAGAAAGAGACTCTATTAAATGATAATTATAGGACTGTATTTGCTTTAAGGTTTTGTAATAGCTCTAAACATGGGAGTTTTCATTAACTGTTTGCCATAGTTAATAAAGTCATTTTTCTTAAAAAGTAGCAATTCCCTGCAAAAGTGGTGGCTCCGCACAGGATTAGACTCTTACAAGGAAAGGCAGGGGAAATGGAGTGGGTACTGGGCTGGCTCACCCATGGTAATAGAATCTCTTTGAAAATACCAATGGCATTCCCGAAGTGTGACAAAGTAACATACTTATAACTCCCTAGAGAACAATATGTCTCCGTATAATGTTCTCAGAGGGTTAACAGCAGCTAAATATTATTGCACACATAAAAACAAAGAAGACACGGCATGTGATGGAGGCGAAGCTGGCACAGTGAGAAAAACCCAGAAACACCTGCTGCCTCAGGTGTTTCTGACCTGCTGACCGCAAATATCCAAGCCGTCGGATCATAAAAGAGGGGGTGGCCTAAGACGCACGTGAGAACAACAGTGTTTTCCAGACAAATGAGTCAATCACCTCGTTGTTGATAAAACTAAATGTATGCTGAGATATTTTATAAGAAGTGTCTTCTTCATCATAAAACTGACAAAGCCTAGGCTTATGTCAGTGTAGTAATCCATCAACTTAGCACGGGATCCCAAAAGAGTTTGGGGACTAAGAAAACTCCAAGAATGGAGGCAGGGATTCCCATACTTTGAAGTGTACGCATATCGTAGAAAGTATTATGAAAACGTCGTGTATGCTACCTTCTTCAGTTCAGCTCCAGAAACACTTATTACATAGCCACTACATATCAGGGTCTCCCTGTTTTGGAGAAATGTACCTTTATGAAAGGAAATTCCTATATCATACACTTGTAGCCCAAGAGGAACGTGAGCTTGCAGTTGAGAACTACTCATCTATCTCAGTGCTGGGTAGAGTTCTCTCTTAAAGGTGCTTGAGGCACTCACAGGTGCCCATCAACCAAAGCCAACAAGTAAAAGAAAAAACCCTAGACAAAATAGAAAATTAAAGCACTCCAAGTACTTTACTTTTTACTTTTCTGTTTCAAAATGGTAGGAATCATTTACACAGTGAAGGACAGGTTGTTTTATAGGGTTCCGTGAAAACACAGGTCTCTTGTATAACCACCTTCCCACCCAGGCTCTCAAGAACATGACCACGGCAGAGAGCAAGGCATCAGGAGAGAAAAGTCTGTCATGGCACCTAGGACAGTTTATCCCACAGTCTCATTGCCTATGTGCTTCATTTATTATTATTATTTTTTAAGATTTTCTTTATTTGAGAGAGGGAGAGCACAAGCAGGGGAGCAGGAGAAAGAGACAGAGAGAGAGAGGGAGAAGCAGACTCCCCACTGAGCAGGGAGCCCGATGTAGGGCTCGATCGCAGGACCCTGGGATCATGACCAGAGCTGAAGTTAGATGCTTAACTGACTGAGCAACCCAGGTGGCTCTTGATATGTGCTTGATTTTAAAAAGCCATAATTAAATGCTCAGATGAGGTCCGGAAGTAATAATAACATATGTTAGATCCTCCTCCTCAACTCCAAGCAGCATGGGGAATTCTTTTACTTTAATAATCAACCCAGGAGAGCCAGTGGTTTGGGCTATAACCTCTAGGTCTAACTCCAAGGTGGCTGATTGACTCTGCACATTACTTGATGGTTCTGGGCTTCCTTTTCCTCATCTTCACATGGGAAGGATAAAAATCACCCTGACCTACGGTGTGTTGAGAGAAGGCGATTAGAGAGTGTCGGAAGGGTCTGGGTATGGTGTCTGGAGCACAGCTGCTGGGATTTATGATAGTGATAACGGTGATGGGAAAAGTGATAATACTTAGGAGGTTAACTTAAGCTCCTCTAAGCCCGCTCTCAGTCCCAGGGAAAGCAATCAATCCGTAACCCAGTGCACAGCGAGTGTGTGGCTAATGAAAGCGTACGTACTCAGGAGGACCACCTTTTACTCCTATGTCAAATGATGGCATCCGTCTTCCCATTTCCATAGACCTGCATTGTCACTGGCTTACAGGAACAGCTGCAGACCAAAATAGCCTGGCCCCAAGTAGAGAAACTTATTTTTTGATCCTGGCTCGCTACCAACTTTGTCAAGGGACTCAGTCAGTTTGGTCCTATACAACAAGAACAACTACTTCAAATAATTTGTGAGTCTAGAACCTCACCGATGAACCGAGAAGCAGGAATGATATTAAACTTTGCCATATTTACGGTTGCCAAACGATGCTTTGTTCATGCCCTTCAGGTGATCTAACTCTGCAACCACCCTTAGGTTTCAAGCTCTGTACCCAACCACACTGCATTAAAACCATGCTTGGAAAGGACGGCCAGCTCAAAGATTACATTGCCTTACAAAGTTGAACAAATCTCTTTTAATGATTTACTTGATGTCAATATTCATAGAGCCATGCTTCCCCCAATGGTTTATCAACCTCTTAAAAAAAAGATAAATGAAGTTGTTTGCATATTGACCCTGTAAGCTTCCCCAATTGGTTTTCCCACTGCTTCATGAATATCAAAAGCCAACAGAAAGAGTAAAATAAGATTACTCACTTATTCATATGCACCAAATGAGCCCACAGGTCTCAAAACTAAAGGTGGCATTATTACTTCTTGTTTGTTCTTCAACAGAGAGGCATTATTAAGATTAGGGAAAACATTTGTGCTCTGCAATATAAAAGCCATTCATTCTCCATTTCTACTTCTCTGAATGCATAGGAACCTTGGTACGAACCTCTGTTGTCTCTGACAGTGAAATTTGGATTGTGAATGATTTCAGGGGGTAGACTGAAGATAAATCTTGGTCCGTTGGCTGTGTCATCCTTGTCCTCTGCACTAATTGTAACAATTGGCTGAAAGAGAAAGGTGGCCCATAAATAAATCATGCTGACATTGCCACATCATTTATTCAAAAATTCCTGGCTGGCGAGAAACCTGGGTTTAACAAGAGAACATAGCTACAGAGCTGAAGTAGGGCTCTGAAGCCCTGTTGGGCAGTGGGAAGTATCTCCAGGTGAAGATCTCAAGAATAACCCATTTCCAAGTACCTTGTTTGTCTATGGCCATACCACCCTGAATGCGCCCGATCTTTTCTGATCTCGGAAGCTAAGCAGGGTCGTGCCTGGTTAGTACCTGGATGGGAGACCAAGTACCTTGTTTATAGCCAGGGGAGGGGAAAGAAAGCATTATTACCTGGTTAGAAAGTGGCTTGGTCTGATCGCTCTCACAGATGAAGCCTTCATAAGGGGCGGCAAACTTGGGAGCGTTATCATTGACGTCAAGGACCCTAATGGCCACGGGGACTTTGGCTTCCTGATGCCTGTTGTCTGAAAGAAGAGAATTCAGACAGTAAATATAAGCCCTTCACGACATTCCAGTTTGAGAACGGCTTGTCTATAGGTAAATAAGCACCTACAAATCTTGGCTCTAAGGGTTCTGCTGCTCTGGGTTTAAACAATCCTGAGTGACGGTATAAAGTGGAGAATTCTTTGGTGATGGCTATGAGCTCCAGGCTACTGAGGGCTATCAACTCACACACCAAGACTATACCCAGTTCTACTAAAAAAAAAAAAAAAAAAGAAGAAGAAGAAAGAAATTATCTCTACGTGTTTATATGCCATCTTTGATAGATAACCAAGAATACATTTTAAAGTTTGAAAAAATATGCTTAAGACTAAAAAATATATTCGATCTCAGCTGTCTGTCATTTTCCAGAATATACATATATAGAGTCTAATGGAATAAAATTTGGTAAAGTAGAATCAAAACCCTTAGGAGAATACTTACGGATTTCTGCTGCAAAAACGGATATGTTGAGCCAGGCGGTTTCCTCTCTGTCCAAAGGTTTTGTGGTTTTAATAAAACCGTCCTCTGGATTGATAGTGAAAAACCTGTCGAGGTCAGTATGACGATCGATGGAATACCTAAGCAGAATGTAAATGAGGCAATTAGACAGAGACATTCCAAGCAGCTTAATATTTGAATATTTTCTCCATGCTATATTTAAAACAACTTTTTCAATGAAATGCTTGAGCTAGGTTTCCTTTTTAATCAAATTTACTTTTTTAACTTCATACATGAATCTTTTATAGAAATCATTTTGCCACATTGGAATTCTTTATTCAGTACAATGAATGAAAGAGCTGTTTAGCATATATTTGATTGAGAAGCGTAATGACATGTTGCATATTTCTTCATATTTACTACAATCACCCACCATCTGAATATTTATGAAACTGCATTTGGGAAGTGGGACTGCCTTGCTTCCAAACTACTGAGAAAGTCACAAATGTATCAGACCTTTATTAGATTTTTACAATATTAAATATTAAACATTTTTAAGTTTATCTAAATTTATCATCAAGGATCATTTATGGTCCTAAAAAATCAGTTTTCTCTTTATTTAAAGAAAAATGCTGACTCTGTTTTGATGAATGAATTTATTTAGTTTAATTTAATTGGTTTTAGGGTTCCCAGGGAGCATCGTTCTGAATTCCATGGTGAACATGAAAAGCGGGCTTGGTCATTCATTTGTAGAACATTCTTCCCACACTTTCATAATGGGCTGTGCCTAATAGCATAGCTGGAAGGTTTTAGCTACTCCTGTCCACTAGAAAATTTGCTTTTTTTCTAACAAAAGAGAAAATAATTTCCAGAATGTTATTGGATTATATTTATGGCAAAGGGAGGAGGGAATGGGGCAGGAAGAATGGCCTACATTGAGGTGTGGTAAGTTAACATATCTCGCCCAGGATACCTGGAATTTTAGGAACTGGAGTACTGGCATTAATAAGTCTGTTGAATTCCAAAGTCCCTTTCCTTTTCACTCTGCCATACTGTCTCCAAAATGAAGAGCAAAGGTGGTTAAGTTAACTCTGGGAGTTATACTGGGCTTCCTAAGTTTACTGGGTGGTTTCCTGCTCTTGGAGGGCTTAGCTGTGCTTTCCTAAAGTTTACAGAATACCTATGTGTGAAGGCCTTCATCAAGGGTCATAAAAGCCAAGATATATTAAAGGCGGCAAAGACCATGGACATCAGAAAGTTTAACCCCTTCAATTGACAAATGATGGGATTTGCAAATGGCCGATTATCTAGTGTCTGGGGGAGCCAGTACTAGAATCCGGATCTTCCAATTCTAGATCATGTTGTTTCCACAGAAGTCTCCCACGTGGAGCTGCACTTCACAGTATAAAAGACAAGAGCTCATCTATGATGTCATTAGACACCAAAGCTCCCTATGGGAATGGAATGATGAATCCCCCGCCCCAGTCAGGAAACTGAAGATAAACCATTTACCCCTCATAAATGCCAGAGAGGCTGAGTAACATAGCCTTTAGCAGATACCCCTCTGTGAAAAGGAGGCAAAAATAACAGAATTTCTTCCCCCCCCTGCTACCAAGGAGTTTACTATCTAGTTGGCATGACAAGACACACTCACAGGGAGAAGGATAATTAACAATGCAAAGTGCTGTTCTCTGGAAGCAAAGGGCATGAAGAGTCCTAGAGAGTTCCTCACCTGAGTGTCAGAGAAGGCGACATTGAGAAACACAAAAACAAAGGCAGCTTAGCAAGGAGAGGGCAGAATTCCACTAGGGATATGCTGCCCCGGTAAGAGACTAACAAGTCAGCTCTACTTCAGGTTTCACAGAATCAATGTGGAGTCAGGTTTACTTATTTTTTTTTAATGTTTTTAAGGGTGGTCACAATAAATATGAGCTCAAAAGTAATTTTTTAAAAAATGAGTGAGCCAGTGAAGGAGAAAAGCAAGCGTGTGAGATTTCACAGCAGACAGCAGACTAGGTACAGAGTAGAAATATGGAGAAAGATCAGCCCTGAGGCGGAGAATCTGGAGCGTTAACTCAATTCAGTCATGCATGGGTAGGAATGCTGTACATGAGGGGACAGGCAGAGAGAAAGGTCCAAGTCAAAAGGATGCGTTTCAGGGAGCCCCCACTGCCTGGCCAGGGATCAAAGACTGGTGAAAACCCCAGGGTGCTGCTGTCTCAGGCATGAACAGATTACTGCCAAGGTAGCTAAGAAGAGAGGATATCTCCAAAAGCCAACAGTGAGCAAAAGTGTATCTCATACTATGGAGTCTGAGAAGAAAGATCTGCAAAATTTCTATGGAGCTAAGAATCTGGTTGACACTACAGTGTCCTAACCACATGTCCAAGGACAAGGTTCTTGTCCCAGCAAAGATAAACAATCGGGAAATTTAGGTAGAGCGGGCAGCAGGACAGGAGGCAGACCTCATAAAAGATTTGAATGTTCTATAATTTGTTTGGGAAACAAGGACTGAGTGGGTAAGGGGGGGGGGGTTCAAGGGCGGGACTGAGCATCTTTGGATAATTATAGACAAGGAAATTGCCTACATGCCCAGAACAGCTACCACTGAAAACATGACCCAAATAACCAATCGCAGATGTGGGTTCTGGAGGCATAAGGCACAGAGGAAATGAGCAGTTGTTTCAAGTGTTTTTACGTCATCACTCTCCTAAAGCATTGCTAATGTACCTAGATTTTCTAAGTTAACTCATTTAAAATCTATAGCGTGGACATTTTTGAGTAGTTTAAAGGTGTTGTTACACCGATCCTCAGTCATTATATATTGTTTCCTCCTGCATAGAGAGAACACTGTACTCAAACCTTCTTGGGAAATTTTTCATTGGTGACTGTTGGGCTAGAGTAAGAGGCTCAAAATGGACTGAAGGCGGATCTAGACTGAAGTCCAGTCTTCAATACTCAACTGGCTGTGCGACTTTGAAGGATGCATTTCACCCCTTTGAGACTCAGTATTTCCATCTATTGCATCCAAAGCAGTCATAGTATCAAAGGATGTCTGAGGATTGGTTTCAATAACCTACTGCAACACATTGTCTTGGGCTGAGAAGATGCCCATTAAGGGCAATTCTCTTCTTTCTTCCAAAAGAGAACATTCAAGGATTTAAAGGCAATGAACAATATTTTCCTTCCGGTCTTCCTCCAGCCCTTTCCGCATTTTCTTCGGTGTCAAGAGAAAAACTCTATTGTTCACGGCAGGTTTTTTTCATGCCAGATTTGTTTACTTTTTTCCTCCAGCTTTACTGAGGTATGATTGACAAATAATAAAAGGTCTATATATAATGTATACAATATCGTGTTTTGATAGAAGTATACTTTGTGTAAAGGTTACCATGGGCAAGCTAATTAATATATTCATCACCACATGTTACCATTTTCTGTGTGTGTGTTGAGAACACTTAAGATGGATTCTCTTTGCAAACTGCAAGTATACATTTTTAAATATAGTTTACAGGCTGTATATTAGATCTTTGGAACTTATTCATTTTATAACTGGAATTTGTACCCTATGACCCGTATCTACCCATCTCCACACCCCCTAGTGACAACTACCCTGGAAAGCACCATTCTGTTCTCTGTTTCTCAAAGTTTCACATTTTTTTTGATTCCACATATAAGTAGTATCATGCTATGTATGTCTTTCTGGGTCTGACTTAATTTTTTTTTTAGCAGAATATCCACCAAATTCATCTAAATTATCACAAATGATAGGATCCCCTTGTCTTTTTAAGCCTAATTTATAATCTATCTATACATGTATACACACACATATACATACACATATATATGTATACAGATACATATATGTGTATATATAAATATACATTAAGCATATATATATTTATAATCTATATATACATCTACACACACCCATATACATCACATTTTCTTTATCCATTCATCCACTGATGGATACTGAAGCTGTTTCCATGTCTTGGCTATTAGCAATAATGCAGCAGTGAACATGGGAGTGCAGATATCTCTTCAAGATAGAGTCATTATGAAAAACTGAATAGAGATTCCTCAAAATGCAGCTGGAAGCTGGACTTTTCCTGTGGGCTCTAGGTTTTCAACCTGGAACCAGACAGTCCCTGACGCTCTTTGAGTGTGCCAAGGACAACGCATGACCTCAAGAGTCACTGTGATTTTGTGTGCTGAGCTCTGTGCGGTGGAAACTGCATCTGAGCCATCAGTAGGGTGCCCTGGAAGGGTTTCGAGGGAAGGTGACAACCAAGTGGAGGCGGGAGACATGGGTACCATGTAGCAGGTCTGAAGGAAAGGGGAGCAGAACTCCCCTGGGGAGGAAGAACATGCAAAGGTCAGGAATCAGGAGAGAGTAGGTTCTGCGTCAAAGACTAGGAAGTGGTCCAGTTTAGCTGCCACTCAGAGTCTGATGCCAAAGTAGACTGAAAAGGGAAGAGATGAGCAGGGCACAGCAGGAATCCGGGTGGAGAGGCTCCAAGAAGAGCCTGACACCAAATTAGAGGGTTGGGATTATTCTCGAGGGACCTGCAAGGGGGAACGCTTTGATCCCTGATAACTGAAGTACGAAGTCCGCTGTGATGTTTGGGTGTGTGCTTAAAAATGCTCAGTCTGGCTGTAGGACAACAGACTGAGTGGTGGGTGAGAAACTGGAGGCAGGGAGACCAGGAGGAGGCAGAGGAAGACGTCCAGAGAGAAAAGAATCAGTGTGGGGCGCCTGGGTGGCTCAGTTGATTGAGCGTCTGACTCTTGATTTTGGCCCAGGTCACAGTCTCAGGGCTGTGGGATCAAGCCCTGCATCGGGCTTCCCACTCAGTGCAGGGTCTACTCGTCCATCTCTGTTGGCCCTTCCTCCCATTTCTCTGGCTCGCTCTCTCTCTCTCTCTCTCTCTCTCAAATAAATAACTAAATCTTAAAAAAAAAAAAAAAAAAAAAGAAAGGAAAAGAAATCAGTGGAAGGGCCATTCACAAATAAAACCTGCTGGAATCCAAGCCTGGGGCAGGTTCCAGACAGCTGTGCACTCCTGTCCCCTCCACATTTCCGATGTGTGACCAGCCTTCTCTGGCTATCTTCCTCCCTTCTCATCTCCATCTGCTTCCTCATCAGCCTCCTCGGTCATTAACACACGTTGGGCCAGGGGCGGGGGGAGGCAGGGTTCCGAATCACTTTTCTAGCTAGCTTTTTTAAGTTACAAAGATAGATTCTTAATAATAAATGCAGCCTAAATTTGTGTGGCCCGTTGTTATCTCTTCAAAGCTCCCGGTAGCCTTTAGATAGACAGAGCTTGCTCTCCTAGCTCCCTATTAACGGGCCCTGTCACTGGCCAACTCACTTTGCACCATGGAGACCCCATATCCCCTCAATTTAAGGGACAATAATTCCTATGAAATAAAGTAGACAGGATCCATTAGATCCTACGTCTGACACATGTAATAGAGTAACTGGAGCATAGAAGGGTGTTCAATAAATTATAATTACAATAATTACTTCATAATCCTTATTCCTACTTCAGCACAGCTCCCTGAGATAGGCCCCACTGAGAGCTGCCTCACATTGGCAAACCTGCTGAGACAGAATTTAGGTAGTTTGAACCAAAAAGTTAGTGGCCGAGACGGAGTCGAACTCCCATCTTCTACATCTTCATCTTGTTTGCACTCCCTTGAACCAGATCATCCTGGACCCTTTTTGAAACTGAAGGATGTGCTTCCCTCAGGGCTTTCCTAAAACCTCTTGCCTCGAAAATTCTTCATCCAGGC
Organism: Mellivora capensis; assembly: GCA_004024625.1. Lineage (NCBI taxonomy): Eukaryota > Metazoa > Chordata > Mammalia > Carnivora > Mustelidae > Mellivora > Mellivora capensis. The sequence goes on along the minus strand of PISX010001741.1, from coordinate 146,841 downwards.
TTTTAAATAAATATCTGTACCTTATCGGGCTGTTGGCAGCATCGGGGTCTTTGGCATGCACTCTCCCAACCACCGTGCCAGCGGCTGCATTTTCTTGGACTTCATGGATGTAACTTGGGGCCAAGAACATGGGGGGCTCGTCAGCATCTTCCACTGCAATCTTCACCGTCACTGTGTCCTTGAAAGGCCCGTTGCTGATGAACTTTGGGTCGATGTGCACATTGGCTGCCTCTACCTTCAAGCTGTATGCTCTTTTGGTTTCAAAATCTACGGGCTGGCAAGAAAGAAGAAGAGAAGACTGACAACGGGTTCCTTGAAAAAAAAATCACGGAGGAGAAAGACCGGATTGTTTTACAGGGCAGAGTGAATAGCTCCTCAAAGGGAGAAAATCAGTGTCTATTCAATATCCAATTACCTGAGCCATTTGGTCAGAAAATCAGACAAATCAATTGCTGAAATCTGGACTGCGCTCTATGGGTAATTCCAGGAGCACAACAGACACAGAAAGACCACATCATCGAAAATGAACTTCATTCTATAATAACAACACTAAGGCTGCCCAAATCACTCACTAAAATCATCTAAGGAGGGGAATTAAAACACTACAAAAGTAAATGATGTAGCCGATTCTGTAAAGTACTAAGAATCTTGGTAATAAATAACCCACTGAATTTCAGCACAAGTATGTCTTGTTAGATGACTGTTCTCTTACACACACACACATGCACGCACGTGCGCACGCACACACACACACACACACGGCTGGCTTAATCGTACTGAGATACTAATTTTTAATTTTCCGACCATGTAGCATTTCCCAAAGTCTGGGACCCTGACTAAGAGGACTTCAGGTAGTTTATGGGTAACTTCAGTGGATGGATTTGTTGAATGACATTAACTTACTTATTAAATTACGTATCAACACTCGTATTCCTTTTCTAATTCTTCCGTTACCAAACAGCTCAAGGATACATCAGTATACTTCAGTATAGTGCTACTTTTTAACATATACATTATGTTTCCTAATCTCCTTTTGAGAGACTGTGATACAACTGTCTAGCTAGAATGTAATGACATCATTTTGTTTGATTGCATTCATTTCTAGGTTACCTTCCATTTATGGCAAGTGATATAGGACAGTGAGAATAATGCTTCCCTGTTAAAAGAATGCATATATGTTTAAAAGAAACCCACTTCAAGAAAAAAAAATATCAACAGTATAGATTTCACACAGATTCAAGAAAAATTGAGAAGTCATATTTAAGTGACTGTAGTTATTGAGAAATTGATGGTAAACACTCTGTGTTTCTGGATGAGAGGAGGCACAGTGAGTCAATCAGCCAAAGGTGAAAAGTACAACTCTGGCAGGGAAACAAGCCTGGATGCCTAGGAAACAGAACTTTCTAATTAGCACTTAGGAGGATGCTGAACTACCAAATGTTTGGAAAGAGTTGGGTCTTTTAAGGTTAGCATCTGCCTGCCATGCTGTTGTCAACTGCCTGGCACATACTTCCTGTGAATGGGCTTCTAATCATGGGGTTTAGTCCTGACCTAATTCTACAAAGCTCGAAACTAAGGACGATTCCAATTTCAGGAAGGAGAAACACATTCACAGTTTTTCCGTCATCTACCCCAGCACCCCAGACTCAGGGAACACTCTTCTTCTTGAAGGAAAATCGGACACGGCCGATCCACCTTTCTGGGACTCAGCAACTCCTTTATCCTTCTCTGGGTTACTGAGCAGCAGAAAGGGATGTTACTTATGGGCTGCGGGTACGAGACTGCTGCAATATCTCAAACACCTCTCCAGTTATTAGGCAACATAAACAACTGGTATATGACAGTTCTGAGAGCAGGTAAGGAGAGACTTTCTAATCTCAGGTAGCCCAGTGATGCTCTCAGAGCAGAACTTTTTGAACTTGATTTAGGCATATGGCTAGGGACCCAGAGCCCAGAGCCATGGACAGTTCCCAATGGACAGCACTGGTGATGCGGAGGCTATGGTAGTCACGCTGCAGTCCAACTGATACTTTTCAGATTCCAAGCAAAACTCCTCAGATCCTTGCAAACATTTGTCTGCAATGCCCTTTCCTAGTTTGGTGGGATTTGACTAAGTCTTCAAGTGGTCAGCCCAATCCTCACTTGCCTTGTGGAGTCAATTTCCCTGAGCTGCCCTTTTGCAGTCCCTTATTCTCACTCCTACTAGAAGGTGGCGGGGTGGCAGGGGAGGGGAGGGAGCATCCCAAAGGACTCTGCTGAGTCTGGCTGATCTTTGCTTTCCCATTCCCCTGGATTGACTGTAAGAAGTGAGCATCTACACTGATTGTTTTGAGTGAATGCGGGACTGGGCTGTTGGATGAACGACCTTTTCGTATTGACCTACGATTTATACCTTGACTCTTTCCAAAAAACGATTTAAGGTAGTTTCCCCTATGAACATTTATATCCATGTTATGAGTAGTTGAAATAAAGCTAAATGAGGCAACACACTACATAAACCATAAAAATCTTAATACCCCTTAGTTTACTAATCCCACCTCTGAGAATTCTCCTTGAGGGATTAATTCAACAGAAAACCAACACAAACAATATTCAAAAATGCATGGTGTTTGTCAGATATAATAAAGTGTTATATCTAATCAGGGGAAACATACACACAAAACACCAAATCCAACTGTGAGATTTTATTAAGGAGATAATGGTCCATCAATAGGATGGGATGTTATGCAGTCATTAAAAATGATTGTATATATAATATAACAGCATGTAAAATGTTTATGATGTGACATTAAGTTAACAAATCAGATCACTCTATGATTGCAACTGTGTCAAATGTTATATACAGGTATGTATATACATGTGGATAAAGAATATAAAAAAATAATCAGACATAAAAATAGTTTTATTAAAATAGGGGATATTTAAAATGTCTTCTAATGCTGCTCTCACACTGCTTTACAAGGAGTTTATTTGGTAGAAAGGAAACAGCTCAGAAGCCGCGCCAGGATTTCTGTGCCGTAAATAGCAACCTGCTTGATCAAGGGCGTTGCAATGAACAGACTGGATTTTCCTCCCCAAGTCCACCAAGCCACCAGCATGTTTCATTTTTATTTCGCACTGGTTCTTCAGCTAACCACATAGACACTGTCTGGATATCCCGAGGGCAGGTTTTCTCTTATGCACCATTACACCCCTGACACTTCCTGTGTCTGACACAGAGTCAATACTCAAGAAATATTTATTGCTTCCTAAGCTATTTGATACATGAATGACTCTACCTCCTAAATATCTCTGAAATTCTTCACCCTAACCTATTCTGCCTTCTTCATTTCTTTGTAATTTCTCTCTTGGATTCCAACAACAGTGTTTCAACTGGTCCCACAGTATCCAGCCCAAACTCTCAAGACTGAACTTATTCAAGTTTCTTAAATGTGTCCTGTTTTTTAACAGTACCAAACCCTCAGCTCTCTTTTTTATTGGCGGGGGCGGGTGTGTGTGTGTGTGTGTGTGTGTGTGTGGCACGCTTCCTCTCCTTATCTATCTGGTAAACTCCTACTTCTCTAGGAGTAAATTCTGACTTGTATAAAAAGTCATTCATGACCCATATTCATAGATTTTATCACACTTTATTACAGTTGGTTCTCAACTGGGGAGCGATTTTGCTCTACCTCACGCCAGGGATATGAGGCAATGTCTAGAGCTATTTTTAAATCATCACAACAGGTGGGGTGCACTAGTCTGCGTGCTTACATCTAGCAAGGAGAGGCCTGGGATGCCGCTTACCCTCCTACAATGCCCAGAACAGCCCTGGACAGCAAAGAGGCATTGGTCCTGAAATGTTACTATGCCCAGGCTGAGAAAACCTACTCTATTTCAACTGTCTTTTCACTTAACTGTCATGTTAAATTGTGACCTCCCAGGACTCTGTCTCTTCAACTTTAGTTGTCCAGCCTCTCATAAGGGGCCTGCTTAAAAGAATAAGATCTCAATAACTCTTGGTAGAAAAATGAGTGAATGAATTAAGAAATGAGTAAAAATACCATATTAAAGAATAGTTTAAGAGAAAAATACATCTGTGATCTCTTTTTGTACTCTCTTATATGATTAAATCATGTATAATGACTTCCATAGGCTCCATCATTTTATACAGTTACATTCACCCCTCAAAATTCTTTTCTTTCCTGGTGGACATTTGGAACTTTGTGCTACAAGTTCCAGCAAATATTCTTTTACCAATGAAATAACATCATACTGTGCCCTAAACCTAGACTTCAGTGCTTTATAGAAAATTATTCCTTTGCCTGGAATAAACACACTGAACTGGGGGGAAATGTGCAAATTAATCATATGCAGAGAGCTCATTTGTGATGTGTGAGTTCCATGGGGTGATTTAAATGTTTCAGGATCTTAGAGACACAGTACGTGTTTATACCCTGAATACATTGAAAACAGGTGACAACCTTAGCATAACCAACCACCCAATTACTTGAACAGCAAAGGGTGGGAGGCAGGAATTGCTGATGTCAGTGCTCATATATCAGTGTCAAGCAGAAGGGATAGTAATATTAATTAACAAGGGAAGTTGACAGCTCTGTGCTAACACACAAGTCACTCAGCTACTTTTCTAGAGGAAAACCAGAGGGAGGGATTACCCCAGCCCTCTGTGGTCGATGATTAGGCTGTCACGGCCACTAATTCTTTGTCACTAATGTTGACTTTTCCAAGTATACAAAGTTCACCTCAACTTCCATATTCTTTTACGAAAGAGTCACCTTCTGCCTTCTCTTTGTTTTGTGTCCCATAGACTATCCCCCAAACCCAAGAGTGTTTGCAAGTATTACAAAAAGTCAGCTTCCAAGAGCTCATCTCTCCCCGATTCCCTAACTAAAAGATTCCTCCAGGAATTTCCCTGACCCTACTCCTGCCTGCTCTCTAGCTACTGGCCTCTTTATTGATTCTCTAAATTAATTTTTTATCAGTGTTACAGTCCAATCTTTCCCATCACACCAAGGAGCTTAATATTCATGCTACAAAACCAAGTTGAAAATGAATGCTTGATTAAAACCAAGGTAATCCCATCATCTAATTCAGATTTAATGCTCCATACACTTTGATGATAGAGAGGTGTTGATTTCTCAAGTGGTAAATCAGGGGGGGGAAACCATTTTAGAAAATATCATAGCTATTTCTTCACTTGAAACTGAATCTTATCTGGCTTCTTTATAATCCTTTTCTGGCCCAGCTGTTTGCAAAATGTCTCGAGTAGGAAGTTGTTCCGGAATGCCCTAGGTCTGAATTTCATGTCCATGACCTGCTAGCTGTGTGACTATGATAGGATCAAATTATTTAATCCATCTGAGTCCCAGGCTCCTCATAATTAAATTGAGGTACTATTGCCCATGGGGACAATACTATCTACTTTATATGATTTTTCTGAAGAATAAATGTTTGTTAGATGCACAGACTTCATTTAGCCTATACTGAGTGCTGAGTACATTTTAGTTTTTTAAAATAAAAAGAGAACAATAAACTCCTCTTTGCTGTGAGTTAATTCCAAGACACATTTTTAGGGACCATTTGGCTGACTGTGGGGGAAGGTCCATCGCTGCTGTTTCTCAGGCTCAATTTTGAGAGAAAATCAAGCAGAGGATTGGCCCAAGTTTCACAGAGGCCCCAGCAATGCCGTGGCCCTTGGATGCTTCAGATGGGAAATGCCTCTGAGCAGCCAGTATGAACAGAGTTAGCTTGGCAGAGTCAAAGGAGGAACCCCTTATGTGCCCAGGGCTGTTTGTCCAAAATCTAGATTTATCTAGCTATCTACCCTTCTGTGTGAAAACAGTGCCAAATCACAGAAAAACTCCCAGGCAGTTGGCAGCAGCCAGAGCCCCTTTGTTAGCTCCCTCTGCAGTAACAGAAGAGGATATCATTCTGTTATGGCCCAGAACTAGGAGCTGAATCGCAGTATCATGTCAGCCTCCAGTTGTCCATATTCTCGTTTCTTAGCCTGCACTCTGCGTTCCCTGCAGTGTTGCCTTGGCAGGGCTGGCTGGTCCGCTCACACACCTGCATCCTCACTCGAACTCACCTTTTTCAGTTTGACCACACCCTCCTGTGTCTCATAGTCCGTCGTGATCTCAAACAAGTCCATACCATCTCCATCAACAATATTGTATGTGACTAAGCCATTTTCTCCAATGTCTGGGTCTTTTGCCTTGACTCTTCCTACTTCCTCCCCGGGGACAGCCGCTTCTGACACAGACATCTGGTATACGCCTAGAAGAAGAAGACATCTATTTTTATTTTCTCTTTTATTTGGCAGCTGTACGACTTTAGGTTTCATTGAATCCCAATAAATTTCTCAAAGGGTTTGAAATTGAACTCTCTATTGATTGAAAACATGAAAGAAGTGAATGGATGGGATCCCACATGGACTGCTTGTCAAAGAAATGTGTTCTACAAAGGATGATGAAACAGTGTCGGGGTCCAGGGTGATGTGGTGGGGTCACTTGCCACATGTGAGAAAGGAAAACAATACTCAGCTACATTTCCCATCAGGAAGTGATGGAGGACTGTGTATGTCTTTATATGTTCAAAGAGCAAAGACTTCTTTTTATGCCTCAGGATGGTCCACAAGTTAATTTCAAGGCACTTCCAGGTACCAAGAAACACCTCCTTCTCTTAAAAAAAAAAATTCACAGCTCCATATTTTTAAAAAAATCAAAAGCAAATTTTATCCTTCAAGGCTATGACTCTTCTAACTCTCTAGTTGACTTTCCTCTTACATCACCTCCTTCACCATTTGATCAATAAACACTGCCTTATCAGGAAAGTTTCCCACCGTGTGGTCTGTCCATATATATTTATTTACTATTTACTGGGAATCTGATGCGTGCCAGGTGCAGCTCTAGCCCCTGGAGACTCAGTGGTGAATGAAATCGTCAAGTTTCTTCCCTTACTGAGGCACACTGAAGAGGAAAAGAAGCAAATGTCTACCTACTATTATGTCATTGCCAGGGAGAAAAATAAAGTAGTGTAAGCGGTAGAGGGTAATGAGAGAGTGTGTGACTGTGTGGGAGTCTATGATGGTTTGTGAGGGGGACAGTGCATGTGTGAATGCATGTCTGGGTGTGTGTGTGTCTGGTACACACATGCATGTATGAGTGTGGGTGTGTATATGAATGTGTGATGTGTGTGTTTGAGTGTGTACACTTGTGTCTGTGTGAGAAGAAGAAAGAAGGAGAACTGAGATTGATTTAGAATTAGTTGGTCAGAGAAGACATCTCTCAGAAGAACGCATCTGAACTCCCTTGAAGGGAGTTAGCAATCAATCATGTGAATCTCTGGGGATAAAAATTATAGACAAAGCAAAAAACAAATGGCAAAAACCCTGAAGTGGGCACATACTGAAGACATATAGAAGCAAGATGGAGTGCTGCTGGAGCTTTCTGTAAAAGGTGAGCGTACATAGGTAGGCTATGGCTCATCTATGTAAAAAGGTCATTGGAGGAGATGGGAAAGACTTCAGGTTTTGTTTAAACTTGGTGGAAGCCACTGGAAGGTTTTCAGTAGAGAAGCCGGCTTGGAGAAGATCTTATCTGCATTTTCACATTTTAAAAATATTCTGTGTGAAACAAGACAGAGAAACAAGGGTTGCAAACCTTTCCAAACCTACCACTTCCAAGTTGAGTGGTTTTGGACAAATTACTTAAATAAGTTTTAGGTTTCCTTCCATGGATTTTACCAGTTCCAGTACTCTTGTCTATATTGATCTATGATGTGGTTTTGAATGCTTTCAGGTTGACCCATATGCTACTTAATTACACCATAATCTGATTGTCAAAGACAAATGGAAAGTGTAGTCTTTGTTGATAAGTCTCAGAAGATAACTACCAATTCACAGGAAGGTTTACAGAAACCTGCTCTGATCTGGTTTTCTGCAAAACTCATTCGAATTCATGCCAACGAAATTAGTATTTGTACCAAAGTGATGGAACTTTCCTATATCGTCGCATGTGAGCAAGGGCATTCACGGCTGCCTGCTAATAATCCTGTTTGCTTTTTCCTTCCACCGACCAATTTTGTAGTGTAGATAATGGAGCATGTAGTCTGTTAGAATGCCATATGAGATTGAAGCTTATTGGGGGTGCTGAATCTTGTGCCTGGCCAGGTAAAGCAGTCTTTCTTCATCTCGTCTGGGACCCTATGAGAACTGCTTATTGCCCTGTAATTCTATCTCAGTATCTCCCTTGCACAGACCCTTGTCTTTGGATTCCTCTGAATGACCATGGTGCCTTCCTGGGACCATAGTTGTTTCCCTGCCTTGTTCCCCGGTTTGTAAAAAGTGCCATCTCTCTGACAATAAACTCCCAAGCTCTACCAGATACTCTCCTAATCTAGTGATGATTCCCCCAAGTACTAGCAGCATCAACAACATTACAACACATTGTACTTTTGTCTCTATCTATATATACATAAACAGATTTATGTTCAAGTTCTGGTTTTGCTACTTTCTTGTTTGTTTGTTTTTTTAATTTGATTGCATCTTTAATTTTAACTCCAGTATAGTCAACGTGCAGTGTTATATTAGTTTTAAGTGTAAAATATAGTGTTTCAACAATTCCAAACATCACTCAGTGCTCATCAGGGTAAGTGCACTCTTTAATCCCTGTCATCTATTTCAGCCATCCCCTCCCCCCACCTCCCCTCTGGAAACCATCAATTTGTTCTCTAGACTTAAGAGTCTGTTTCTTGGTTTCTCTCTTTTTTTTCTTTTACTGATTTGTTTTGTTTCTTAAATTCCACATGAGTGAAATAATACAGTATTTGTATTTCTCTGACTTATTTCACTTAGCATTATACTCTGTAGATCCTTCCATGTTGGTGCAAATGGCAAGATTCATTCTTTTTGTGGTTAAATAATATTCCATTGTATATATATGTGCCACATTTTCTAACCCATTCATCTATTGATGCTTCCATAATTCGGCCACTGTAGTGACCAATAATGGTGCTATAAACATAGGGGTGCTTGTATCCCTTTGAGTTAGTGATTTTATATTTTGCGGGGTAAATGCCCTGAGTGCAGTTACTGGATCATAGGGTAGTTCTATTTTTAATTTTTTGAGGAACCTCCATACTGTTTTCCACAGTGGTTTTACCAGTTTGCATTCCTACCAACAGTGCAAGAGGGTTCCCTTTGGCCACACCCTCACCAGTACCTGCTGTTTCTTGTGTTTTTGATTTTAGGTGTTCTGACAGGTGTAAGGTGATATTTCATTGTGGTTTTGATTTGTGTTTCCAAATGGTGGGTGATGTTGAGCATCTTTTCATGTGTCTATTGGCCATCTGTATGTCTTCTGTTCCTGTTTTCTGCCTATTTTTAACTGGATATTTTTTGTTTTGGGGATGGTTTTGCTACATTCTTTGGGCAACTTATTATACTATTCACAGAATCCAGTTTTTTCTGTAAAATGTAGGCTCTTATAGAGATACTCCATAGTAGTAACTCTTCATTAAATGATGGTAGTTTTTGTAATTATGATAATTAATAATCTTACAAAATCATTTCTTCTTTTATTTCCCTTAGCAATCATCAATTTTGTAGAATGACCACAATCCCCCAGAAAATAATAACAACTTAATAATAACTTATAACAACTTATGCCAGATACCGTAAGATTTTAACTACCCTATTTAGTTCTAACAACATTCTATTAATTAAGACCTGTGGAAGACTGTATTCTCCAAAAATGGCCAAAGCCACATCTCCCATCCCACATGCTTTTCCTTCAACATGGCTTTGACTGTCTTTCCATTGAACAATGGGGTTTATAAGAAATCTCCTTAAATTTGGGCAGTCTTATGATTACAGTGGAGATGATGGCATGTGATTTCTAAAGTTAGGTCCCAAGAGGCAATATAGTTTCTGCTTGATATCCTTGGGGCTCTCGCTTTCAGAACCTATCTGAGCCAATCCTTGGTGAGCTACCCATGGAGAGAAACCAACACCAACTCATCAGCCACATAAGTGAGCATCCTTGGAAATGGATCCTCCAGCCTCAGCAAGCCATCCTCACCTGATGCTACAGAAACAAAGACAAGGGGTCTCCTCCAAGTTTTGCCCAAATTGCAGACTCATGACAAAAATAACTATTATTGTTTTAAACCCAAAAGTTTGGGGCAGTCAGTTTTAAAGCAAGATAACTTATTCAGGGACGCCTGGGTAGCTCAGTTGGTTAAGCAGCTGCCTTCGGCTCAGGTCATGATCCCGGCATCCTGGGATGGAGTCCCATATCAGGCTCCTTGCTCAGCAGGAAGTCTGCTTCTCCCTCTGCCTCTGCCTGCCACTCTGTCTGCCTGTGCTCACTCTCTGACAAATAAATAAATAAAGTCTTTTAAAAAAAAAAAGATAACTTATTCAGTTTTATCATTACCTCCAGATTAGAAATGAGACAGAGAGAGCTTAATGAATTACTAGATTGCATAGCCAGTATCTAGTGAAATGGCCAACAAAATAGATTTTCTGTTTCCAGGGTCATAGAACTTTTTAGGTCTCCTTTTCCTCCACCTACGTCTACTGCACCTTCACTTTTTATGTTGCTGTTGTAGTGCTTTTGTTTCCATTTTCCATTTTTTTGAATGATAAAGAGACTCCATTCTTACAGATTTCTTCTTGAAAGCTGAGTAAAGCAGGAAGGGGTCAGAGAAGAGCTGTCTATGGCCTCATTAAAATGTGCAAGCCAAGTCCACCTACTTACTCTGTGGAAACTTTGGTGGGTTGTCATTGACATCAGTCAGTGTGATCGTCACTTTGGTTGTCCCTGAGAGTCCACCCATGTGTCCACCCATGTCCTTGGCCTGGATCACCACGTGGTACTCCTCCTTGGCTTCCCTGTCCATGTTGGGAAGGGCTGTTCTGATGATACCTGGACAGGCGAGCAGGAAACATCACACATATTCATTGATAACATTAAAACAAAAAAAGGCACTACACTTCAAAATCCTAAAGGCTGAAATATTTGAGGGCCCATTGCATGGATATCCATGACTAGACCCACAACTAGACCCGCACTTTTGAAATGCTAGCAGAATCTTATGAATGTGTGTTCCCAGCATACAATTCTTGGGCTTTAACCTGATATAATTCATATTAGGTTAAAAGTAGGTGGCATGTATTCCACGCAATATGTTAAGATGTAATTATTAAATTTTAAAAGAATGAGCGAAATCAGTTAAAAATATACACAATGCTTATACAAATATTTAGAGTGTACTGTCACCCCTCACTGACAATGGTGCTAAGTGAACGAATTCTACATGATCTCTGGGTGTCAGCACACAATCTGTATGAAAACCATGCTCACTTGCATCTCTTGGGAACATGTGCAAGCTTTTCCTCTCTGCAGATGCGGTAACATTCACAGCAGAAATAGAAAGAGAGCACCCTTGTCTCCTCCCTGATGTCTGTATGTCTCAGCAACACTCTTGAACACACTGAGTCTTGTTTTCCTGATGTTAGATGCTTTGGTAGGTTCAAATTGGTGATTTCTAACTATGAGTCCTTGAGAAAAATGAAAGTTGCAACTGGGAATTCCTCCACTAGTGTTTAACATTTCAAAAATCTGGATGAAATCCCACATTTATCCTTGGTTAATCTGGAAAGGATAAAGAGCAAACGCCTTGGATGGAATCATAGTGAGAAGCTCCATAGGTTGTGTTCTGAAGCCAAGTGGCTACAGATAAATAATTATATAGGTCACTGGAAATTGTATCCAGTAAATGGACAAAATATCTGATTGACAGGCTCTGTGTATACATATTAATATATGTTTCATATAATTTAAGTATACCAACAAATGTGGATCATCTGTAAATATCTTTCAAATATATGGGGCATATTGTAGAAAAAGCAGAAGAAAGCAGTTTAGGGGATTATCGTAGACTAGAATTTTCACAGGATTTCAGTGTTTATTCTAATAAAAGGACCCTGGAATAAAGTTTGGAATAAATGATGTGAAACCATTTGTTTTTGGTGATTTTATTTTTTCACTCTTTTGGTTTGCCATTTGTTTCCTGTAAGAACCGTGCAGAGCCTTCCTCCCAGATAAGGCCTGTTGGGAATATGTAAGCACAGTGGAGGGAATGTGCTACGTCCCAAACACACTTGAACATTATTAGCACCCATTCCCACCGCCCTGCGTGGCGGGCTTCAAAGCAAGCTTTGAGAACTGCCAGTTTTTAAATCAGCCCTCAAGTTCTACAGTGTCCTCCCTGGGATCCTTAGTTGACAATTAAGATAAAATTTAAGTATTTTAAGAGAAGCTCTTAAATTTAAATTGACTCTTAAGATACGATTTTAATATAAAAGTTGTATTTTAAGATTATATTTATTATTGTGGCATGGTGACACGGAGGCCAAAACAATAATAAGGTTCATTGGAAACTAACCACACCCAGGCACGTGCACATACAGCGTCTACGCCTCTCAACAACCCTGTGAGGTGGCCTTTCTCATAGGTGAGGAGACCGAGATTCTACTGGTTAGGAAGTTGGGCCGGACTGCTCACTCACAGTGTGTCACGGATCGCAACGACATTGCACGCTACCTGTCTGTGCTTCTACTGAAAAGTAGGGCTGTCCTTCCAGGATGCTGTATACTAACTTGGCGCTGTTTCCGTAGGTAGGATCATCGGCATCTGAAGCGGTCACCTGGATGACCGATGTCCCTTAAAAATGAAATAAATTCATTAGCAACACTCTCTCAGCTTTTTGAATTATATTCTAATTTACAAAGTTCCATCTTAAAATTAAAAACGAAGAAAAGCCCCACGACTATTTAACATGCTCGCTTTTCTGGGGCTGAGATGTAAAATAATCTTTTTCTCTTCCTCCTTTTCTTCCTTCCCACTTGCTTCCTTTAAAGACAAACAAACAAACAAACAAACAAAAACCTCCCGTAGCTTCAGAGTGAACTTTCTAAATTCCAAGTACATTGTGCTGTGCTTAGTAGTTAATATAATAACATTACTGCAAAAACATTCTAAGACCCATGCAATTGAAATGTTCAGTATATCAAATAATTAAATAAAAATCCTCCCAAAGAGTATAATAAAGGATAATTAATGATGAATTGCTTTTCATAAAAGGACAGAGAGCAGTCTTCCATCTGTAGCAGAGCAATAAATACATCATTTTATTGTTGCTTTGCATGTAATAAAATAGCTCCTAATACTACATTTTAATTAATTTATGGCTATAAATATTGTACAGAATGTCGTTCCCTGGTGACATGAAAATTGCATCTTCCCACCTCTAACGGGTCTGGTAGTCATTTAACAGAAACCACCCATAGACATCAGTGGGTCTGAAGGAACCAGGGAAAGGAGGGAAGATGGAATTCGGCTTCTCCTAGCAGAGCCTCTCTTCCCTGATGGTCACAAGGGCTTGAGGGCACAAAGTGCTGACTGCAGAATGGGTGTGGGGCCAGAGGAAGAGAAAAGGCATTTAATGCTTCTGCTCCAGGCACTGTTTCCGGCACATTCCCTGTGTTCTGCCAGCCTACCTCAGCTCCTCATTTTTACATCTACTGCATTTTGAGAAACTGGGTGTGAGAAGTATGAAATGTCACCATCTATTTTGTAAAGTGGATTGTTATTACCAGAGTCAGGAGTCTAACGGCCACCCAGCAACCAACCAAACCCACGGTTTCTCTGACATTTTTGGCACAGGGGCTAGGTTCTGGGTGGGGGGCATGGGACCCCGTTCACATAGCCTCTGTCAACCCTTTAATTTACAATTGTCAGCGATTTGTATATGGTGTATAAGTCAGTCTTGCTTTTTCTTGATTACTTTTCTGCAATTCATTATTTCATGCAAACGAATTTTCTGAACTCTTTCCATACAGTCAGGCACTCTTTGACGTAGCAGGGGTTTCTAAAGGCGAGTAGGCTCCATTCTCTACTATCGTGGTTGAGCTAAGGAAATTATTAAATCCCTATGCTTCATTTGCTTCGGGAACTCCACTAAATCCATTACGACTCCTTGTATTTTCCATCTATTTTACTTAACCCTCAATGCAGTTTACATTATCCTCTCTTTATAGATGATCAAATGAAAACTGAGAAAGACGTGACCGGTTGCCTAGGTTCCTCTGGCTGGCGAGGGCCACCTCCACTGCGCTGACAGCAGACTCTACTCTTATAAGCCGTGACAGAAGGTCTGGGTGTTAGCCTGAAGCATCAGCGGGCTCCCGGAGGTGAGGACAATGTAGATTCCTCTGGAGTGTTTGCTTGAATGACAGGCCTTCCTTCTGGCTCAGTTGCTGATGCTACTGTCCCTTATTTAATGATTTGGTTCATGTCTGCTTTTTTCTCATTAAAATCCCTAGGCAAATACTGAGAGACTAAAGGACTGGTCATAGCCAGGGAAGAGAAACAAAAAATGAAGCCTGACCTTCATAAAATGTGAGAAGAGCCTGACTTTATCCAGAGGAGAAAAAAAAGGGACTTTTTTTTTTTTTAAATCCCAAGTTCTACATGCAAAGTGGAAAGAACTTAGGGGTTTGGGGTCACTTCAGCCTCTCAACTATTTTGAACAGGTTGGTACCTATTCTTGCTGCTTGGTTTTCTCTTCTGTAAAATGGGCAGTTTGGCCCAGATGATTCTTAAGTCCATTCAGGCTTTAAAGTCTCTGATTCATATAACCAGACTCATTCCCTGATCCGCGCAGCCCTGATCACTGTCTGAAACATAAAACCTTCCCAGTATGAGGCATGTTTCTCAAAAGACCACAACTGCATGCATTCTATAAAGCCAAACAAAAGTTCTGCCAGGAGAAGGTGGTCACCTGAAGAAATCCATCAGAGAAATATCCTTTAACAATGCAGTGTGTCTTTAGGCCTGATGAAAATACACATCTACTTGTATATTATTCTAACAGATCGTGACAGCATGTCATGACTGATTGTGTATTCTGGAGCCACTTAATAGCTCAGATAACCTTGGATAAATTAGTTAACCTATTTCTAGGTTGGGTTTCGCATCTGCAAGATATGTCAAATAAGACCTACCTCACTGTAAAGATGAATCATAGCAAAAATGAAATGCAAGAACACTGTGGAAATCATTAATTAGCATGATGTCTACATGCAACAAATGTTAACATGACTGTGACTTCAACAGACATCAGTGTGAGCTACTGATTGAACTACATTGCCTCTAATCCGGCAAGACTAGAAACTGTCTTTCCATTTTACAAAAAGGGACATTATACAGAAAGAGAGACAGAACTGGGTCCAAGTCACACAGCCAATGAGGGCCAGAGCCAGGATTCCCTGGATGCCGTCATGTTCTTGCCACTCCGCCACACTTCTTTATGTTTTAGAAGTTTAGGTTTTAAAATCTCAGGTCCATTTTAAATATTTGAAACTTCAACTACACAGATAACATTTTTTTTGTCATTATGCCATAGAAGAGGCAGTATAAATTCGACTTTCCGGGTATAGGAGAGCAGGCACCAGCCCCCGCCACCCACAGGAACCCAGGCTTGTAGATGGAGCAGGTCTCCCCTGCCGTACGCACCCACGTTGGACCTCTCGGGCACATTCGCATGGTAGGTCTCATGCAGGAACTCAGGAGGGTTGTCATTAATGTCTTGGACCTTGACAATGAACTCCGATGGTGGCTCCAGCGGTCGGTTGGTGTCCCTGTCCACCGCCTGTGCCATGAGCGTGTACTGGGCTCTCTCCTCTCGGTCCAGAGTCTTGGTGGCATGAATGTTCCCTGATTTGTCATCAATCACAAAAATGGTTCCGGCTCCTTCACCTGAGAGAATGTATTTAATGTTCCCATCACCAGAGTCAATATCGGAATGAAGCTAGGAAAAGAGAAATCGAGATTTTTAATTCCATGAGGGAGGCCATGGGGAGACAGAGTCTCACTTGCACGCTGTTTGCTGTAGTACCTTCCACACACACTCACACAGACGTGCACACACACACATACACTGTGAGAAAGAGATGCTGTCACCCACTTCTACAGATGAAGCAGTGGAATCTGAGAGAAGATCATTGCCTTGGCCAAGGTCACACGGCTGGGTGCAGTGAACTCAGCGTTCGAACTTGAACCCTGGGTTTTTTAAATTCTAAGATTCATGCTTTCCTCACAAATATGCACACATTCACGCGGATATCACCCAAACAAAATATATATACATATGCATCTATATTAATAGACTTATTTTGAAAGAAATATGTACATAACATAAAAAATTTAAAAACACAAACATTTATGCCATAAGTAAGTCTTCTCAGTTCTGATTCCCACTCCCTCAATATCTCTGCTCACACACACAACAGTTGTTACCAGTTTCCTGTGAATCCTCTAAGATATATTTTACGCATATGCTAGAATATCTGTACAGTGAGATACATAAATGTCCCGGTTTATTTTTATGCAATAAAGTGCTATAGTGCACATGTCACGCTCCACCTCTGGTGTTTTCCTATAAAAGTAAATTCAGGTGGTCTTTCACACAGATACATGCAGATAGACCTCACCCAGTGGGTGGATGTTATCACCTCGTTTTAGCTGTCCTCTGCCAAAGGACATGGAGGTTGCTTCCAGGCTTCTGTTGCTACAAGCAATTCCTTGATCAGACCTTTCCAGAAGACCCTCTGTGAGGAGCATGAGGTATGAAGGTCTGGGGACGTGGCTGCTGGGAGGAAGCTCCCATTCTGATCACAGGCATCGTGTGGGTAGGATAGATTCATAGGTATGCAACTTCTTAGACAATAGAGAGAATCTTAAATATGTTTAGGTTCTTTCTCCCTTCTTTGACAAAGCCCAGAGACATGATGGTACTTGTCTAAATCCACACTTGGCCGGACAGGGGCAGAATCCAGTTGTCCTGACTACCCATCCCGTGCCTTGCTTGATTCTCTTCTGTGTGGATCTCACCCAAAGACCCCATCTGATCATCTGATTTTCCTGCAGCAATTAATTCCTCACCTTCTCTTAATATCACTTCCATGTCTGAAGCTTCCATCTTAATCTGAGTTCCTCTGCCCTCATTATGCCATTTGTCAGAAGAGATAAACATTGCTTTTACCATTTCTGTGGGCTTCAAGTGTAGCCAAGGGGTTCTACCCATGGTTCTACCTACTATGTAAGAAACCCCAGTATAAACCAGAAAGCTTTATTCAAAAGGCACTGATGATGATGATGATGATTATAATAATAATGTTCTAACAATATAATAATAGTTCTTATTATCAATGACATTTTAATAGTGATATTATAAGTAAATGTCATTTTAATATTATTATTAATGCCATTTTAATATTATTGTTATGAAACCAAGGTCCAGAGAGAGCTTGTTCAGAATCACAAAGCAAGGTTCAATACACTGTTTTTAAAAATGTCTGTGTTATTTCAATTTCCCAAAAAGCATCTAATTGATTTGCAGCCAGTGGCTCAGCGAAACACCAAATACTTCAGTTCGGGGGCGGGGGTGGGGTGGGGTGGGGAGGTACCTGTAGGCACAAATCAGGAAGACCATTTTGATTTTAGTTCACAGTGTGTCTCAGGAAAATTAAAAGAAAAAAAAAAAAACCCTTTCTTTCAGAACTTGTTATTCATAACCAGCTACGTATTGTCATGAAATGATGGTTACCACATTTCTCGTGAATAATTGTGAGTAAAATATGAAGCTATTGAATGACCTCCAAAGGATGAACAGAATTGCCCCAATCTTCTTACAATCTCCACAGTGAGGGCAGGATCCCTGACGCTGTTCCCCTGGCTTCCTCCCCAACCCCCACGGTCTGTTATTTGTTCCTTTTCTTGCCTCAGACCTGGCATAAGTTAGGGGCTTGGTCTTATGAATGAGAAACAAGGAAATCAATGCTTATTTTAATAGGAGTGTCTAGAAGAGAAGTTTCCAGGGGCTTTCATGGATTACATGTGAGTTTGGCCAAGTTTCTTGAGAATTACAGATTCTAGTTCATGATCAACCAAATAACTGAAAGAAAAAAAAAAATGTAAAACCATAGTGCTCATTAGTTTTCCTCTACTTTGTTTTCAGATTTGTAAGTTGGATATAAATTTCTCCTTTTTCTCTCTCCAACAAAGATGACCTATACAACTGACAATGATATTTATTAGGTTCCACACAAAAAGCAGTTTGGGAAACCATTCAATCCTATCGGGGGATCCAGTCGCCGAGGCACACACAGCCAATTCCTAACGCCAAAGACTGATGGCCTCCCCCTCTGCAGAGCACAGCATGACACAGACTGTGTTTCCTGCAAGAAATCTGAAAGTCCGTTGCCTGCCAAAACGTACTTTTTCAAAGCAGCGTAAAGCACTCAACCTTGAATGTCGTCAAATCAAAGGTCATCCAGTCGACTCCCTCTGTTCTCAGGGAACTACATACCCGCAGTATCTCAAAAGGAAGATCCACAGGATCCAGCCCCTTTTGTCTTCTTCCCCCATCCAATCTGACATCTCGCACTCAATCCCATGTGCCTACATATAAAGGTCATTCACTGCTTACTTTTCTCCGTGTTTTGCCCTATGATTCCCCTTTTAGTGGGCATGTCAACCGCTTGCTCCACAGAGATAAGGAAAGGGTTCTCCAGATCCTGTCTCTTCTCAGTCCCGCACCCTAACACACATACACTGTTCCCCACTGAGATAGTCCCCAAGGCAGGAAGGTTCTATATCCTCAGAACAATTCACACACAGCTCCCCATGTTGTTCAGGCTGCAACAGCCCCCGCCATGACTTAAGTCTCGTCTTCCTCTCTGGGCACAGAGCCCATCTCCTCATGTAGGGAATTCACATGCCAATTATTTCCCTGGGCTCCCATTTCCCCCAGACGACTCCTATTTTGGGTATAATCTTTCCATTTTCGGGTACACATGAATGAAATTCTTTTGGTATGTCTGGCATTGAAAAGGCACTTTCCCAACCTGGAACAACATTATTGAGATGCTAATATGAACCTCTTCCAAATATGTCAATTACATAAGTGTGCATTGCTGTTCTCATGTTAAAGAACAACTGAAATAACTCCTTGGAATATAGGAGGCTTAGAAATTAGCTCACCTCAGATCTACCCTTGGCCTTTGTCCCCTTCACGGGATAACTCCGAGTCCTCTTTCAAGTCAGAGGTCATGACCATGTTCTCTATGAAACCTTCCTCCATCCTTCCCAAACATTCCCATGTAAATGTGTAATAATTTCTGTTGAATTTCTTCATTATCCTTTTCTCTGTGCATGTATGTGTGTGTGTGTGTCTGTTTTAATCGCTTAGATAGGTGTGTCTTTTCCACTAGTCTCTGAACTCTTTCAAGACCCGAATATTTTATCCAGGTTACTGTTGGCCTAGCTCTCTTCCCTGGAGCACAGCGGGCTTTCATTCTTATGCAGATGAACACCTA
Source organism: Mellivora capensis (assembly GCA_004024625.1). Taxonomy (NCBI): domain Eukaryota; kingdom Metazoa; phylum Chordata; class Mammalia; order Carnivora; family Mustelidae; genus Mellivora; species Mellivora capensis. The sequence goes on along the minus strand of PISX010001741.1, from coordinate 127,400 downwards.
TCTTCTTGTCCTTAACACCATTATCCTCTGAAAGATCGCTGCACATTTAAAAATAAATGATAACGGGCAATATATTTTTTAACGTATTTCAGACTGCCTTTTGCACCCTTTGCACCTTTTTGGAGGGGGGTACACAGAGAATGCAGTCTTAAATACTGGGAGGGCACTCAGATCATCCTAACTGGATGTTGCCATCCCTGAGCCAGAGCGTATAAAATCCCACCCATTCTTAAGACACATCCGATTCATCAAATATTGACCAAGGCCTCCCCAAAACTGGGCTTAGTACCAGGACCTCAGGACACAGAATGACACCGGTCAGGTCCAGGGAGGGAGACGGGCAAACAGACCCGTGTAATTCAGAAGGGAAAGTTCTCATAAACTGCAGGGCGGGTTCTGAGAGGGCAAGGAAGGGGCCTCTACCTTGGAGGTAGGGTGTGGTCAGCCAAATGCCCTCCATTGGAGAATGGGTAAATAAATAATGGTTTCAACTCAGTAGACTACCGCACAGTCATTAAAAATGGAGTTTAATGATATATTAAGTGGAAAACAGAAGTGTTCTTAATATGGATAAGTCTATGAATGGGGGGGAAGGCTGAAAGATGTTTGAACAATGATTTTGTGTTCTTACTGAAGGCCATTAGTGCCCCCTCCCCCCAGGAATTTTCGTTCTTGGCCAGACCCTCCTGCTGGACTGGTGAGAGGGAGAAATAAGCACTGCAGAGCAGCGGCCTTACCCTGCCCACGAGCACGGGGTCAGGCCCGGTGTACTCCTCGATCACGAAGAACTGGTTCCAGACCCAGCCTCGCTTGGAGCGCTGCAGCACCTGCCCCTCCTTGCCCTTCTCGTGGTGTCCGTGGAACGAGGGTCGCAGGTGGCCCCGCCGCTCGGTGGTGAGGGCCTGGCTGTGGCACAGCACGCCCAGGCACACCAGGGCGGCTTGTAAACAATAGTGCTCCTTCATTTTTGGTTACGTGGTAGGCACAGGAGAATGCGGCTGTCGCCCCTCTCAGCAGCCCCGTGGCGGGCCTGGCCGATGGCAGCCTCCGGGATGCGTCACGCAGACCTCTCTCGGAATGGAATGTCTCTGCTCGCTGAGTACATCACGTCAGGGCTGCCCACTTCCCCAGTCGGCTTCTGCAGGAAGAGAGAAAGGTCAGATTAGCCTCAGGCTACGTCCCCAATTCATTTCAACCCCACTCCATCAAAGAGTGGGCCACAGCTGGGGGAGTGGGGGGTGGTGGCGGGCTGAGTAAGAAAATAATTGTCCCTGCTCTCGAAAGTTACCGTGTCACCGGTGGGGTAAACTCTTACAAAAAGATGACCCTCAAGGTCTATACGAGGATGAACGTGTGCGCTGTGTGTGCTGTGGAATCCAGCTCCAAGGTCTCGGTGTCCGTTTTACCACTGACTGACCCCCTTACTAGGGGTTTGGGGCAAGACGACAGCTCCTTGAGCTCAGCTTGCTCCTTTACGAAATGGGGATGCTAATCGCACTCACTGAAATGTCGACACAGGAATTAAATGATTAATGCCTCTAAATCCCTTAGCACAGTGTCTTGTACACAGCAAGTTCTCCATATTTATCGGTTATCGTTATTGATCATACTTGTACTAGAGTACATTTTCATCCCTAGAGGAACTTAGGGCATTATGGGCGTCCAGGAGAGGAACATCTAACTGATGGGGATTAAGGGAGGACAAGGGAGAGAGTGGGGATAGTTATGGGAGACTCCCTGAATGTGGGATGGCTGTGCTGCAGCCTAAAGTCAGAGTTACTGTGATCAGAAGGGAGTGGATGGGATGACCAGAAGGGAGTGGATGGGATGACCAGAAGGGAGTGGATGGGATAACCATGCAGAGGGAACAGCATGCTCCAAAGCCCAGAGGTCCTCATAATGCACAGCACGTCCCCACACTGGTCAGCATGACTGGATGGTGCAAGGAGGAGAAAAGCAGCAATGGACCCTGCCAGAGAAAGGAGGCTGGGACAGATGCCGAGAAAACACTCATGCTCACTAAAAAAACACTTGTCAGTGAAATAACAGATCAAGTCCTCATGGTGGATCAGTGAATGCTATGGTGTGACTTAATGAATAATCCCAGTGGCTCTTGTTTGATCAAAGGCCCACCCAAGAACCTGAAGATAGCTCCTTAACCTGGCAGTCTTAAAACAGAAACCTTACAAGCTTTTTCCAACCATGAAATGCAAAATAAAAGAGCATACCCCACCAAATGATCCAAAGGTCTTGTTCCTGGCTCCCAGCCATGGCTCAGCTACTCATCAGTATAAGGATGGGCCTTCCATGTGCCTTGTAGGTTTCTAACCTACAGTTACTCTGGTATTTAATTTCTGCCTTGGCTTCTGGACTTCTTCACTAAACTTAGTCTTGCTGCTGCTGGAAACTTAATTAACCCCCATGGAACTTCCCTTGCTTGTTCCCCTCTCTTAGCACCTTGCAATTTCTTCTGAACTATTATCCCTTTCTCTTGGTGTACCACCCAGACTTCAGCTGGAGGTCTAGCTCCCAGAACCTGGCAATCCCCATTACCATGCCCACTACCAACGGGAGACAGCTCAGAAGAGTGCTGGGCACAGAGCATAACATTCTGATACTGAGGACGACACTTCAATTCAGCACTGGTGAGTCTAAATGAAACTGGTGAGCTTCTTGAGCATTGTAGGAAACAAATCATTTAATTCCTAGCTATCTGGTATGAATGTAGTGGTGGTGGGGGAAGGTGAACATAAAGGAAGGAGCATGAGTTTTGGCATAGTGGAATGTACCTAGATTTGGAGATCAGAGAGACCTGAGTTGGAGCACCACTTCTGTATCTTATAATATAGGTGATGTTAGGCCCACCAGTCAGACATTCTGAGCCTCTAGGTGTACTCTCATCTGAGCTACGGGGATGACAAGAATTGCTGCACGCATATAAGACTGCATGGGCACAGTCTGGGTTTCTTCTCTCTTCCTAGAGTGCCACAATTCAAGCCCCCAGGTCTCACTCAGTAGAAGGAGGTGCTTTGGCCTTAAAGATAGAGATGCTCAGAAAAGGCACTTTCTCTCAGAGAGGGACTGAGGAGTAAGAGCCATCTGGTCTTAGTAATCTAGACTTGGTGAAATTCTAATCTGTTGGAGCAGAACATTTTTCCTTCTTTTTTTTTTTAAGATTTTATTTATTTATTTGACAGAGAGAGATCATGAGTAGGCAGAGAGGCAGGCAGAGAGAGGGGAAGGGGAGTAGGCTCCCTGCCGAGCAGAGAGCCGGACGCGGGGCTCGATGCCAGGACCCTGAGATCACGACCTGAGCCGAAGGCAGAGGCTTTAACCCACTGAGCCACCCAGGCGCCCCAACATTTTTCCTTCTGATGACCTTTGACTTCACCAACCCAAACCTTTCTGCTTCCTTTGTCATATGGCAAAATGTGTCTAGGGAGGCCACAGACGTGCAGATAAGTTCAGGTGTCCATCACTGCCCCCAGTACACTCTTTGATGTTAGTCTCTTTTCAAGGAATAGGGAGTCCAATATTTGGTGTAGACAGACATCTCAGGGTATGGAAAAGACTGTGTAGAAGAGAGAGAGATTAAACAGATGGCATGTCATTGAATGGCTTCATCCTCAGACTCGGGGATGCTAACAATACATGAAACGCTGTTTCCTGCTATCCAAACTGATTGTGTGAAAAAAACACAGAGGGGGGCCCCAGGAGGAGTCAGATCCTACAAGGAGTCAATGTGAAGCAACAGGAAGATCCCTCGGCTTAAGTCAGGAAGCGAGATATATGGTCAAGAATCTGCCAATAGCTTGTCATGGGACCTCATCATTCCTGTATTGGTACATTCTCTCCAAAATGAAGCCATTGGGTGACATGTTCTACAAATGGCTCCCAGCTTCATATTCATTGTTGGAACTCCAGTGAGAGGCTGTTGGGGATTTCTTCTGATTCATATACCATCTCTTTACTAAACTGGATGCAAAGTTATGATTGGGATTATATGTTACACACGATTATAGGTCCAATGCTGAGCTTTTGAAAGCAAGCCATCAGTAAAAGTTGAATGTATTATTTGAACCCCATACTTCAAGTGCAAACTTGATACTGCCACCAAAGTATCTCAAGAAGAAGAAACAGCAACGACCATATGGTGTGACAAGATCCCTGCCCATTTTACACCATGCCAAGTATTAAGTGTTCATTCACATGGTGATAAATTATTCTTGCATATAAACTGTGAAGTGTATTTGAAAGAAAGGGTTTAATTAAAGTTCATATTTCTGCACCTCTTTCTTCTGGCTGCCATTTTGCTGTAAAGCACAATTATTTCTGACACCAGAAGTGTTAAAACTAGATGACAACTTTTTTCCTTGATAAAAAAAATTCTAGCTTGATACTAATGAATTTAAGAGTTTCCACATGACCCAAAAAACAATGAAACCATTATTGAAAAGACGAAATTATCTATTCTCTTTTCTTGGAAATAGCAAAACCAACTTGCTTTTAAAAGTAACTCATTGGACCCATTATTTGAAAGTATTTATACAACTATATGTAATATGTAATGTTACTTTAATGATTAGCCTCAGGTATGTATAAGATGAATTTTAAGACATGATTTTAAAAAATTACTTTCAGAATGAAAATTCACTTAGCCAAAGCTTTTTCTAACTACTCTTCTAATAACTTTACAAATAGTAATTCAGCTATTTATTTCTATAACAAACATGAATAGGTACTATCAATATTCTTATTATAAAGGCTGAGGAAGCTGGGGCCCAGATAAATGAAGCAATTTGTGCAAGGCTATGCTTCTGGGAAATCGCAGAGCTGAAATTTGAACCCCTGCCATCTGGCTCTGGTGTCTGTGTTCTTAATCAGTGCAAAATACCAACTCCTGCCATTTGTTTCTGCCTGAGTTCATAAGGAAATGATACAGTTACTATGATATGGGTAATGTAACCTAGAAGGCACTTGAAGTAAACCAACATTAGAACTTGGTATATAATAATATGACTGGTAAAAATAGTAATAATAATTAATATTCATCCATGGTTATGATCTGCCTAATACTCTTTTAAATGCTTTCCATGAGGTGAGTCATCCAATTTTCACAATAACCCTACACAAATAGTATTATTGCTATTCCCATTTTATAGGTAAGCAGTCTGAGGTATAGCAAGATTAAATAACTCGTCCATGGTTACAGAACCAGCAAGTGGAAGATCTGGGACATGCACCCTAGATCTTTGGCTCCAAGACCTCTATCTTCCTCCCCTAGAGTGCTGTGCCATATTGCCTTTCTAAGAGAAGACTGTAGAGCTAATATAGACACACATCCTGAAACACACGTAACAGTCTTAAAATGATAGCGATTTAAGTTTTAGTGGCACTGGTGGTGACTAAAATACTAAAAACCAAACCAGAAAGAGTATAAAACATTTTATAGCAGAGACCATAGTGAAGATGAACAGGAAGTGATTACATCAGTCCATCAACAGCACAGTACAACCAGGCCTTTAAACAACACATGACACAAAAGTTAATCTTCGCTTTTTATTTTTAAACGCCCTGCTTCCGAATTTCTAAATCTATATGTTTCAAAAATGTGTTCAGAAAGATTCTTTTTTTTTTTTTTTTTTTTTTTAAGAAATGTTTCTAGGGGCGCCTGGGTGGCTCAGTGGGTTGAGGCTTCTGCCTTCGGCTCAGGTCATGCATGATCCCAGGACCTGGGATCGAGCCCCACGTCGGGCTCTCTGCTCAGCAGGGAGCCTGCTTCCTCCTCTCTCTCTGCCTGCCTCTCTGCCTACTTGTGATCTCTGTCTGTCAAATAAATAAATAAAATATTTAAAAAAAAAGAAAGAAATGTTTCTAAAATCTAGAGATCTGATTGATATATTCAACGGTAAAGAGTTTTCAGGGAACACACATGAAAATTAATAGGAAGCAGCCCTCCTAAGAAGACCTCGACATTGGTCATAATTAGAGAAATATATCAATGTTCTAATTGGTTTCAATAAAAACCCCCAAGGCAACTCTCAAACAATCCTTCCATTAAAGCACTTTCTAGCAGTATGCAAGGATGTCTAAGCGTTGGGGTTCCACTAAAACATACAGGCGGACTTTATTTTACAGTGGGAGCATATTGCTTGGAAGGAAAAATAAATGTTGTTGAAAGTCACAGGAGTAATAACATGACAGGAAAATGGATTTGCAAAACCACCAGCTCTAAGTGGAAGGCTCGCCCCTCTATCTTGAGAGCAGATAGCCCGTCATAAGCTATTGCGCCTTGAGCATAAAACCCTCTTGCTGTGCCTGCTTTTGTCTTCGTAAAAGAAAATGACATATACGGGTGTTTAAGTATATTTGGACTCCTGCTGGAAATTGTTATCGGGTAGAGAAAGAAAGAGGAAAGCGCTTAGCAGAAAGCAAGTGGCTTTGGTTTTTCAGCGTTCTCCTCCCCACAGAGCTGGAAGGATCAGACAGGCTGACCTGTTCTTTTCATTTCCGGGGAGCTAATTTACAGTTAAAGACAGGTTATCATTACATTAAGAATATTATCGAGGCCCGCACCAGAAACTCCACATTCTGCATGTGCAGTGTCCCCTTGTGGGAGAGTTCGGAGGCTGTGCTCTCCACTTCAACAAACACAGCTTTGTAACCAATCGGATTCTATTATGCAAATTAATTCAAGCATATTTTATTCCCCGTTCAGATCTCATCACTCAGCACGGAGCTGGTCTCTAGTTTCAAATCAAATCACAGGAATTATGCCATGTCTGTGGAAATCACAGAGAATGGGGAGAGGAAGTATTATAAGAACTTTGAATCATATTTCTCCTTCCCTGATTTCTACACTAGGAGCAAAGCATCAGCTTGGGGTAATAATCACTTCTGCTCAGGTGCAAAACACACATGTGCAAGACTGCAAAAGGGTCATTGTTGTTCCAGCTCTGATGCTAAATTCAAATGTCAAAGTATGTAGCAAATAGGGCCCCTTATCAGTGACCATTATGTTTTCTAGGGGTGAGTGGAAATTTTAAAACTGCTGCAATGTAAGTGTGATCCCCTTCTTCTAGAGAAATAGAGAACCATGTGAGTGTCAGCATTGAAAGTGAAAAGATCATTCACTGCCTCCTGTTGGGCAGACCTGTGTCCAAATCCTGGTCCTGTCACTTACAGGCTACATGACCTTAGGTATTGATGATAGAGATTATCCTTGACCCAGTGCTTGATCTTTCTAGTGCTGGGCAGTATACTCAGGGCTTGGTACCTATTATTTAATTGTATCTTTACCACAACTTGTATGTAAATATCACCCCGATTTTATCTACAAGGAAAGTGAGGCTCAGAATGGTTGAATAAATCACCCAAGGGTACATCCTAAATCACTAGCAAGGCTGCTATTCAAATTCAAGTTTATGTGACAACAGAACCCCTGCTTTTGCTTTACCGGACTCCCAAACTCTGGGAGCCCATGTTCCCCTCATCTTCGATATAAGGAGAGGGCATGATCCATCTTCGAGGGTCATTTCAGCTGCAAAATTGTATTTGATATTGAAAATAGTCTTTGTTAGATATGAATTTCATTATCTATCAGCCTCTATGTGTGTACTCTCAGCCTGTATTTTTTTAGGCTCTCATGGCCACAAAGTGTCACTGGGGTCCAACATCAGTTCCCAGACCCCAAACATGTAGAATCATTCCATGATTATTTACTTATCTCTTCAAATAATTAAGTAAACTTCCATTAATAAGGTGATTAAATACAACGTGTGCAACGAAGAACTTATTTTTTTGTGCTCTACTCAATCCTTAAGACAGTCTTTTTTCTTAATATTTTAATATGTTATATTATTTATATATATTATATTTAATATGCTACATATAAATATATGTAATATTTTAAAATGTTAATCATTAAGATGAATAAAATATATCAACACATACAGGAAATAATGTCAGCTGTGTCATCTCAGACTGTGAATAAACACTGTATATGAATGCGTGAAAAGAGAAAGATTTCCTTTTCTTTTCTTTCTTTCTTTTCTTTTTTTTTCATGAGCTAAAATACCTGAGGGAAAATTAGGGCACAAATGGCAATGATAAACAGATGCTCAGATGCTCAACCTGATGTACTTCACTTGTGGTATCAGAGGCCTCTTGTAAATTTCCCTTCGTCTCAGAGCAGTACATATCTGTAACGCTTTCTTCATTTGCAGTTCCTTCATTCAGCAATAACTTTTCACAGTGCCAGACCTGGGTTGGACCCCAGGGATACACAGACTGCTGTGTATCTCTGATCGGTACGGAGACTGTGTACTCCAGCATCGGTGAGACAGTCTTTTAAGTAGATGAATCATGGGATAATGGGATAATGGGATCGGTGCAAGCAGGACTTATGTACACAGCACCGAGGAATTGGGGAGCACATCTCTGCAGATGAATGTGTACCATATCATTCCAGTCCTCTGGTCCTTGCCCACTCCTGCTTCCTCCAAGTAAACACGTATCATCTCTGCAATCTCCACCATGTGAAGCTTCCGTTCTCATCATGAACCACGGCTGATTGAACTGTATCTAGTTCAGCAATAACCAACCCTTAAATTGATCAGTGATTGTTTTAAACTGTGTCATCTGGCTCATAAGGACAAGCTGAGTGCATAAGATCCACTTGGGAACTTGAATGAAAGGAAACAGGAACCGTGTTTCTGTGAGCGGGGGAACTGAAACAGGAAGGTGATGGGCTGCCTGAGGGGTGGAGTAGTCATCCTCCATGGCCAAAGATTCGGTGAAATCAAGGTTACGAGCAAGCCAGTTAGTAACCAAACAGAAACAAACATGGCCTCTGGCCCCAAGCCAGGTAAACAGCACGACACATGGCCTGGTTCTCTGAAAATCTTGGCAATGAAGGACTGCCCTCCACCTGCTGTCTCCATGGGGTCCACCATACTGATCTCCTGCTTCTCAGTTTCCATACATCAAATGACTATAGGTCTCCTATAAGTGAGCCAACTTCCATGCTTTCTTCTACCCTCAAGACAGCAAACCTAGTAAACTACAATAATCAATAGGAAAATGTTTGGTGGTTCTTCTGATAAAGGATGAAGTACTCTAGCTGTGGAGATCATTTTTTCATACATAGAAAATGCCTTCTTCATTTCTGAACATCCAAGAAACACTGGAGCCATAGGGAGACTTTCACAACAAAAGTCAAGACACCTGTGTTCTAGCAAAGATTCTGTCATTGAACAGTTACGTAACCTTAGAAAAAAATTCTTCCTGAGACTTTCACCTTTCCATAAAATGGGAGGCTAACAATAGCCTATCAAGTCTATCAAGTTTTTCCGTGTCTACCGGAGCCTGTGAGCCTGTGCTGTGCTGAGACAGAACAACCTTCCCTAGATGGGGGCTGCCCCTAATTTAAAAAGTCTGGGTCCTAGCTGGCAGGACTGCTCCACACATACCAGGGGGCTGCACTTCCATCAGATATAATGGCAGTGGTATTCTCTGGGACTAGGCAATGCAGACCCCTGTTAATGTGACAGGCTTTGAGTCCCAACTTTAGGAAACAGAACTCACCTGATGGGCAATGGGAATCCACTAAAAACTCTGATCTAGAGATTGATGGAATCCAAACTGTCAGAGGTATACGGGAGAAAGTGGCATGAGAACTGGGAGTTCTGACACAATTGTTAACAGCATAGGCTCAACAGTCAGAGGGTTTAGAGCATTAGAGCTCAAGAGCTAGGGCTTATTCCTTAGGTGTATGACTCGGCCTCCAAGAATCTCCATGCCGCCATGTTGAAAATGTGAAAACAGGAGAAGTGCTCTCAGAGGGAGAGTTAAAATGAAAGGAGATGATGCATGGAGAGAACCTTGTATGAACTTGACATGGTCTGGCACACTGCAGGTGATCAAGAGGACAAATGAGGAGTTTTGTTTCTTCAACAAGAATGCATAAATATGTACTATAAGCCCTGGATACAGTGATAGGACATACCATACACATACCACATGCAATAACGTGCAAGCTTAACGGAAGGCTTTGAGACGCTGTCCATTAAGAGGAGTTAAATAAAATAATACTTAGAATAGGAATTGTTAAATACGACACAAGTAACTGAGGGAAATGAGATAAAGCAGACCAGTATTTTCTAATAGAAATATAATGGGAGTTACATGTATAATTTTATCTAGATGCCACATTTAAAAAAATATATCTTATTTATTTATTTGACAGACAGAGATCACAAGTAGGCAGAGAGGCAAGCAGAGAGAGTGGGGGGGAAGCAGGCTCCCTGCTGATCAGAGAGCCCGATGCGGGGCTTGATCCCAGGACCCTGAGATCATGACCCGAGCCAAATCTAGATGCCACATTTTTAAAAGTTTTAAAGAATGAGTACATTTATTTTAACAATATTTTTTATTTAATTCAGTATGCCCCAAATGGTATCAGTTTAATATGTAATAAATATATGGATTATGGAGATATTACACACACACACACACACACACACACACGTTTTTTTTGTTGTTGTTTGTTTGTTTGGTCCTAAGACCTCAAAACCCAGTGTGTATTTTAAACTTACAGCACATCTCTGTTTGGACTAGCCACATTTCAAAAGCTTGATAGCCTTACATGGCTACTGGCTACCATTTAGGACAGCACAGTAGAGGATTCTAGCATATCTGGAGAGAAGGGGATGCGGTCAACAGAGACTTCCTGGATTCATTACAGTCACTCAGGGCGAGAGATAACATGGCTCTAAATAGGAAATATAAGTCTCTGGTAGAGGAAAAGGGACCCTTCTGGAAACCATGCAGATGTGGAGGGCCTAGGGAAGTGGACAACCCAAGAAGGGCAGAGCATGAAGCCGTAGTCTGAAGTTGGCGCTGCTTCTCCTGGCCTCAGGAGGAGAGGGGCTGGTTTGGGGATAAAGCACATGCCTTTGGTTTTAAGTGGGTTAAAGCTTGTGAAGCCAATGGACTGAGGCTCCTGTGAAAAGTGTCAGGGTAGAGCTAAGTTTCTGAGTTCTTCCAAGAGTAGGTATTATCTGTGTTACCATTTCTGTTTCCAGTTTGGGCATTCTGCTGCATTATTCATGGCTAGAGTCTCAGACTGCATGGTTTTTGCATGAAACTCAGACTCAGGTTTCTGGATGAAACCCCTTCCTTAGACCTTCCACTCTTATTCTTTCTTCAGCGGACAAATAGGGAAAGAGATACAGAAATGACAAGCAACTTGTGCAAAATAGAAAAAAAAATAACAAAAAGTGCACAAAACCTAAAGCCCTCACTCTGTAGAGGAAACATGAAAGAGAAAGCATGGAGCGGAAGATAATTTATACAGCATCCACCCTGCCCTTTTGCTCCCCAAACCCGGAGTAAAAGCAGTCCTCCCTTGCCAACTACTTCTATGGAAACAACCGTCCATATTCTATAAGGGAAAAGGCATTCATAAATAAGGACCTGGGAGCTCTCTTTAAGGACTGTCCGTGGAGAATGGGAGGAAAGAAAACAATCTGCATATTATCACCGGAATCTGCAGTGAACCACTCTCCACGAAGAATGTGGGTTTTTTTTTTTTAAGTATAAACAAGAAGAGGAGGAATTATCCCAAGGTGGTCTTAGTAACTGACAAGGGCTTGATGTGTTTTTTTCTGAAATAATTACTAAAACAAGGGGAGAGAGTGCCTCAAATCACCACTACCGAGACTTCAGAATTTTGCGACATCCAGCCTGTGACCCCAGTCCACTGTGGTCCACAGGCATCCGACCAGGGTAATCAGCCTTCGAACAGAAGTGAGGAATGCAGAAAGTCAAGCCGCTTTCAATTACTGGAAGCTTGACTCTTACCAGAGTGTGGGTGGGCTTCTGGAGGTCTCTTTCTAACGTACCTCCCCAAACCATGCTGTCATGCTAAGAGTAGACTAAACCGCCACATACATTTATTTATTTATTTATTTATTTATTTGGCTGTCTCTACATATGCCACAGATTTTCTCACCTCCCCTTATTTTTAGAAAGCAGACACCAACAATAGCCTCATAATGATCTCATTGTAGTTTCAAATAATCCAATCTTTGAAGCCCGATTCTTTCTTTTCAGATGTATTAATGTCATTTATCAAAAGTAATGGGATTTTTTTAAAAGTGAAGCATAAAAGAAAAGTAATGGGATACAGCAAACCAGTCAAGTGCCTTGTACATGTGCAGAGCATTTTGTGAAGCATTTGCTGAACACTTTCAGGCAGACAGGACTTTCAAAGGCAACGTTAAGTGTCTTTTGTGGGTCTCAGATAATACGGTTCACTTAATTAGATTTTCCATAATCCCCGGTTAATCCTATTGTGAATTACAGACGTGAGTTTTGACTTGCCTGGCGGAAACATCTACTACTATAAATGTATTTCTGGAAAAAAAAAAATATGTACCTTATTTATAATTCATTACCAAAATCATATACCATAGAGACTGCCTCTTCTTCTCCCTTGCCCTGGTAAAAGTGACCATTTCCACTCCTTTGGACCATATTGGCCCTTTAAGCAATTTAATAAGGGCACTTCTAATATTTTTTGTTCTTGATTATGCCTTCCTCTTCTCCAAGATATATGAAGTTCTCTAGGGTTTGGGAACATACGTGAGTCCTCAGCACGGAGTACAATCATGCATATAGCCGGCGGCACCTCAGTCCTTTCTGAAGCTTGACATTTAGACTAGTGTCCCTAGAACTGCACTGCGGAGTAGATGCAGCTGGGCGGTCTCAAAAATCCCATTGCCAGGCCTTCTTTAACACCAAGCAAAATAATTGAAAACCAGGAATCGCCATTTTTGAAATTCCTCAGGTGGTTGTGGTATATACATTTAAGGTGAGAACCACTGGTCTAGAGCTACACTATCCGGTATGGCAACATATCCAGGTGGCAACCTAGACACATGTGGCTTTTAAAATTTGACTTAATTTAAATGAAATAAAATTAAAAATTTACTGCCTCAATATACTAGTCCCATTTCAAGTGTTCAGTGGTCATTTCTGTCATAGAAAAGAGTTCTATTAGTCTGTGTTGGCCTTAGTCTCTAAAACACCTTCACCTGGTCTGTTGAGTGAATGAAGGTATATGAAGAACGCTGACTAGGCATTCCAAGGTCAGCCACAAACTCACTGTGCAATGTCCAGTGTTCTAGAATTCTGTTTTCCTATCGGTGAAATCAAGGGCTGGATAGGATGGACGGCTCTCCAAAGACAACCAGCAGAATGCCCCCAAAAATTAAGAGGAAAGGGGCTGCAACAGGCAGGGCCAGCTGAACCTCCTGGCCCCATATCCCCCAGCAAACAGAAACCCAGCCCGATTAAGCAAAATGTGTCCTTGAAAAGCAGTTCGGCTGCATTCAAAAAAAAAACAAAGGAAGAAAAGAAACCACTTCTGAGACCTTGATACCTCACAGACTCACTGTCTCAGCCCATCAGCGGGTTAGGAAATTCCTGCTTCAGCGCCGTGATCTTCTCCTGGGTTGGGGGGGTGCAGCTCAGGGAACCGTGGGGCCACTGACAACTGACAACTCACTTCACCTCCCTGAGTCTGTTTTCTCTTATGACAAAAATAGTAGAAAGATGCCTGACCTCCCTGGCTCCCAAGTTAATGGAAGGGTGGAAAGAGATAATAGGTAGGGAAGCTCTTTGTAAAAACATAACATCCACTGCCCAGGTGAGGAGGGAGACGATGAAACGCTGACAGGAGCGGCAACTTCCATTTCTTCGGGTCGTTTTTCAAGCTGGGCTTTTAGACTTTAGTAATGTAGTTGTAGATAAACGCAAATGACCTCTTAACGTTCCAGGAAGGAAATGCGATTACGTTCCTTTTCTCTGATGGGGATACAAACTCTGTCAGATGCTGCAAATGGGTTCCTTTCTTGCACCTGAGTACCCTCTCTGTTTGCTTCTGGACCCAAAAGGATTCTGTGATGCTGACTTGGGAGGATGCGGATCCCGGGTGTAGCTCCTCAGCTGAGGGACGGTGTGTGTGGTGGTGAGAGGAGGGACAGCCGATTCCAACAAGAAAAGCTGTGAAAATAGATTAGAGGGACGCCTGGGTGGCTCAGTTGGTTAAGTGGCTGCCTTCGGCTCAGGTCATGATCCCAGCGTCCTGGGATCGAGTCCCACATCGGGCTCCTTGCTCAGCAGGGAGCCTGCTTCTCCCTCTGCCTCTGCCTGCCACTCTGTCTGCCTGTGCTCACTCTCTCTGACAAATAAATAAAAATCTTAAAAAAAAAAAGAAAAAGATTAGAGTTCCAGACCTTATAGGGATCCAGGCCAGAAGGCCCTCTGCAGATACGGGGTCTTTCAATGATCCGGAATAGGGGAATGGAACAAGCATGAGAAGTGTGGTCAGAGCTGCCAGGAACGGGTCACATGAGATGGCATGGGCTTTCCTGGCTGGAGAAGTTCCAGGAGGCCATCCTGGCAAAGCACCCTTTCTCCTCTCAGCCTCTGCTTGTTGGGGGAGGGCATACCTGAATACCTAGTGTGTGGCAGGCACTGTGCCAAGTGCTTCCCACGCTTTCTTTATGATCTGTTCCCCCCCAGCATCCTCTGGAGTTTTGTGTCATCGTGTTCATTGTCCAGATAAGTAGACAATGGCCGGCGGCACTTCACTTTCAGAACACTCACTTTAGTTCCTATGACCAGTTAGCCCCGAAAGGGGGCTTGAAGCCATATATGGTCCATTTGGAAGGCCCTGCCTATCTGCCTTTATGTTGAACTTTTCTGTAATTTTCCTATGGAGGTCTTTTTTATTTTTATTTTTATTTTATCTTATTTTTTTTGGTGGGAGAGTGTGGATCGTCAGAACTCAGCTAGATTTTATTCCACATAGCAACCATTTAAAAAATATTCATGGAGCCTAGGATTTTCTGCAGTACTTAAATGCTCTGAATTTAGTGAAACATGTTCTTTGCCCACAAGAAACACATAAGTACTGGGAGTTTTAGGAAGTGGGTGTTTCACCCAAGGGTCAACCATCACCAACTCCTTTGATGTTTCCTTCGAGGATTTGCCCCCACGCCTGATGCTCCCCAGCCTTGCCACACTCTTCCAAATAGTCCTCGAATGAATGAAGCATGATTTTCAAACGTCTCCCTCATAATGTTTTCCACATGAGAACAAAATTTTGCTCTGCATCCTTCAATGCCTCAGCCTCCAAAGGAGGTGCTAATGATTATTAAAAGGCAAATGGTGCAGGGAGCCGTGGGAAGGCAGCCAGACAATAAATATCCTCTAACAAAGGAGCCAGCTCAACATGACGTAGCTCTGTGAGATCTCATGAGCTAATGGTTGTTAGAAAGAGTGGGTATGTCGCCCAGGGAAGGAGGAGTTACATGGTGGCAGAGGCAAGTCCCACACGTCAATATTTCATCCGAGGGCATGAAAGTGAGGCCCAGAATTGCTCTGTGACAGGAAGAGCGGCTGTCACCCAACCACGACCCACGCCACTGGTCAATTCAGTACCTGCACTGCCAAGGAGACTCAATCCTGTTTTCAGTCCTGTTTTCAACAGGAAAGGAGGTGACACTAGCTTGTTTTTGTTCATTTGTATGTTTATAGAATTACATAAACAAACAAAGTAATATAAAACTTTAATCGGTTTAGAGAGCACCAGTGTGATTCAGTCCCACTGGATGTTTCCCCAGGCCGGCTTGTCTCCATAAGGAGAAGCATGTGCAGCCAGGGATAAGTTTTGCCATTGCTCTCAGTCATTTTACATGAGTCGGCTAAGTACCTCTTCCCAAAAGGATTTTACTGGAAGGGCAAATTCACAATCTGTGGTACCATTGGTAATATAGAAAGCGCTCTCTAGAATCACTCAGTAAGGGAAAGGCCTTTTAGATCACAGCTGCCTCACTTAACCAAGAAGCAGATGAACGAGAAACAATAAAGCAATTGCTCCATCATGAACTTTGCCATCAAGGACTTACTGCCTTTTGGGCAAGACATCCGTGATGGAAATGCCCACCCTTGCATCTCAAGGATGACGGCCCATGAGGCCACAGAAATATGGCTTGGTCTCCTGGATCAGAACCTGTTCCTGCTTCTTAATACAACCATGATATTGAGTATCCCAGTCATGGGCCCTGTGCACCCCCAAGGTCTTAGTTCCAATCCTCCATCTATACCACACGTAGACATTTTTGAATCTAAAATCCAGCAATCTAATCAAGCCTAGCCAGCACTCACAAAGAAGGGGTCAGAGAGAGATTCCAAATTTGAAATCTAGCTGATCTGACAAATGGACACACTCAGAAAATAACTAACAGATCCAGATTAAGTTAGCTTGTTAAAATCAATGACAACTATAAACATGAAGAGGTGTCAAGACATACTCAGAATGGCATGGCCACTTCACAAAGGAGAAGGGATCTAGATCTGGATAGAAGATGGGGAGATTTCTGCACAGTAGAAATGGGAGGAAAGTACCATAGCTTCCACCCCAGCCCTCCTCTGAAGCCAACTTTATATCTCATTTTGTACGACATTCTCCATCTCATCGTCCCCGTGACTTTGCTGAGAATCCCAACTGGACTGCCAAGGGTTCTGAGGTTCCACCAAAACCATGCCAGATTTTCTCCCTGGGGTCTGCCCCTGCCTCGAGCATGTTTACCTCCTGCTTGAGGTCCCATTTCTATCTGGACAGAGGAGACAGTAAGTGATCTTGCCTCCTGCCTATATCTATGTGATTTCTGTCAGTGACTGTGCTCCTTCCCCAGGTGGACTCTCTTTGCACCAACCCAGATCAAGGACTCTTAATAGTTTCTACTGCTTTGGAGCTGTTCTAGCTACACAACCTCCAACACACTCACACATGCTTACACCGCACCTCTCTTCCCTTCCTCACTCCGCAGCGGAGATATTCCAACAGAACTTAGGGCTGACTCTTGGTAAGGCGCCGCCAAATCCTGCTTTGTCCTGTTCGGAGGGAACTGAGCCAACCTGTGGTTGATCCATAATCTACATCCTTTTCTTATGTCAGTCTTTTACTAGTTTATACATGGGCTCCAACAGATGCCCAGCCTTCAGGGCCTAGGTCAACATGAAGATCTTACTGCTGAGAAGCAAAGGTTTAAGTGATACGCAGGGTTGTGTCATGGTGACTGTGTCCCCACACAAAAAAGGGAATGACTTTTCAAACCAAAAAGTGATGCCACCATAAAGTAAGAAAAGTAGAGGGTTTTTTTGGCAGGAGGAGGGGATAGAGGCATCGCTTTGGGAAAATTCAAAGTGAAACACCAATAGGACCCAAATCAAAAGCCGGGAAAAAAATGTTTCTGGAGTCATAAGAAAAAAAAAAAGATTAAAAAAAAAAACAACAACAAACCCCAAACAACAACAACAACAAGAAGACATCTCATTAAGAATATTTAAGAGAAGCAAAGCCTTCTTCAAATAATTACAAATCACAAACTTGGTGCAGATATTGAAATGTGTGCATAAAAAGACTTTTTTTTCCCCTGCAAAATGTAATAAAGATGGGTTTTTTTTTTTTTCCCCCAGTGAAGCCATCTTGGAAAAGAAAATCACAAGAAAAAGGAGAAATTCAGATTATAGTAGAATAGTGAAAATTCTATGGGGAATTGAAAGTTTATATTGAAGATAAGTAGACATCATGAATGCTAATGGACACTTTAAATTGTGTGCCCTTATTCCGTCATGTGGCTTTGAATCTCCTCAAAACAGGTCCTTGGTCACTTTCTTGATATCCTATACAACAAAAAAGTCCCTGCACTTTTAAGAGAGGACCTAGCCTTCATGGGAGCTCACCTGGCATTTACAGTCAGGCTTGTGGTGCAATGAAGTGACAAGACGACTTTGCAAGTTCCCTGAAAGCTGTCTTCATATGGCTCGTTTCTCTTGAGTTATACCCCATGTTGAACCAATGCTTGCTTTGCTGAGATGAGGTGGATTTCTAGGAATAATCATCTCAAGCTTGCAAAAAGCCCTTTGCACTAAAGTAGAACAATTTCCACTCCTAATCATAGGACTTAGGACTGAATACTCATTTGAGCCTCAGAAAGTCTGTGTGTTTCAAACCACAATGTCAAGTCTATTAAATCATAATGGCCACGTCATTTACTTTTGTGGGACCCAGAGGTGCCAGATCTAACGAATAAAAATACAGGGCACCCAATTAAATTTGCATCTCAGATGAACAGCACTTGTTCTCAGTAAAATTATGTTCCAGAGAATTTGGAGGTTCACACTTATACTAAAATGATTGTTTTTTTAAAAATCTGAAATCCACATTTAACTGGAAGTCGCATGTTTGTCTGATAAAGTGGAAAGTCATTTGTAAAAATTAAAAACTAGATGAGGCAAGCCAATCTCCAAGCCTCAAGTCATTTTTTTCTAAAATCCCAGAATCTTCTCCAAAAATATTCTATGCAAACTCAGAATGCTCTTGCCTCATCCTCAGGAAAACAACATCACTGGGCAGAAGAGATCACATTCGGGGAAATGTTGACAGTTTGGACACTCTTTACATCAGTATAACTGAGGTCAGAGAGAACCAAGGAAGGATCTTTGATTTCCCCGGAGAAGATGGAATCTGCCCTCGGATATTGACAGATGATCTACCATGTAAAAGGCCTAGGGATGAAAGGCTTATCTACAGTACTAATTGATCGAGGAATTAGGAATAATGTTCTCTTTCATCCTGAGTTGACACTAGTTCTCAGAAAACAACCAATACCCGAATCTTGGGGTCAGGATCATTTATATTAGGAGCACATACCACGGAGGCAGCTTCCAAGAATGCAACTCTCATGGATGTTTGTTCACATGCACACACAAAAAAGTGGTAAAAATGCATCCACCAAACACGCCCGGAGCATGAGGTGGGAAGCCGACACTGAGCCAAGAAGAGGCAATGGCAGCAAGATGCTGCCACGGTGCTCACGACTCCTGGAGGGTCATGGTGGGTGGCTGGCTAGGAGGAAGCCCAGAAAATAGTAAACATGTCATGAAAGGTGCTTTGATGTGGGTATGAGTTGCTGAAAGAGCTCAGTGGAGACTCACATAAAACAGAGTCCAGGGAACGTGGACGCTCAGGGAAGACAAGACGTACTTGATACACCTGAATGAAGCCGTGAAGGGGTGTGTAAGAACCGATGAGATGTGCCCAGTGTAAGAACAGTAATTGGGCCAACGGGAGCGACAGCAGCCAGCCTCTAAGACAAGAAATGCGAGTCTGTGTTCATGTAACCACAGGAATTTGAGACAGTAGAAGTGCAGAGGCCGCTCAAGAAAGAGGAAATGGTGGGGCAGGACATGTGGGCAGGCTTTCTTCTGTAGACCGCGTGTACACACACAACAAACAGCACTTACATAATAACGAAGAATAACATTCACTCTCCGGCCAGTGCTTGGATTCACACCTGCCCAGCTGCGTGCAAAGTCGGAAAGTCAGTAGCGACTCAGTTGCCGCTCCGTGCAGAAATAGCCACATGTCCGCAGCTGCCATTAGGATGTGTGAAGCCTTAGACCTGAGAAGCAGCCCAAGACTCAAATTCAGAATGAGG
Organism: Mellivora capensis; assembly: GCA_004024625.1. Lineage (NCBI taxonomy): Eukaryota > Metazoa > Chordata > Mammalia > Carnivora > Mustelidae > Mellivora > Mellivora capensis. The sequence continues at coordinate 107,826 of PISX010001741.1, read as the reverse complement.
GCATGACTGCCGTGGGCGGGGGGCGGGAGGAGGGAAGAACCCCCAAACAACAACCTGTGTCCCACTTTCAAGGGCCGGTGGGTGGGGGAGGGGCAGGGAATAAAGAGAGAGGAAAAAATACTATGTACCTATAACATGAGAACGTGAGCAAGAACGATACTCCCTACCATGGTCTCATGTAATGTCTCCTACTTGACGAATGAAACAAAATCAAAGAACTTAAGCCCTCATGTTCTGACATCAGATATAATGGCATAACCTAGATTTGACCCCAGCCATAGGAAATAAGCCCACGCACATGTGCCAAGTGTTCTCCAAATTCCCAGTGACAACGACGAAGGCAAAGTCGCTCCCGAGATAACTGAGGTGGTGTCTATGCAAAGAAGGAAATTAATTTCATTCTGATTTCCCCTGATCTGCACTGTATGTGCCAAATCAGAGCCATCTTTGCAAAATTAAGGGCATTAGTTATCTCCCCATTCAGTCGGAGTGGCATTACACTTGCACGCAGACGTTCCCAGCTAAGCGGAGGAATATCAAGTTTTTACAAAATCATTCATCAAGAGGTGAGACCTAACCCTGATTAGCGTTTCAATAAGAAGCCTGAGACTAAATAGAGAATAAGTGCACGATCACAGTGGCAATTAGGCACCTTCTCGACAGCCACATTTTTCCTTAGACCAATCGAGTTCGAGCAAATGAGAAATTTTTTCCTTTCTCTCTCTTTTTTCCCCCTGATGTGAAGTGAACTGCCTTAAATAACGGAAGAGGTGACAGCAAGCTTGTTAAAGAAAAACGTTTGCCCATTAAGTGAAGCTTAATTAAACAGAAACACAGGCGAATCATTCTTCCATCTAAGACGTGGCGCACCCTGGTACAATCACCCTGCTTGCGGCACTTGGTCTGGGAGGCCTAGGATGACACCCACCAGTAAACTAGGGAAAAAAAGAATAAACAAACAGTTTTAGACTTCAAGAAATCCCATGTCACTTTGCAAAGCAGTGGATGAATTAGAGATATGCACATGCAAATAAAGTTAATCAAAGATGACTTTTGGTCTCTAATTACGCTGTCTTTAGATTTACTCAGAGTGATGAAGCTACCTTCTCTTATCCCCTTAGATGAGCCATTTGGAATTGTCAGTAAGAGGTTTCGCCGCAGAACCAGGAGGGGCTCGTGGTAGAAATTCTGCAGGAAAACATCACCAGTGCTCTGTGACAATGGGGATCATATGTGTGCCGCCCATCACCTTATCTTCAGCAGGTAGTGTGATACTGGGCACGTGGGAAGCAGAGCTGGGATAGGATTATCATCGGATGATGTCTCCCCAAAAGATGCTGAAGTCCTAACTCCAGTCCCCGTGAAAGTGCCCTTTTTTAGAAGTACGGTTTTTGCAAATGATGAAGTTAAGATGAAGTCACTGGTGTCCTTACAAACAGGGGAATTTGGACACGGGGCGGGGGCACCATTTATAAGCCAAGGAATGTCGGAGGATATCCGAAGCTAGGAGGAACGCAGGACACAGATTCTCCCTCGCAGCCCTCGGAACAGGTCGACTCTGCCCACACCTTGATTTTGGACTTCTGGCCTCCAGAATTGTGATTCAATAAATTTCTGTTGTTTAAGCCATCCAGTTCGTGGCTGTCCGTTCCTACGGCAGCCCCGGGACACTGACATGGGTGGGAAGGGCAGAGTGCATTCTGAACTGGGTGATTTCTCTGTTTCCCCCTGACACCCTGCTTCCAGGACACTTGTCCCAGCAAGCTGGTCCCACTGGTGCCACCAAGAACCCTGGGTTGAAAGCTAACCTTGGCTCTTCCTCCTCTTGTGGCCTCATCTGAAAAATGGTGGTACTAGTACAGCACACTTCTCCTTGCCTTGTTGTGAGGATTCCATACAATTCTTGTGATGAGCTGGACACCGTGTGTGACGAATAGCGAGTAGTCAATCAATACTACCTGTTATTACTATAAGCTTTAAAACCTTGGCCTCTAGAACTGAATAGTGTCAAGGTCAATTTCACATTTCTCTGGTTGTCGCTGAAACAATGTGAACAGGGCCGTACCTGACTGTCCGAGTGGAGTCGGCAGGTAACATAAGGTCCTCAGAGGCCAGACAGGCCCCGTAGCATTGGACGGACATGGCCTGGGTGTTCATACTGGCTTTAAGACACGGTCTTCCCCGGCCCCGTGCACCCCCCACCACACAGATGGTTATCAAGAGCAGGCACTGGAACCTGCAGAGATCTGGCCCTTTCGGAGCTGACCTTGGAGGCACTGAGGTCAGCAGGCCAGTAAGGCACTGGGAGGTGGGCTACTGAGCTGAGTGAGGAGGCAGTGATCTCAGGGAGCCTGCGGGGAGCCCAGCTGAGGGCAGGGGCTCTAACCCTGAATAGCATTTCCATGAGGGGCCTAAGGGGCAAGAGAGAACATATGTCCATCAGAGGGGCAAGGGGACTACAATTAGGAAGTTCCCAGGTCCCCTGCGCTAGGTAATACATCCAAGGCTTTGTGGTCAGTATCTTACTGACTGTTCAGCACAACACAGCGAGGCAGGTGTTAGTATCTCTATTTTACGCAAGAGGGAAGTGAGGGGCAGAAGACCTTTGGTAACTCAGGGCTAAGTCACAAAGGGCATCCGCTGCTGGTACCTGAGCCTGGTGGGACCAGAGCTGTTACAGCTGACCACGGTGCCCCTCTGCCTGCTCGCACCTCTGCACTGTCCCTGCTAGAGAGTCACTCTCAGTGGGCGGTTACCAATATTTAAATCGGATTTAAGACTGTATTGTCAAGCCCATCTGCTGATAGCTATATACTTAAAAAGGCATAAATGCTTTCTGAATGCCAGTAGTACGCATCCTTAATTTTCTGTATTGTTTATGAATTGCCTGGAATAGGGCAATCACAATAATAACTCATACTTTATCGCCCTTTGTAATTTACAAAGCGCTTTCACAAACATTAGCTCATTTTACACATCAGCCCACAGCGGTAAGGGTTATTATTACCCTCATTTTATTGATGGGGAATGAAGGAATAAGTCATACTCTTTAATGCTTGGAGATGCTAGTGCACCTGAAGGCTGCAGTCTTGAGAGGGCTTAGGCTGAAAACCCTACCCCAGGAAAGGAAAAAAAATATTCCCTGGTGGGGAACACAGTGTCCAGCGAGGAGTGGACAGCTCCAAAATCAACCCCAATTCAGTCTCCGGTCGGATGCTTCGCCTTCAGAAGGACACAGTTGATTAACAGCAGCCCACGCTGGGGGCAGCTCCCAGGTACTGTGTGCTTATTCCGTGCTCATCACCGAGCCGAGCACTCCGCTTTGCTTGCTTTATTTAGCTAATCGGCACACAGCCCCGTGGGGTTAGAGATGAAGATACCGAGGCTGCGAGAAGTCACTCCGTCAAGTCAAACAACTCGTGAGACCTGCTGACCATCTGGTCTCAGAGGTTTAACTTTTAATAATTTAATTTGAAGGTGTCCTGCCCCATGAGTACAACCTTTCTCTTGGAGAAAAAAAAAAATGCTATGGAGTTTTGTTTTGTTTTTTCTCTGCTCCCAGAGCCTCTTGACTTTCACCGTGGCTTGCCCCAGGTTAGAAATGCAATGTGTACTTGATGCAAGGCTTGGCTTCCTTCTGCTCGGTTCTCACGGAGGTGTTGGATCTATTAGGGCACCTGCTTGTAAGTTGCCTAGGCTCCCCGCTCCGAGGTACTGTGGTTTGCAATTAAGGAGATTTGATTCTGCTGCAAACACCTGAACCCATGCATCCAAAATTCCTGATGGAGAAGCTTCTGAGTTCCAAGAGAACTTCAGCTCCAACTCATTCGAGCCACAAACCCACGTTTGCTGGCATCATCTCCTCACACCCATCTTGTCTCTGGGTGTATTTGACAAGCTTCCAATAGTCTCCCCAGACATACTCTTGCCATTTTTAAAATGATTCAAAACACAGACAACCTCCGCCCTCCCCCCCCCCCAAAAAAAAACTCCATAGGCGTCCTGGGTGAAGATAGTCAGAGCCACAGGTCGGGTCCGGCACCCCGCGGAAGGTTAACTCTGAAGGGAAGAGGGACCACTGGGATGCTTAGGTCTCACTCTGCAACATCCATCACTCACCTCTGCCCAAAATAACTAGGAAAAATTTGAATTTGAGATGGGAAGACAGGGCCACAAAGAAGAAGGCTGGGCAGATGGTGATGCTTTTTGTAAAAATTTTGGGTGAAAGAGAAAACGCTGACACACAGTATCCTGTGACCTTCCTTAGCTTCCGGCCCGTTAGGGGGCGGGGGTGGGCTCGGGGGCTGTGCCGGTGGCCTGCAACTTGGCCCAACCCGTAGAGAGCAGACCTGCTCATTCAGGCGGAGGCAGGGCCTGCTGTGACAGCCAGAAGCTCCGTTTTAGATTTGAAGTATTAATTCAATTTCCCTTTCCTCGTGCCACTTACCAGCTGTGAGGCATCAGGCAAATTATTCAATCTTTCTCGGGCTCTGTTTTCTCGTTTGAAAAATGGAGATAAAATGCTCCCCTGCACAAGGCAAAGTGGTGGGATTAAATGACACGAAGATGCGTTGGCACATAGTAGGCTTCTTCCCCTTTCCACGTTTTTTCCTCTTCAATCCTTGATCTGTGAACAATGTGACTTTTACATAGAAGAATTCAGCCACACCCGAATCCTGGAAGCCTGAGCTCAGACCCTCGCTTGTGTGCTGCTGCATTCATTACAGGATGTGGCCGGTGCCAGCCTCCCCGAAATGTCATGGCAGAGCCTAGCCTTGGCCGGGAGCACCCACAGTTAGGAACCTTCATCAAGGCTCACGGCTGGAGAGGGTGATAGTTGCCTCCAAGGCTGCTATTTTGCAATGGGCTGTTTTCCCTGAAAAGCCAGTAAACATAGCTTAACATCAACCAACTTGCCCTTTATTTTTTCTTGGATTCACCTGTGCTCAATTATTGTCGTTCATAGATCTTCAATGGAAAAACCCCAAAGTCAAACCTTTCGTCCTCACCTCAGTTTACAAATAAGGAAGCTGACGCTTAGAAGGGAGGCTCGCCTTGGCCAAGCCAGCCCTGCTGCGGGACGTGCTCTGCCAACAAACCCATCTCGGCAGACGGGCTTCCTTTCCGGACTCGTGAGTGGAAGCCTCCAGCCATTGCCAAACAGGGATACGGCTCCCACCAGAGAGAAGAACTGTGGCACTTCCAACTGCGGTCATCCCCGGCTGGCTCCTGGAGGTGAGTAAGCCTATGGCAATATCGCTATGTCTGATGAGGAGCATAAACATTTGTTGAGTTAGGAACCTGCGCTAGACATTTTACATGCATTATCTCGTTTGATTTTTTCAACAGGCCCATGAGTAGGAATAATGTCCTTTCCCCAAAGATGTCCGTGTACTAATTCTCAGTATTCGTGGGTCCAACTTGTATGGCAAAGAGGCCTCTGTGGTCAAATTAAGGGCCTTGAGATGGGCAGAGTAGCCTTGGCTTCATGTAATCACAGGGTCCTTCTAAGACGGAGGCAGGAGGGACAGAGAAGGAGATGTGGTGAGAGAAGCAGAGGGTGGTGTGATGGGCTTCAAAGAGAGAGGAAGAAGCCGTTAGTTAAGGGATGGATGCAGGAGGCCCTGAGACTCGGAAAAAAAAAATGAGAAATAAGATTCTTCCCTAGGATCTCCAGAAGGGAACCAGCCCCGTTGACCTGGTTTCAGCCCATAGGACCCTTTCTGGACTTCTGATCTTCAAAATTCCCAGATAATAGAGCTGTATTGTTTTCAGCCACCGAGTTTGTGGTAGTCTGTTACAACAGCAATAGCCAACTAATGCACCCATTTACCAGATAAGCAAGCTGAAGCATCTTGGGGTCACATCACCTGGCTGGAGTCACGGCAGCCAGCTTACGGGCAGCAGAAACGATGCACACAGCGTGACTCTGTGGTTTGTGCTCTCATGTGCTGGGAAAGGAGGGGCACCAGTGCAATGTCACAACTTAAAAATGCAAGGCCTTCCTCAACCCAGTGAGATAGTCAAGAGAGTCACAGTCTCCTGTTGCATTAAAACAACAACAAATCATGAGCGTGAGAGAGTAGCTACTCCATTCAAGGGCACAGTTAGAAGCAGAACTAAAATCCCAACCCGGCTAGCTGTCTCTTTCCGAAACTCTGCTCCTGCCCCACACACTGTATTTCGTGGGGGCATTTGCACAGCTGCGGCCCTTCTGCAAGGAGAAGCAAGGACCCTACCCATGGGGGCCAGCAAGCCCGGGGGAAGGCCTGCCTGTTGCCGCCTTAACTAGCTGGTCCCCAGGCCAGCTCAGCAGGAAGTCGGCTCTCCCCCGTAAGACTGCAGGCACGCGCTGCACAGAAAAACCCAGCTATCACCTGGATTCCATCAATTGGTGAGAGCCTCTGTCTACACAGCCCCACTCTTGGAAACACCTGGTTATTTGGAATTGTACAGACTCACACATTACCATCACCACCACCCGGAGTCCTGTCTGGGGAGCCTTTCTGGGTGACATGAGTTGGTCTCAGTGCATTAGAGGTTATACACTCTTCGGTTGTCACAAAATCCCTATGGAGTAGACACCGATCCTTGGGTGGTATTATAATCACCCCTTTGTTGACAAATAAGCCAAGTGAGCACAAGAGCTGTCAATTTCCTGGTAAGTAGCAGGCAGAAACAAGATCAGAATCCAGGCATTCCCACTTCGGAGTCAACCTTCAACGAGGGCGAAGAGCAGACACTCTGAAATAGGCAAGAGTATATCGCAGGAAGTCTTAATCTTTAATTAGTATGATTGTTGTTATTATTACTATCATTATTTTTACTGTTCTTCAAACTCCTTTAGAGCTAAGAAAAAAAAAAGTCAATGAAATGGGAAAAGAGGATGTCAGCTGCTTAAGACTTCCCTTTTGTAAATCCCCGTTCCTTCTTACCGCGTGAGGATCTAATTTTATTTATGCTTCCTGAATGCAGCCAAACAGCGGGGACTGCCAGGATTTGGGCTCTGGCGGGAGATGGCAAACAGAGCTTTTGTTTTGATCTCACTGCTTAGGTTAATGCATCCTGATTCCTGCACAGGCTGTTTCCCAGGATGCTGTTATTCCACTGTCTGCTGGGGAAGCAAATGTCCCCGTGAAAATGAATTAAATGCAGCAGTATTTACAAATCTTGAGTCAGATTTCCGTCCTGTCCAACAGGATGGGAATTTGACCCATTATTTACACTAGTAAGCTGAGAACGACATCAAAAGCTCTCTTACGAACTGCAGGGGAGATAATGACTTAAGTGGCTTTAATCTAGACATGTGCTATACAATAGAAAAGTGCATCTGCTCCTTCCACAGAGGAGAAAAGAAACAGCATTTATGTCTCTACTTAAAGGACAGGATACCTGATTCCAAGCCTTGTCACTAAACATCCATGGATCCCACACTGCTATGGTCTCACTTAGACATTTGGCTTGCATTGGAGAAAAGGGAGGCATTTACCAGTCCAGGGAGAGACAGAGACCTTAGCGGAGGCAGGGGCACTGGAAGTGCGGGGAGGTGCAGTGCTCCTCACGGAGCCTGGGAAAACAGGCGTGGTCTCCTTGCTCTCAGCGCCCCCTTTTCTCCTGAGATGTACCCCACCTCCGCAGCTGCAGGCATACCCATTCCTGATCATCCCTCATAGGGATGCTGTAAGAACTGATGAGAGAGAAAATGGGGAGGATCCTTTTCCTGAGGCAAATCTATCTTATCTTTGCTGCCACTCATGTTATGACTTTATTCTAGAATCTGTTTTTCTGGGCCCCAGCAAAGTGGGGTGAGAAGCATCTGAGCTCTGGAGCCAGAAAGTCTGGGAGGTGAGGTCCCAGCCCCATTACTTGCCAGCCATGTGGCCTCACGGTCAAGTCATGAACTGGTCTGACTCTTCATTTCCTCATCTGTAAAATGGGTACATCCTTCCTTCCTACTGATTTTAATCAGCCTCACCCCCTTCATCTATTTGAACTAAGCCCAATTCTCTGAGCATATAACAAATTTGCTATTATTTAGCTGTGCAGAATTTGTAGGCTCCTTTAAAAAATAACAGTTTGCTTGAGATAAAATTCGACGTTTTGAAAGTGAACGAGTCAGGATTTCTTTTAGTGTGTCTGCAAAGTTGAGCATCAGTCCACCACAGCCTAGGTCTAGAACATCTTCATCACCCCCTAAACGCAAACTCCTAGCCACGAGCAGCTGCTATATTTAGAACATAGTTTGCTAATCAACATCTTGCTCTTCTTCAAGCTCTTTGAAATCTCGGAGGCCCACACTGCATTACTCCTGGACTTGTAATCAGCACCAAAGTGTCAGGCATTTGATGTATACCCCTCTGGGGCTCCCAGATCGACAGCTGGAATCTCTCCAGCCTTTCCAAATAGATGGAATATTCGTGGAGTTCAAAGGCCATGATTCCTGCGTTTTCTTTTCCCCCAGCTCCTCTGCTCAGGTGGAGGTGCTTGGTAAACGCGTGGCTTCTGACTGATTGGCCAATCGTCACTTCTTCTGAAGACCAGCGTATTTGTCATCTCCGTGCTTCCCCGAATGCCAAAGCCTCCGCAAGCTGTCATGTTCCATGATTATTCTCCCCAAAGCATGTGCTGTTAATTTTTCATCTTAATGAACTGTCCAGTCCAGTTTAGCTACGGGAATAGTGATAGTAGCACAGGAAGAACGTCTTCTGCCTTGCTATTGTCAGAAAGCTTCTCCCTCCAACACCGGCGCCTCATTGAAATAAACTATCTCAATGGCAACAAATACCATTTGTCAAGAAGGACGCGGAGTAAGTGCTATTTCAAAAATTCATACTAACGAGCTTTATAAACATGGATTATTGGAATGTTCCTCTGATTGATACCTGCTCAAGCATTTAAGTGCCTGGCTATTATTCTCTGTGTTTGAGTGAAACCACTTTGGGTACCAAACTACATGTCAGCCCTAATTTTCCAGAGTATTATGGATGCACATTCTCTCCTGATGGGAGATGGGTCAGGCAAGCCGGAGCAGGCCCGAAAGGCCTGTGTTAATGCACAGATGCACACGCGGGGAAGCCATTATGCAGCTGTTGGCCTCCCAAGAGTGGAGTGCTCCAGGAACGGATGTCACTCAAATCCGACGGATGGCCCAGGAGGGACACAGAGGGAGAATGAGGGGTAGAGAGATGTGTCTGAAAATTCTGTTCAACTCAGCAGCGTGGAGGAGGCCACGCTCCACCCCTCAGTTGGAAACAGACACCCTGACCATTATATTCCTGTTAACCCATCCAGGAAACATTCCGAACTTTGTCCTTCACTTAAGAAATAATGCCTGAATGGCGACTAGAGGGAACGGCCCCGCTTGGTGTTGAGGACATGGGGTGGACCCGGCGGACGACGTCTCTGAAACGCTGGGGCTGAGAATCTCATTGAGAAAAAGGACAGTAAAAAAGAAAACCCACGAAAGAAAAAAGCATTCACAGATGGTGATGGCTGTTTTGAAGGATTAGACAGAACGATGAGATGAAATGTGGAACGAGTGGCCGTGGGTGGCAGGTGAGGTGCCGGCATAGGGAACAGCCTCCGGCAGGTGGGGGTGGGGGGATGGGTAGTAGATTTAATCTGGTTCCTGAATGATGACAAGGGGCCAGGCACGTGAAGAGACCCAGACTCAGCTCAGCGGACACAAAGGGCCAAGCCTGGAGGCTGGAAAGGGCTGGGCCAGTTCAAGGGACAGCAATATGCAGCGTAGCTGAGAGGACCAGGCAAGGGACCAGAGCTAGGGAGGGATCATGTAGGGGCAGCACTGACAGCACAGTTAGGGTATGCATTTTGTTCTGATTAAGATGGAGGTCATGAACTATCTTTTTTTTAAAGATTTTATTTATTTATTTGAGAGAGAGGCAGTGAGAGAGAGCATGAGCGAGGAGAAAGTCAGAGGAAGAAGCAGACTCCCCAAGGAGCTGGGAGCCCGATGCGGGACTCGATCCTGGGATTCCGGGATCATGACCTGAGCCGAAGGCAGTCGTCCAACCAACTGAGCCACCCAGGCATCCCGGTCATGAACTATTTTTAAGGAAAGATGAAGGGCAGTGGTGATCACTCTCCAAGCCCTTACTCCACTCTGCTGCAAATTAAACCTAGCCCTGCCTCTTCTCCATCTTTTCAATTCAACTCCCGGTCCTGACCTTGATTCCTGTAGGTCTTCTCACGTGCACCTCTATCCTCCCTCTCAATACCCTGGGCAGCCACCGCAGCCCCAATTCTCCTGTTCTAGCTCCTGCCCCTCACCTAGACCTCACTCTGGGCCCTCTGAAAGGGCCAAGTGAAGGGAGCGGAGGAGTCTGATCGTGGATAAAGAGAAGGCCATTCACACACTCTTGGAAGCAGGATTTATTCTGCAAAGCAGTCAGCAGGGCTCCATGGGAAACTTCTCTTGTCCCCCACCTAAGCTCAGGGGCAGCCAGAAAGCTCTGGCAGAAGCACGATTTCAGTGCAGAAACAGGATTAACATCTGTCTTCAGAGTCGAGGTAATTTGAGTTCCATGTCACGAGAGGTTCTTTTCTGTCTTGCTTCCTGCAGTATCTCGGTGCTAAGCATGGTGCTAGGCATCCAGTGAATACGCATTCAGTGACGACAATGAAGGTACAAATGAATCTGGTGCATTCATGGAGACAATCAGAGGCCTTGCTGCAAAATATTCCACAGAGTTTCTGGCAAGTTCTCGGAGATGGAGTTTCACGTGGGGATGCTCATTATGGGCTGCCCTTGAGAATAACGCGAGGGAAGAGAAGCAGGAGTGGGCAGAGGGAGAAGGTGAGATGTGAGTGGGGGGGCCTCGCCACAGCCTCAGGTAACCCTGCGTGGTGCTCTGGGCTAGTATGGCCCTTTGTAATGATCTCGAGCAGAACCACGATGGCCAAACCCCTACTGACCCAGTCATCAGATGTGGGCTTCCCCAGGAGGGACCATGATCTTGGCTGGAATGGCCACGTGAGGCAAGTCCGGAAGGGGCTGAGAGCTACAGGTTCTCTACCAAAAGTATGTCACTAGCTGGGACTGCCAGTCCAGTGAAGAGAAATTGGGGGAGGGCACAGCAGCGTGGATTCTGAAGCAGTTCTACCTGTGCTGAGATCCACTGTTTCTCACAGGTCCTGGTATGGAAAAGGAATGGGTGGTAGTTGGATTGGTAGATCTGTAGAGTGAGAGAGCAACGGCAGGCGTCCTAGGGGAAAAAGGGGCTTTAGCATCACGGCTCACACCACACACTGGGTGTGACCCTGAGCAGGAGACAACTCTGTTTCCTAGACTCTGCTTAAGCTCTCTGAGCCTCCATTTATTCTCCCAGAGAGTAAGATGGAGAATGTCCACGCACAGGGATCCATGTGGGTGAAACACAAGGAAGGGCTATACAGATGGTGGGAAGAGAAGACGTTGTCCCTTTTGAAAATGGACTTGAGACAGTGGGCCCTGTCTTATCTGGGAACGCCAACCAAAACTCTGAGCGGCACAGGGTCCAGGAGGACGGAGACCACGTCTCCTTCCTGCGAAGGCCTGTTCGGCAAGCGTGCACACATGTGCCACACCCTGTGATAGAAGACCCGGCATGAAACATCCAGATTCTAGCCTCAAAGATCCTGCAGACTTGTAGACAGACAAATAGCAACGAGGTCACAAAGGAATGCCGCACCGACTTCTCCATTAGGCACCATGCCTGGGGTCCCTAACACTTTAGGGGCTCACAGGAATGTTTTTGTGCCTGCTTGTTTTTTTTTAATTGAGGTATAATTGACATATAATATTATTATTAGTTCCAGGTGTACAATATAATAATTGATATTTTTATATATAGCAAAATGATCACAATAAATCTGCCTAACATCTGTCACTATACACAGCTGTATTTTTTTTCTTGGGATGAGAACTTTTAAGATCTGCTTTCTTAGTAACTTTCAAATATGCAATACAATATTACTAACTATAGTCACTGTACTGTACATTACATACCCTGGGTTTATTTATTTTATACCAAGGGAACTTTCTACCTTTGGGTTGCCTTCCACCTATTTTGCCCACCTCCCCACCCCCTCCCACCCCCACCAATCTGTTCTCTGTACCTATGAATTTGGTTTTACTTGGTTTTTTTTTTCCCTTATGATTCTACATATAAGTGAGATCATATGGTATTTGTCTTTCTCTAACATATTTCTTTTAGCATAATGCCCTCAAGGTCCATCCATATTGGTGCAAATGGCAAGATTTCCTTTTTTATGGCTGAGTAATATTCCATTGTGTGTATATCTATATACACAACACATTGTCTTTATGCACTCATCTGTCTATGGACATTCAGGCTGCTTCCATGTCCTGGCTCTTGTAAATAATGCTGCAATGAACATGCGGGCACATCTATCTTTTCAAGGTAGCATTTTTCTCCCATTTGGGTAAATACCCAGGAGTGGAATTACTGGATCATAGCCTAGTTCTATTGTTAATTTTCTGAGGGACCTCCATTTACATCCCACCAAGGGTTCCCTTTGATCCACATCCTCACATACCAGTTGTAATTTCTTTTAAAGTCAGAAGGGAAATTAATTGGCCTTTTAGGGTAAAACATTTTATTCATCTTTATACCAAAGCAATCATAGAATACATTTATTTTTTATGGTAAAAGGAGATCTTGAAGGTGAAGGTGGCTGGGGCCCATAGAAGGCATGTTGAGACCCCCAAGGGGCCAAGGCACTTAGGGGAAAGAAGTGACAACCTGTTTCACGGGGCCAGGGAACGCCATCCAAAGACGATTCTTCTCTGCACAACCAGAGAAATGGGGACAGAGAAGGAAAACTCGTGCAAAGGTATCGGGAGGGAAGCATCCCAGTGAGGCGCTGGGCTGCCAGCAGTAAGCTGTGGACTGGAAGGAGGGTAAATGGGGGATGACACAGTGGCTTCAAGAGGCGACAGGGAATGGAGTTTGGATCCTGGAGGTCTTACAAGTAAAGCACCCTATAATTTATCCTGTGATAGACCATGCTTTTCTGAAGCTTAAGTTACCCTGCAAGGGACCAATGGTCTTCTGAAGCTTAAGGTTTTAGACTTAAGCAACTTGATACGATTTGGATTTTGGAGAAATCCTGCAGCAGCTTGGAGGAGAAGACTGGGGAAGCAGGCGTAGAGCTGGATGAGCTCCCAGGAGCTGGAGCGCCCGCCACTCCTGCCGGTCCACTGTGAGCACGGGCTGCTCGCTGCCTTTGCGGGTTCCGCTCCAACCCTTGAGGCCAATGAAACCACACTAGCGATCAAGGCTTTTTCTTTCTTTGCCCAAAGCCTGATGTAAACGGGTTAGGGGCAATGAGTAACAATCCTCGTGGGTCCATTTTTTCAAGTGGAGATTCTGAAGTGAAACTGGGGAGTGCTGGGAGGTCCCAAACAGCACCTGTTAAGGACAGGAACACGGTTCTTGGGGAAACTTACTAGACATTCATTTAGAGAGGCTCTAAACCTTCTCACCTTGTCCTTCCTTGCAAGTCTATGGCCGGATTTTTTACAGTTTATTTTCTTTAAAAAAAAAAAATGTATGAGAACTGTTGCTGTGGCAACCTAACGGCATTTGGAATGGTACTTAGAGTCTAAAATTCAGAGCCTCTTGAAAAGATGAACTCACTGGCCCCTCCACAATTTTTCTAAAGCTTCCAAATAGAGGCATCTGCCAGGTGTCAGGCTACAGCCGTCTAGATCCTCAGCAGACACAATTAATTGGTGGCAGATTTTAGTATGGCTTGTTACCTTTTCTCCTCTGCTCTCTCCAACTTCCCTGAGCTCTGAGTCCCCCACAGGGCACAGGGTAATTTGGGTTAGTAGCCTCCGGAGGAAATGGTGATTCTCTGGCTTAGGAATCACATGAGGCCAAGGAGGGCTGACAGGCAATGGCCTGATTTTTTTTGTCCTGAAACAGTGGGAGCAGCTGAACCTTCCTGATGGAACATAAGGAAACAGGTAGACTTAGAGGGAGGTCAAGAGGACACCCCCCCACCCCCCCCACCCCTCCGGCATATGAGTTCCATTAAAATAGGAATGACAATGGTCTTATTCACAGGGGCGCATGTTGGAATTAGGATAGAGCAAACAGTCAATAGATACGCTTTTAATGTATGAATGAATGGGTGGGTGGGAAGGAAGCCACTCCTTAGAGATTCTTCTGTATGTCTGCCACCCCATAGATGACCATCACAGTCTGCAAAGAGCATACACAGGTCTTGCCACAAAGCATGAAAGAGTGCCATGGAGGTTTTCAGTGATTATTTGATGACTGCATGAATGAATACTTGAAAACTATCCTCCTAGACCCAGATAGGCCCAGAGCCCTTGACTGCAAAGCCATCCCACACTGTCTTCTTGGGTTACTTCCTGCCCGTCACAGCGTTCAAAGCCCCTCTCATGTAGAATACAAACCCTCCCGTGCCATGGAATGCACAGAGGAAATGCAGAGATAACTTGAGCAGTGCTCAGGAGCTTTGATCTCTGAAAGGAGGGAATCCTACACCCGGCTTTGGGGTGGCCCTGTCGAAGCTGACAGAACCGAAGAGTCACTATCTAAATGGCCGGTTGTCGGAAATGAAGTGATCAGATTTTACCAGGGCTGCGTGTTCCCACCCTGGACCACTGGGTCCAGAAGGCAAGTGGGGAGCGCATGCTCCCCGGCCTGAGAGACACTCACCTCTTGCCAAGGGAGCACTTGACAAGACAAGGCAAAACCTCTCCCAAAGCTGAGCACAAGGCGGGTATCAATGGCCTGAAGAAGGACCCTTCCTGACATCTCCATCCTGAAGGGGGGTTTGCTGCTCATGGCACACAGAGCGACTGACACGGAGTGGATGTCTTCTAGATTTCAGGGTACACCTGGGTTGTCTCAGGAAGTAAGGGCTCTGGAGCTCGCTGGGTAACTGACATCCAGGCTGTACCTTAATTACAGATTAAATCTGTACAATCATTGCATGGAACATGGCAAAATGATTTAAAAAAAAACCAGTCATTTCAGATGAAGGGTTTATAAGAAGTCATTGTATTATTTTTACGACTTTCTGCAGGTTTGTAATTTTTCTTAATTTTAAAAAAGTTTAAAATCCAAGGAGAGTGAGTAAAACAAATAAGGGGAAACACTTAATGAAGTTTTCTTTTTCTAGGACAGTGTGCAAAACAGTGTCTATAGTTAGATGCCCATGTACAGATGTGGTGAAAGTGACTCTGTGGATACATGTGGTTGTAACTGTCCAGAAAATCTCTGGACAGTCACGTGGGAATCCAAAAATAGTAGTTGCCTCTGTGGCAGGAAATTCATGGATGAGATGATAGGCACTGAAGGAGACAGAGTTCTCTGTAGACCTTTTTTCACCTTCTGAATTTCATACCCTCTTCATCTATTTAACTGTCTTATCGACTTACAGATAATAAATAAGAAAACACACAGACCACCTAGTCACAACAAACACTGGCTCAAGAACTTCTGTACTGCTCTCTCTTTCTCTTTCGAACTCCTGGACTGCAACATGCTTCCTGATCTTTTCCAGTAAACTCCTACTCATGCTTCATGTCTAAACCCACAGGTCACCTCCCCACTGAAGCTTCTCCTGATTTCCTCTATCAGAGTCAGCTCCCCACCCCTGTGCTCCTGTGGAAGCCTAGACCTGTCTAAAAGGAGCTATGCACCATGGTTGTTTGTCATGCTTGTCCATCACAAGAAGGGAGGGCCTTCAAAGGCATGACTTCATTTCCACTGCTGTAACCCCGGATGGGTGTGCACTTGGCCCACGGTGTTAGCTCCAGTACCTTGTCCAATGGCTAAAACAAGAACAGTTCTCGAGAGATGGCTGAGAAGTGAACAGACCCGGCGCTCTCTTTGCCTCTCCCGACTTGTTACCTCTCGCTCAGTGTTACACACTGAGCTGCATACTAGTGCATTAGCCAGAAGCCCTAGGTCTCCTTTATAACCCAAGTGGAGATTTAGGACATGGCCACACCAAAAGAATTCTAATAGAATTGCCCTCCAACTTTGTTAAGACTGGAAGGCAAACTACAGAAGACCCGGGAGAGTCAGTGCTCAGGAGGAGAGACCCTGGCTCTTCCCATTGCTAATCACGTGTCCCTCAGCAAGCTGACTGTACTCTCCCCGAACCTCAGAGTCTGCATCTATGAGAGAACCACGGTGACTGCACACACCACTCACGGTTCTGGTGGCGTCCAGCCGGATCACGGATGGAAGGCGCGGGCACGCTCGGTCAGTATCCGCTCTCACCGATCTTATCGGGAGTGGCCTCTGCGTGTTGTTCATCATTAGTTAAATAAAGTGAGATGAAAGAGCCACCACTGTGCTGCCGTGTTTGTCTTCGATACAGATTCAGGCAAAGATAGGGCCCTCACGCTGCCTGGTTTCCTGTAATTCTTCATCGACGGCGGGACTGTCAGTCACATTATACACACCGACAATCTGCAGAGGAGTCAGCGAGTGGACTGGGTGTCTATTTTTTTATCCAAGTGACACCAGCTAAAGACAGATACTTGGCCTCTTTCTCCACAGTGGCCTACATCCCGAAATAGGAAATGTGCATTCACAGACAGACCCAGCAGGCAAGGGGGTTGGAAGGCAGGCTGCCAGCATTTCAGACTGTGAGCTGCACCCCCTCCCCCTCAAAGTGGCTTTTTGGGATTGATTTTTATGCAAATGAAAGATAATTGGGTGACTTGTGACCACTGGCCCCTGTGGATGATCACTCAGCAGAATCTCCAATTGTGGAGGCTTTTCATGAATATAAGGGCTAATATTTTTCACTTGAAGACATTCCTATCTGTGCCCCAGTGCCCTACTCTAAAAGCCCAGGGAGGCAGCAGGGCTGAGAAGCCCTAGCCTGTGGCTAACCCAGGCACGTCCTCCCCTGCTCTGTGGATGGACTCAAGGGAAATGTGTGCCAGGGACAGAGCTCGAGTGGATCTCCTCGGAGGTCAGCCCGAGAGCTGATCTTGCGAGCCCAAACAACTTCCCTACCATTTGCTAAAAGCCTCTCTCTTTCTTTATCGCTCTTCTCTACCCCATCGCTCTCTTTTTCCTTCTTGTTTGGATTTTGAGCCCTTTATACAGAGCAACTTGACTGTCAGCTCCTCGAGGAAACAGGAAGTGCCCTTCTGACTCTCACTATGTGCATCCCGCAACCAAGGTATTTTCCAGAAACGCTGCCCTTGGAGCACCGGGGTGTTTCCCTGGGGTAAGCGTTTGCCTTCGGCTGGGGTCCTGATACCAGAGTCCTGGGATCGAGCCTCCTGGAATCGAGACCCATGTCAGGCTCTATGTTCATTCAGCGGGGAGCCTGCTTCTCTCTCTCCCTCTGTTGTTCCCCCTGATTGTGCACACAATCTCCCGCTCTCTGTCAGATAAATAAATAAATTCTTTAAAAAGAAAGAGAAGAAGAAGGAGAAGGAAGAAGAAGGAGGAAGAAGAAGAAGAAGAAAGAAATGTCACTATTGTGAACTGAAAGGGGAATCAAGAATCTGAGTCCGCAACCTAAGTTGTTGGTTAATTTTGTTTTGTTCTTCCAAAACCTTACAGTATAATCATGAACAAGTCTTCCCTTTCTTCAAGGGAAAAAAAAAATCCTCTCTGTAAAACAAGAATCTTTGCCTGAAAGATCAAACGGCCATTCTGTCTGTACCATGCTGTGTGTGTGTGTGTGTGTGTGTGTGTGTGTGTGTGTGTTTCAAGGGTGTTAGAAGCATTAGAATAGTTTACCTTCCCCTCCTTGAAAAAAGCTA
Source organism: Mellivora capensis (assembly GCA_004024625.1). Taxonomy (NCBI): domain Eukaryota; kingdom Metazoa; phylum Chordata; class Mammalia; order Carnivora; family Mustelidae; genus Mellivora; species Mellivora capensis. Next base: position 90,029 of record PISX010001741.1, on the reverse strand, counting down.
TGCAGAACTCTTCTAAGTAGGCGTTCTTAATTTCTAAGTAGGAAAAAACAAAACAAAACAGCAAAAAAACCTAGCAGGTTTCCTAGAAGATAAATTAAATCCAAGTACTTTCTATTTAGCTTCTGACTCTGCTTCACTGATACCTCATTCTAATTGTCCCTATTATCTAGAAAAATAGGAAATGTCAGTCGCATGTTCTACTGAAGAATTCACAGGGCTAATGAAATGAAGAGACCCATTTGGCTTGGCAGCAATGAGATGACTGTCACTCTCAGACGTGTCTACAAGAGGGCTGCGTCTCATCTGCTGAGCCAGGCTTTGGAGCAAATGAGTGCGAAATATGCTAATTTGAGAGGAACCAGTCAGACACTCCAGATCTTATGGGTTTCTCTGGAGGGACGTGCCGCTCTGCTCCCTGAAGAGCATTTTCATTCATCGGTTTATTCCTGTAATAACCATGGACCAGAGCACCGGAGAAAGAGTCCGGGGAGCTCCCCAAATTGAAATTGCGTTCTCAAACAGATTCACATTCACATGGGAGAGTACAACACCTGGAAAATCACCAAAGATTTACGAGTCCAGTCACAGGGGACAACCACTTGTGTCACAGAAGCTTGCGTGGGAGGCAGGGAAAAAGTCCCGCCTCCTGGACAGGAACTGACTTGTTGGGTTTGTTTTTTGGTCCCTAACATGGCAGATTCATTCAGGGGTAAGAGAAGAGAGGGGAGTGATAACATCTATCAGCTTTAGCTAAAATCAGACTTCTCAAAGATAAAAATTTCCGAGGGTAAAAATTATGCCAAATGGCCATAGACGAGTTACCTATCTTTTCCAAGACTCAAGTTTTCTCATTTAGCAAATCTTGGACATGTAGAGTACCCACTACATTAGGTTTTTGCAAGGATTGTGGGAGGCGATGACTTCAATATCTTATTTCCCTGATGTGTACTAAGCACTCGATACCTGTTAGCTGCCATTATTATTTTTCTCTGTTGTAACATTAGCTCCCCTTCCTCATATTCTATTCAAAATATGCTTAAAAATCGCTATTGATATGTTTGATAACTATGTTTTGAGAACCTACTTTGGGCCAGATACAGTGGTTGCAACTAAGAACACAGTGCTCCCGAAAATAAGCCCTGCCCTCAAGAACCTCCAGGTCTAGCCAGGAAGATAAGTAATTAAATAAACAGTTAAAATCCTCTGTCGAAATCACAGTAGATCACGTAAACTTTGACTACCCAAGTGTTGTCTAGGAAACACCCATAGCTTGGTTTTCAGGGATTGGAGAGAATTCCTTAGAGATAGTGAGGTCCAAGCTAAGAGGTAAGTGAGCAAGAGTTGGCTTGTGAAGAGAGAGTGCAATCATGGGGCATTGGGGAAGTGACAGGTGTGCCCTACAGTAAATCCCACAATGGATGTGTCTAGGCAGGGCTGCGTGTGCAGAGAGAATGGCTGAGAGATGAGTCTAGACAGGAAAACAGTGGCCTTATCCCTGAAGGGGTCCTAGACACTTACTAAGGAACCAGATCTCTGACACTGAAAAGATTAAGGGGGAAAGTAACATACTGCCTGCACATAGGGACACTGTTTGCTAATTGTATGGAAGGCATATCATGCTGGAGAAGAAGTAACCCCAAAAACAAAATGACCTGTCAGGCAGCAATTGTGGTAGCATTAGAGAAAGAGGATCAGGCTAATGTTTGGAGAATGGCAGTGAGTGGAGAAGAGAGAAAAAAAAAAAAATAGTTTCAGAGATCATCAGAGTAGCACCAGTGGGAATCAACAGGAATAAATTGCCGTTGGCGGTAAGGGACTGATTGAGAGGTATATGTTTTTGTCCCTCCCATGTTTTTGATCCCACTGAGTTTTGATGCTACCCTGAAACTCAACACACAGGACAAAGTGAAGGTTGAGAGGAGAAAACCATGAGTTGTATTTGGCCTCTGCATTTAAGGCTCCTGGTGGACTACCACATTGAGAGGAGCCATAGACCTATGGACAGATAGATCTAGAACCCTAAAATGTAGGGAGTCATGCCCCTAGAATTAATTCTTGCATTTCTATCTGGATATTTGGATGTCCTATAAAAATAGCTCTAGTTCCCACTGAGAAGATAGAGGAGATCAATGGAGTCATAAAATCCTAAAACTTTAGAACTGTTAATGACCCTAGGTCCAACTACCCTGTGGCCCAGAAAAGAGCTCATTAATCTAAGGGCATAGGGACAGTGAGTGGCAGAGCTGGGCCTCGCAGTTAAAATCAGCCTTTTGGCTTATGATCTTGTAGTCTGCCTTTTGCGGTCTGAAAGGTTCAGCCTCCTGACCATGGGATATAAGTCACCTTGTTCTTATTTATAGAATTCTCTTCAAAAGAAGAAAAGGAAGAAAAAGCAACATGTCAATTATCTTAGTCCTCCCAGCTGAGTCTTTGCTAAAGAATGCCTTTCAGTTTCTTCTTTCTCCTCTGACTTTTCTATAGTCATCCCTCCCCCACAAAAGCCAAACAACAACAACAAAAATGATCATCCTTGTACTAGTACATAACAGGTGTTCAGTAAAGAGAACCCAAGAATAACAGTGAATAATCACATTCCTCAAAGCCTAAATAAATAGGCCAACTTCCTTCTCAGACGCTGCTTTCCATTTAGTGCAGATTTAAACAAAGGCAGGTTGGAGGGAGGGGCCAGCTGGCAGTCACTTCCATGCCCACAGTCATAGTACAAGCAAGTAGCTCCATCTTACCTTCTTCACCCATTGGATACCTGCTGCCAATTTCTATAACACACTCCACCCATCTGATTGGTCACTCAACAAATGACAACTGGAATGAGCACCCCGGGGTTGCTGAGCCGAAAATACAGGGATTTCTGCAAAAAGAAAAAGAATCGTTATTAACCTAGAGGTGACGTGAATCAATGAAATGACACACTCCTAGATACTGGGGACACACAGTTGTGTAGATAGACATCTCCCTTAGAGGATAATAGTCCAGGCATGGAGAGAGAGATGTAAAAAATTATCACACTTGTGTGAAAAGTGGGAAAAACTTGCCATGGGTTTAGAGCTACCAAAAGGTGATGTGACTCACTATATGTGTTTTTGGTATTTTAACAAAAAGATAGAGCAGCCACCCATCCAACTTCTTGCACCATACTACGGATGTCACATTCAAACCCATAGGGGGGATGTCAATTCTTGGAGCCAGTTTCTGAGAAAACACTCATTCTAAGTCCAAAGTAGGTATCTTCCCTCCACAAGGGAGAACACTGTTCTGCAGCTGCCAGAGCCTCGTGGAATGACAGTCTCAAGGGCAAAGAGTGACAGAGGCGGTGGCAGTGATAGGAGATGTCATCCCTACACCAGCAGAGCTGAGCCCTGGGCTGACAGAGCCTCAATTCTTCATCAAGACTACATTTCTCTCTGCCCCCTCCCGCACCACAGCACACTCTGGATTTCTGCGTGGGGGCTGTGTTCTGCCTGGATCCTGGTCTGATTCATCTTCATATCTCCCAAAGTGTCTAACACATTTCCTAGCCCAGAGCAGCTGTTCAATGTAGATCTGTTCAGTGAATGAAGAGAGGAATACGGAGGGTCTGAACAGCTGTCGTCTTCAAAAACTGAGGCACTGAATCAGGGAACGCGGTGGTTGGCACAGCTCTAACACAACGGTGTAAAGGATTTCTTGAATGTCCTTCATCTCTAGGGCTTCTACCTTCTAGGATCAACCCAGCCTGCATTAAGAAATGAAACAGCTTCTGGGGCACCTGGGGCACTCAGTCAGTTAAGCGTCCGACTCTTGGTTTCAGCTCAAGTCATGACCTCAGGGTTGTGAGATCGAGCCCCGTGTCAGGCTCTGTGCTCATGGGGTGTCTGCTCGGAATTCTTTCCCCTCTCCCCTCCCCCTCTCTCTGTTCTTTCCCATGCTTTCTCTCTCTCTCTCTCTCTCTCAAATAAATAATATATTCAAAAGAAAGAACTGAAACAGCTTCTTATTTGACTTCATTTATTATGCTTCCTTTTTGTTTCCAAATACACTCTTCCTTATCTCATCTAATTCCGTCCAACATCTCTTCCTCACACACCATGCCTTCCACTAACAACAGCAACAACAGCAGGAAGCAAAAACCCTTCTTGGTGAAGGACTGAAATAAATTATAAATCTCAAATGTGCCCATAACATCTTGATTTGGTGACTAGCAAAAACAAGAAAATGTCCTACTATGTGCTATTCCCAGGATGTTGAGGACAGAATAGCTATGGGGCTATTCCCAGATGAACATGGAGTCAGAGAAAAATCCACATGGACAAGTCATAGAACACATAATTTACAAAGAACCCTACTTTGCAGCCACATTACATATTGAACTAGTCTCCAAAAATGGCCCCCTCCCAAATGAACAATACCCCCCAGATACCCATGCCCCAGGACTCTTTTCTATGTGGATCTGAGCTGTCCTTGGGTCACCAATGAAACAAAGCAAAGGGACACTCTATGATTTCAGAAGCTGAGTCATAAGAAACCTTGTAGCCTGTCTTGTGCTCTTGGAAAGCTTCATCTGGGAGAAGTCAGCTATCATGTCAAGTCTGAACACTCTAGACCAGCCTGCTGTGAGACAGCTCCAGGCAGCCATGTGGAGAAGCTGCATGGGTAGAAAGAGAGATGTCCTGCCATACCTCTCTCTTCCAGGCACCCAAGCTGAGGTGCCAGATGGTGAGCAAAGATGCCATCTTGGACATCCAACTCAGTCAAACTTTCCTGCGTTCAGCCATCTGACGACACAGCGTGAGAGACCCCACGTAAAAACCACCCAGATGATTTCACTAAACTCAACTATAAAAGGTAATAGTGAATTGTGATAACCTGCTAAATTGGGGACAGTATGTTACTCAGCAGGGGATAACTAGTACGCCATAAATGGAACAGACATCTGCCACAGGCCTCACCAATGTCTATCACCCCTCTGGTTGTCATGAGCCCACCTGGGTATCTCACCCCACTGTTCAAAGGCTAAGACTTCTGCCCAAGGTGTGCAGCCAATAACAGCCAAGATGAGACCTAAATTCAGCAGTGCAGGCCTGTGCTCCTTCTCCTTGCATTCCCCAGTATCCAGTCAGTTAATGACTCAGCCGTAGCTGTTGTAGCCAGTGTGCTTTTCAAAGTTCTCAAATCCATAAAAATTAATTGAACTCCCACTTTGCCTCAAATTGTTTACCTCCCTGCAAAACATCCCCTATAAAACTCCTTTCACCAAAAGCCCGCACAGACAATTAAGAGCTTTGGAAGGAAAGCAAAAAGAGCTGGGTGAATTGTCTATGAATTCCAATGACTGCAAACATTCGAGGTAGGTTCCGTGGAAAATGTTGGTATACAACTGCACCATGCTTCTTAGAAAAGAAAACAATGACATAAGGAATCTTAGCTGTTTCTGTGCTTTCAGCAGAGTGGATGGGAAGAGAGTTTGTTGGGTCTGAGAGGCCTGTGCGTGTATGCTGCCCGGCTTCTCTTTCTGCACTGGAGTTCCTGCTTGGAATGTTCATCTTCCCTCTTCTCTCAAGACTCCCCAAGACCGGGGCGCCTGGGTGGCTCAGTGGGTTAAGGCCTCTGCCTTCGGCTCGGGTCATGGTCCCGGGGTCCTGGGATCCGGCCCCATATTGGGCTATCTGCTCAGCAGGGAGCCTGCTTCCTCCTCTCTCTCTCTGCCCGCCTCTCTGCCTACTTGTGATCTCTCTCTGTCAAATAAATAA